>JAQHUG010000162.1:60879-92230 GCA_028555095.1 Dicrostonyx torquatus
AAAAAAAAAAAAAAAGAAATGGTTCTTGACCAGCAAAAGGAGTCATTTCCCTCGCCTCTGGCAATGGGGCATGCGGCTCTCCATTGGCCTTTGGCTTCTATCAGGATATCAACACCCATGTTGCCCTCCAGCTCCCTGTGTCTCTATTCAAAAGTGCTTGTTATATATCTCACAGCCCCCACTTTCCCGTCTCCCCACAAACACCCCCATCGCCCTCTGTGCTATACAAAATCCCAAAATGTTCTAGAACTCGCCTTGCACTATTTATAAAGTCAGGGTAATTTTCCTCTGCCCAGGTATCTCCACAATTCTACCTTCTTTCACAGACAATTTTGGTAACATCAAATCTGTTTCTTTTAATTTCTGCTGTGAACTCTTCTAGATGTCTGTGAACATTCTCTCTTATCCACAATAAAATTTTCCCTGTGATTATAATGCAGCTACCTCAGTAGTTTCTTTCCTGTGCCATGCTCATACTGTTTGAATACTCAAAATATACATCTGTTAGTAAATATTACTCTGTCCAAAACACATGTTATAGATTTCAAGGAATATGCGCAGAAACATCATAGCTTCTATTTAACATTAAGATCCTTGTGATCAAAGAGTCAAAGAGGGGCAGCAGCCCACCATTTCCTCTCACATGTCCTCACAAGTGTAAAGATATCTTAAAAATAATTCTCAGTTTCATGATAAAAAATTTCGAAAGTAAAAGAGTATTTTTGAGAATCATTCCTCTCTAATCTGAATCATTGGTAAAATATTAGGAAATGGATTCTAAAGAACACAATATATGTTGGAAACTATAACAATATGCTGAAAAACAGAGTTTTTACATTTTGGGTTGAAGTCTAACTGTTTTACCCAATACAATCATTTTGGTTGTATTGGGTAAAACAGAAGGGGCAGAAAATAACCATCTCTCATATCTTGGACAGATAATTTTGTAGATTAACACACAGTATTCTCCTGTGTGTCTGAGACCATACCTCCCCTGACATAACTGTATTTGTTTAGGGGATTTGTACTGAATATTGCTAACATGGATAGCTTTTCAAAAAGCCTCTGCTGAGTTAAGAATTATCTCAAATGATCTGGAGTGATCAAGACAGACACTTGCTGTTACCATTAGTCTATCATGACAAACAAAACTACTTATGAAAATAATACCTTCACAGTGGAGCCTGGAACGGAAACCCTTCCAATGACCGTGAAATTATCTTTTCCTTCCTTGGCACTAAACACCAAAGATGGCCACAGCAGTTGGTAGACCAACCACTGAAGTCTGAGGACCCTGTAGTAGTCAGGGAGACAGACCACTCTGATGTCAACATTCTAAGGCTCATGCCGTAACTGACAAAGTGACACATGCATTTCCTTCCAGCAGTTCACAGATGAGGTGGGTGGTGAGGTAGGTCACCTCTTTGTCCTGGTTCTGGGCCTGGGTGTTTCCTGGGTCCCTCAGCCTGCCAGCTAGCCCTTGTTGTCACCACCCAGGCGAGCTCTCCAGCGCTGCCTAGGCTAGCTCACCCACTGTAGCAGACTGCAAGGAATGGGGCCAGTTCTGCTCTCACACCCCCTTCCTGCTCACCTGCACCCTCCGGCTGACTTGTCTAACTGTTGGTAAGTTTGAGAAAGGAGCTCAATATCCTTGAGCATGGTTCACTCAGTAAGATTAACAGCAAATCAGTGAATAAATCCTATGATGAGGCTTAGCATTCATTCAGAAACGAGTGCAGAAGAGCTCACGATAACTTGTTAGAAAAGCAATAAAGCATCACTGAGAACTCCTAGTCAAGTGGACAGAGCCTCTGTCCAGAGTGAAGACTTAACCTTACTTCTGGGTCTGGTAAATCATCCAGCCAAGGAAACACTACCAGGAAGGCAGGTTCACCGTAAGCTGTGCTAAAGACACAGGAGAATAATTGTTCCTCTAGTGAGGCACTGTACTTTTGCTTCCCAGAAATCCTGCCCCTAGCACAGCCCCTCCAGGCTACCATGAAGTCGCCTTGGGCTTCATTTGTTCTTGTCTGCTCCCTGAGTTCAAACTCGGGAAATAACTTTTCTTCTTGCTGTCTGTCTGTCTGTTTCGAATGCTGGTCAGATGCTGAGTTTGCTGTTTCTGATCTGTTCCTTCCTATCTGGCACTCTAAAGTCACCTCCCTCACTACTCCTCTCTCCTGACACGTGACAAGTCTTCATACTGGAAATTCAAACATGTGTTTTGTTTTGTCCTTCATTTTCTTCCTCTGGTTATAAGGGAAATCAAATTTTTTAAAAAAATTGATGTGTTTAAATTAACTTTTAAATTAAATTAATCAAATCTGGGAATTCTCGTAACTTAAATTCGGTAACTTTTATTGATCAGAGAAAGATTAAATTGTTGTTTTACAAGACTTGGATGAAATATAATATAGGGAATTGTTTTCTTGATGATGAAATAAGTGAAGTCCCCTCTCTTGCTAATGAATAATTTACTGAAAGATATCTTATTTGCCTTGCTTTTGAAAAAAAAACTAATGTGTTGTCGTTGCAAAATGAAGACATTACTTTAAATGTGAATAGTGGTTAATGAATCTTCTCTCATTATTTGTATTTGAAAATTAAGTTGCCACATGCTTGGGAGGTAATCAATGTTGGAAAATAAAGCCATTAAGTTGATTTTGATTTTTTATTGGATCAAATAACATAATGACAACTGCTAAGATACTCTGTTATCAGTATTTTACCACCATCCACGTCATACCAACAATGAAACTCTGGTTTCCAGTGGGGAGCGGCGTGGCGCTCGTAAGAGGTCGGGGCCGTCCTGGCTGCGCTGTCGCTCAGCGCCTCCTGTGGGCAGAGCCCTCCCGCGGCCCCACGAGCACTCGGGTCCCAGGCCGCCGCCACGAGCCACACCCACGCCTCCTGTGCGCGCCGCCACTCGAACTCGGCCGCCTCGCGCCCGCGCCGCGCCGCGCCTGCGCAGCCCGCCGCGCCTGCGCCCTGCCTTCTGCCGGTGTCTCCAGCTCAGGCGACTCAGAGGAGTCCTGGATGGAGAAGCTGCTCCTTCTGGGGAGGCTGCTTTGCTCCCGGGCACGGGACGTGAATACCAGCTCCGGGGAGCCCGAGCGTCCCACGAACATCTGCTTAAAACCAGGCCTGATGGGGAGGCCGGGTCGGTACGGTCACAACCGCTGTTGACGCCATCCCCGAGGTCCCACGTCCCGGCCCCTACGGGCCTGTGCGCACGTGCACACACACACATGCACGCGCACGCACTCGAAATTAACCGGGGAGACTCTAAAGCAGTCCGCGGCGCCAGACACCCTTAGATGACTGCATTGCAGGGCACGGGTGTGAGGCAGGCAGCGCTGTCAGTTCGCACAGGATCAGTGCATTGCACTCCGGGACCGGCCTGCAATCCTCGGTGGAGCCGCACGGGGACGCTGCGGGTGTCGTCGGGTTCCTGCAGTGGCGGGACGCGGCCGTGTGGTGGCGCTGCGGGCGGCGGCCTTGGGCCACCAAGGCCTCTCCTGTGGGGCCGGGCTGGACGGGGCGCGGCGTCGCTTGGCGCTTCCGCAATTGTGGAGCTGCGGGATGTCTGCGCTGCTGCTGCAGCTGGCGGGGCTCGGCGTGGCGCTTGCGGCCGCCGTGCTCATTTTGGTGAGACCGTGGTGGAGTTCCGGGCTCCGGGCTTCCCCTCCGCACTTCCCACTCGTTTTCGGGTCTCTTGCATCCAGATCCCCTGAAATCCTTGACCCTTTTTTGCCCCTTTGGACCTTGTCTAAGTGACCCGTCTCCACCCAGCTTCTCCGGGTCCCTGCTCCCGGACCCCCGCCTATCCAACCTATCATCCCCTCAGCCTTCATCTTGGGCCTCCAGACGCTGCAGTTCGGAGCTTTCTGGCGTGTTATGTGCTGCAGCCAGGAAGAGAGCAGTGGACCCAGCAGACTAGGGTCGGTGGGTGAGCAAGAAACAGGCCTAGACCTCGTCTTGTTTTCGGCTAGGGGTCGTTTTGACCCAGAATCAAACACCTTAGCATTTTCTTTGCCATTCTTCTAGAAACGTTGCAAACCCTTGCTGGTATGTATGTACAATAGGGCAGATTCGCCAACAGAACTCTGCCACAGTTTCGAAAGAGACTGCCACTCATTCGGTAAACGGAGATTTTGAAAAGCTTCCTTGGTATTGAGACCAGGTGGCTAGACAGTTGGCCAGGAAGGCCTCTGTCGCCTTGCCGTGCATGCACGTTCATAGTCTAGGAATGGTGTGGCCTGGTGACTTTGTCACTCTGTGACTGGGAGCCCATTCTTGTTAAAACGCCTTCTTCTTTTTTTTAAATATTTATTTATTTATTTATTTATTATGCATATAATATTCTGCCTGCAGGCCAGAAGAGGGCACCAGACCTCATTACAGATGGTTGTGAGCCACCATGTAGTTGGCAGGAATTGAACTCAGGACCTTTGGAAGAGCAGGCAATGCTTGTAACCACTGAGCCATCGCTCCAGCCCCTAAAACGCCTTCTTTAAAGACTTGGAACAAATCTGGATTTTGTTGGCACAGTTCTGAGTTGAGGCTACCTTACGTTGTGTCAGTGTCACTGATCTAGATGAGTGTGTGCACGATGAGGTTGTGAGCACTATTAGATGCCACTGGCTTGAAGTAGTAGAGGTGCCCTTTACTGCCCTGCGTCGTGCGTGTTGCGCTTGGTGTGCAGTGCGCTGGATCATCAAACTCACTGTCCATCTGCCCGCAGTCATTCCTTCTCTCCACCGTCTCCCAGTTTTTAAAATGATTTAAAAACAAATCTAAATAACATTTCAGCTCTAAATCATCTGCACTTATTTCTGTCGGGATCCCTTTTAAAACCATGGCTGCAATCAGGTAACTCGAACTGTCTTTAAAACCTAACTAGTCTTTCTGTGGCTCCCAATAGCCTGTCCATTTCAATTCTCTGAGTTTGCCAGTGTGGGTTTAACAGGCTGCCTCCCCAAGCATCTTTAATTTTGTCTGCCCTCCAAATTTCCTGTAGGATTTGAGGATTTAATTAAATGCACGTGTGAGTCTTTTTAGACGCGTCTGTAGGGGTTTTGTTTGTTTTTATGAAAAGTCCTCAGGGCCTGGCGGTGGTGGTGCACGCCTTTAATCCCAGCACTTGGGAGGCAGAGGCAGGCGGATCTCTGTGAGTTCGAGACCAGCCTGGTCTACAAGAGCTAATTCCAGGACAGGCTCCAAAGCCACAGAGAAACCCTGTCTCGAAAAACCAAAAAAAAAAGTCCTCAGGTTCCCAGTCACCTGAAACGCCTTTTGCATCCGGAGACTCAAGTCTTTAAGACGCTGAGATCTTTTCCTGGTGTCTTAAAATGATGGCCAGCTTTTATTCTTGTATTTTTACAGACTCCGATATTTGTACATGTTTCTAGCCAGTGCCGTGATTACTCTTTTGATACTGCCATCCTTCCTCACAGGCCTGAGAAGCACTTCAAGTGGCCCACCTTCCCCTTTCCCTGAAGCCCTCAGGATTACAGATCGAATTTGCTTTCTGTCTGCTTTGCTGTGTTAACATAAACCTTCCCACCCCAGATTTGGGTTAATTGTTTTCTTAGGAGCATTGATTGCTTTCTTGAAAATCCCACAACCTAGACAATAGAGTGGGCAGCCAGACTTTTTTCACTTTTTAAAGGATTGTATTTTTATGTTTTTTAAGTGTGCATGTTTGTGTACAGGCACATGAATGCAGAAGCCAGAGACATTGGGTCCCCGGAGCTGTACTTACAAGCAATTAGTTGTGAGTCACCACATGGGTGCTGGGAACTGAACTGGGTCCTCTGTAGGAGCAGCCAGTGCTCTTAACTGTGTCAACCCCAGGAGCCTGCAAGTCTTATATGTTACTCCAAAAGATGCTGTTCTCAGTTGGAATTTAGAATAAATATCAGAATGCATTCTTAAACCCTACAGTTCCTGCTGTGGGGCTCCATAGGCTGACTCAGTTTGGTCCTTCTGTGTTCAGCTGCCAGATGGATTTGCCCCCCACATACAGGCTCCAGGCAGGATATGGTACCCACCATGCTGTCCATTTGTAAGACTGGGCTGGACTGCCTGTATTGACTTTTGGATCTGGCGTAGAAGAGTCCCTGGAGGATGAGAGGTGGATCAAGGCCTCCTAAAACATTTAGCACATTACTAATGGGGTCGAGGACAGTCGTCAGTTCATAAGGGGCTAATTAAGGTCTGGCTGCCATGTAACAGCAAATCACCTCCAGAGTCAAACCTGAGACTACATATTCTCCCAAACAGCAACAAAAGTAAATAAACAAATAAAAGTAATAAAAAATTTTAAATTGTGCAAATAGTGATGTTTTAGCAAAGCAAACATTAAAAGAGATCAATGTAACCCACTTTTCACATCTCCCTATAGGTATCTGTCATTGCATTTATAACGGCTACAAAAATGCCACCACATCACCAACATGAAGAAGAGAAATTCTTCCTTAATGCCAAAGGCCAGAAGGAAGCTTTACCCAGCATCTGGGACTCACCTACCAAACAGCTGTCTGTTGTTGTGCCTTCCTACAATGAAGAGAAACGGTGTAAGTTCTACTTGAGTTCATTCCCTAGTGGGTCCTTTGGGGAGAAAAGAAATCCTGCAGTGTTTGCACTCAGAGAAGAGGGCACGGTTGGCAGCTGTGACTGGGAAGAGGGGAAGTGAGGTGGCAGGACTGAAGCCTTCTAGAGAAGTCCTGTGATGAGAACAAGGGACATTCTGGGTGAGGATAGACTGAATGACATCCCTGAGGGTCTTGGTAGATGACAGGCATGTCTTCCCTATGTGAATGGAGTATGCTGGGCTTGCTAACTCATTTTCAACAGTAATCTATAAGATATTTCCCCTTTAGTGCCCGTGATGATGGATGAAGCCCTGAACTACCTAGAAAGGAGACAGGTATCACTCTTCTTTCAACGTCACATCTCCAGTTAGAACTGAAGCAGGTCACCAGTTGTAGACCCCAGCTAGGTGCTCTGTGGGAGGCAGGCCCAGCATGCAGCATGCTACCTCCAGAAGGAGACAAACCAGGAAGCTGCCATTTCCACGAAGTCCACTCCCCCTCCTCATTGTCTCTTTCTCGGTGATCTAGATTATGTACCAGTGAATGCGGCCAGGTTCACTTCTGTGACGTCTGTGCGTGTGCAGTAATCATGTACAGAGATCCATCGGGGCCCTTATAACACAGCCTGTAGAAGTTTGCTTCTCAAATGAGTTCATTTTGATTATGTGATATGAGATTACAGCCTTAAAATTTTAAATAACTAATCACACAAAAATAAAATATTGTAGTACAGACTTTCTTCAGTAGCAGTCGCCAATGTTGGCCTTCCTAACATCTCAACATGCATGCAGGTGCTCAGACATGCAACAATTGCCAATGCTGGACTTCCTAACATCTCAACATGCATGCAGGTGCTCAGACATCCTAGGCAGGCATGCTGCAGGGGCTGTATCCCCAACCCTAAAAGATGTCTTTTCTCAATGCTTGCACACTTTATATTCAGAAGCACAGCTGAACTTCGTTAGGGCTGGGAGGACGTCTTAGTGGGTAATGGCTCTTGTGCAAGCCTGATGACCCGTGTTCAGTTCCAGAGAGCTCACGGTGGGAGGAGAGAACCAACTCCTGCAAGTTGTCCTGTGACCTCCATGCATGTGCATGCCCACGTGCGTGCACACATACAATATCTAAATAAATCTGAAAGAAAATGATTTTTAAATTGCAGTTTACAGGCTGCCAAGGTTGCTCATAGGGTAAAGACCCCGCAACCAAGTCTGACCATCTGAGTTTGCTACCTGTGTCTCACATGGTAGAAGAGAGTGGACCCATACAAGGTGTCCTCTGACCTCTGTATATACACCTGGGTCATCCACCCACACACATATGCACATATGCATACACACACAAATATGAAAACATTTAAAATACTGTTATAACTTTATCAATCTCTTTATCATAGTTTTGCCAAATTATTGTTATTTTTGCTTCTTGCAGAAGCAGGACCCTATGTTCACTTATGAGGTGATAGTAGTTGACGATGGCAGTCAAGACCAGACGTCACAGGTAAGTCTGTGTGCTTTCAGAATGGCTGGTCAATGGAAAACTTGGAGCTATTTAGGACATGTGGCTTATTTCCACTTGCTGGGGGAACCCAAAGCTGTGCTCGTTACTTCCTGTCCCATGTTCACCTCTGTTGTTCATAAAATGCCCCGAGCAAAAAAGGAACTTTGCAGGAAAGCGTTCATCACTGCAGGGAAGTCACAGAGGTAGGAGCTGGAGTCAGCTGGTCACGTGACACCCACAGTTGGGGGCTGAGAGAAACAAGTGCACCGGCACAGCCTGCTTGCTTGCTAACTTTCTTCAGTCACACAGTGTTCTGGCCTGGAGAATGGTGCCACCCACAGTGGGCTGGACGTTCCACTCTCAGACGATCCACTCAAGACAATCCACCATGGAATCGCCAAAGGCCAACCTTCCTAAGGAAGTATGAGCTGCAGTGGTGGGGTCTCTGCCCCAGTGAAAAAAAACCAGTCTGTGTGACTTATGGAATACGAGTTATTGCTCATCTTTGTGTTTTATTAATTATGTGTATCCTGACTGACAGATGGTGTGTATGTTTGTAGACACAATGCGGGATTTCAGTACATGCGGGATTTCAGTACATACATTAGACATGTTCTGATCACATCAGGGTAACTCACATCCTGATAGCACTTCTCCCAGCTAACTGTATTCTACATCATCAACAGGTCGCTTTAAAATACAGCCAGAGATATGGAAGTGACAAAGTACGAGTGATAACGCTGGTTCAGAATCGTGGGAAAGGTGGTGCGGTGCGGATGGTAATAATTCACATTTTTGTTTAAAATATAAGGTATATAGAGAACCTCCTTTTCAGCATATAATACCACATATCAAATAGCAGGAAATGAAGATATCAAGAACTTTAATAATTATATTGATTTGATGAAGTCTACATTTCATATACTGTCTTTAATGTACTAGATGATTCAGAAAATGTTTGTTTATGTAGAGTGTCTTCATCTTTGCTGAGAACAGAGTGTCCCTGCTCACACAAGGACAGCACACTATTGTGTGTAGTGCTTTCCCTTATGGAGACACAGCAGAGCCTGGGAGCATGAAGTCAGGTGCCTCCTGGGTCTGCTGATGTGGAGCACTGTGCAGCAGGAAAGACAACCGTCTACACAGTGGAGTGAAGAGGAGAGGCCCCTGTGAGGAGATTCAAGGCCCAAGCCAGTGTAGGATGTTTCTGGTCAAGGCCTGTCAGGTAGAAAACAAGTTAAACTGTAGAAAGGACCAAAGCCCAGTGCATATGAAAGGAAATCCAGATAGCACTCTGAGGAGACGTGGTTTATATCCCCAAATCCAGATAGTGCTCTGAGGAGACAAGGTTTATATTCCCCAAAAGAGGCCTCGAGCAAGCAGGACGGACTCTCGTGACCTCTCCCGGCTGTCAGCAGAGGCCCTGGCTCTCACCTTTCACTTCCTTTTCCTCATGAACACAAAATGGTTCTTAGGGCATTCTATCACCTGGACATGGATTCATTCATTCATTTACTTGTTTGTTTATTCATTTTTGTTGTTTAAAATAAAACATTAAACCTAGGGAAATGGCTCAGCAGTTAAGAGCACTGACTGTTGTTGCAGAGGACCCAGGTTTGGTCCCATGTCCTCACACAGTGGTTTACAGCCACCTGTAACTCTAGTTCCTGGGATCCAGTGTCCCCTCTGGCCTCCCTCTGCACGTACTGTCTGTGCACTGTGCATGTACAGTGCCTGCAGGAAAAACACTCACACAGAGAGAATTAAATTAAATCTTTTTAAACATCAGTAGCATGTGTTGAGGAAGATATGTTTCATTAGACGTTTTCATACATGGAGATTAAATTAATCACAGTCACCCCACAGTGTCCCCTCTTGGCCTCCTCACAGTGTTCCCTGGGTGTCTTTAGACTTAACCCAGAGTCAGACTTGAAAAAAGTCATCCATCCTCATCCAGTGTCGTGTTGTCTAGGGTTAGATTATTCATACAGTGGGGATGACAGCAGAAAGGGGGGATACACAGCATATGCCTGCAGACAGTCGAGGTGAGTCTGAGGAGGGGCCAGCCCTAGCACAGGGACAGAGATGAGAGTTCTGAGCTGCATACATGAGTCATGTCTGCAGTCAGTATTGAGTGCTGACCAAGGGCTGCATCACTCCATCACACCGCAGAAATTATTTTCCTTGTAAATATATGCACAGATAGTTACGGTTTGTAGTAATGGCCAAAGTGATTTACCAAGTGTCAGTTGTCCCAATGGACAGTAAAAAGTTAATGACACAACCTTTGCCTTTTTAAGCCACTAATTTAAAATACTTATGGCACCATAATAAAGAAAAGTCACTTTCACTGTGCACTTCTCAAGAATATGAGGCTTCAGACTGAAAATCCTCCTGCTTCCTCCTCCTGAGTGGGGATTACAGATGCACTCAGAGCATGTGTATTATTTCTGTTTGGGGACAATTTTTTATGTATGCACAAGTTGCCTCAAATCATGTGACACTGACTCCCTAACATGGGCACATAGATGTGTGAGGTGTGTCCTGCTTTCTGTGCTAGTGCTGAGAACTCCTTTTCCTCCTCCAAGTTGATTGCATTCAGACTGACAGTTCCAGGGTGCTAGGGGAGGAGTGTGAAACGTTTGCAACAGTGAAATGGGCAGTAGATACATGTGGGCCGTCCTATCTGCATAGCTATGAGCTTTGGCCTCCTGCCGTTTTATACCTAATACTCCACTCTTGGCTGTCTTAAAACAGACCGAGCTGAAATGCCATTGAGTTTGAACTTAGTTCTAAGCAACTTTCTCCTGGAATTTGTGAATTCAGGGTGTGTTCAGTTCTCGAGGAGAGAAGATCCTCATGGCGGATGCTGATGGAGCCACAAAGTTTCCAGATGTTGAAAAACTGGAAAAGGGGCTGAGTGATCTCCGGCCGTGGCCTGTGAGTATAAGAATTCACTGCATGGGAAGATCAGGCACACAGGGCTCAAAAGTGAAGTCAGAATTTACCTAAAGTTCAACTTTCTTTTTGTTTAGAGACAGGTTCTCACTATGTAGACCAGGCTAGCCTTGAACTCACAGAGATCCACCTCTATCTGCCTCCCAAGTGCTGGGCTTAAAGATGTGCGCTACCACACCAAACAGAATCCTAATAAGTATAACTAGCTGTCTCTAGGCGGTGCATACTGTGAACCCCTCAATAGACTTTACAAATATTAGTGTTATTTTTTTCAGAGTGTTCCTAAAGGTGAGACGTTTGCATTGAAGATGAATGCATTCATATGTGATTCTTAAATATTAAAGAAAATTACGATGTTGCTTTTACCTCAGGATCAAATGGCCATCGCCTGTGGGTCTCGAGCTCATTTGGAGAAAGAATCAATTGCTCAGGTGAGGCTTTCCCAAGCTGCCATAGACAGTAGCTTGTTAACCTTTAACCCCATTTTACACACACGAGCACATTTGATAAGAAATGGGTTCCTGTGTTTTCTCTCAAAAATTCGCTTCCCTTCAACCTCACTGGATTTCATGCAAGATTAGCGTAAGTACACAGGATGGGCGAGGCTCTACCTCAGGATATAAGCATTCTTAGGATTGTGCCTAAGATACAGAGGGCATCATTCGGACAAGACAGACTTCTAAACAAAAATTTCTTTTTTAAATTGTGTGTGTGTGTCTGTGTGGGGAGCGTATATAAAATAGTCTAAAGTTGAAAAAAAACATACAAACTCTGAAATTTTCCTAGTCCCAAGTAAGTTCTATTCCAAGTTATTTTGAGTTTTATTCAGAGTTTAAATACTTCTTGATTCATGTCTGTAAAGAAATCATTTAACAATTGTCAGACTCATGCCAGTTCCTTTTACATATCATCAAAGACTGCAGGTGCAGGCTGCTCTTTTGTAGATCATACCTAAAAAGCTAGACCCACTCAAAGGCTAAGAATTTCAGTGAGGAGGGGTATGTGTGTGTGTGTGTGTGTGTGTGTGTGTGTGTTTCAGAAATCACAGTCAGTGTTTTCCACTTAAAAATGGAGATCCTGGGTGTCAAGTCCAGTAGCCACTGTGTTTGCAGGGGTTCATCACCGAGAGTAAAGAGCCAGTGTCAGTGTGTGGCCAGTTACCCGGGGAGGGACTTATAGTACGTTAGAGGAGGCCAGTCCATCACTCTGAGTCGGCCTCTAGGAGGAGACCCTGGCCTGCCTTTTCAGCAGGTCACAAGTTACTTTTGTGTACTTTAATTCTAGAACTATTAAAATAAAATCTGCCCTCCTTGACTCTGATTTGGTAGGAGGAGAGTTTAAAGTGTCAGGAGCTGGCAGCAGGGCTGCAGATGTTCATGGCGAGGCAGCAGGACTCTGGGAAGCAGGGAGACAGCTCCTGAAGCATGACTTTCCCTAGACACTTGTTTTGTTCAGAAATAAACTTTCATAAGATACTTAAACTTTTATTTTATGTATATGATCATTCTGCCTGTGTGTTGTATGTCTGTGTACTGCGTGCATGACTGGCTCTGACAAAGGAGGGCCCTCAATTCCTAATGCTGGAGTTACAGAGGTCTGTGAGCCACAGTGTGGTGCTGGGAACCGAACCCAAGACTGCTGCAAAAACAGCCAGTGCTCTTAACCACTGAGCCATCTCTCCAGCTCCAAAATAATCGATTTTAATATCTATTTAGTATTTTATGTCCCATGCAGTTCTCATTAGTGTTTTAAAATGTTTATCTGAGACTCTCACTATCCCAGACATTTATTACAGAAAGCTAAGAGAGAGACAAGTTGAACATGATTGACATCTTTATACTGGGAGAAAGAAAAAAAAAGTATGTGTCCAGGAGGGGTAGTACCTTGCTGAGGTAGTGAGGTCGTGAATTCAGCAAAGGGAAATGTGACTGTGCCCCAGGAGGACACTGATCCCAGCCAGCAGACTGACTGCACACTGTCATGTGGAAGTGTGTGGAATATTGCTTTCTATGGCCTGAGCATGATGTGAGCACGGCAGAATTATCTCCACAAACACAGCAAAATTTCCTTTGCAGATGAAAACAGGTTGACATTAATTTAAATAAATCTGAGTAAATTTTCCCTTTTAAAACTGTAAAGCTTGGGGCTAGAGTTGGCTCAGTGGTTACGAGCACTGGATTCAGTTCCCAGCTCCCACCTGGTGGTTGACAACCATCTACAGCTCCTGTTTCAGGAGATCCAGCACATTTTTTCTGGAACTCTATGTGTGTATGTGGTACAGACATACATGCAGACAAAGAATGTATACACATAAAATTAGATCCTTTTTTTTTTTTAATATGAAGCACTATAGGCCAGGGCTAATCTGTTTGGTAAAGGAAACTAAAGAATGAGAAAAGAATCAGGGGTCACTGGAGTCATCAGGGAGGAGAGAGGAGGCCAGGAAGCCTCTGCATGCTGCTGGGCTGCATGTTTTGGGTTAACCCTTTGTTTTCCTGCAGTACTGAGCTCAAAGTCAGGGCCATGTGTGCTCTAGGCCAGTGCTTCACCACTGAGTTGATCCTCAGCCCTTTGGTTTTATTTTTAAAGATGTAAATTCTCTTGACTTAGAACTTCCATTTGTGAAGCCTGGCACAGTGGGGCTCCCAGCACTCTGGAGGCTGATTAGGACTCTCCCAGGTCTACATATTTATAGCGACTTGTTCTGTATCCATGTCTTCACCTCTCAACCTAGTGGTTGATTCAGGTCTTCTGGCCCATCATGTAGAGGCTGGCCTGATCCACTCCCCAGCAAGCAGGGGCTCCTGCTGCATTGCTGCTCGTGACTGCCACCTAGTGGACTGCTGTCCAGATCATTAGAGAGCTACTCCTGCTTTAGGAGGCATGAGGCATCTAGTTGAGGAGTGACAACACGGCCTTCTATTTCTCCTATACCACACATAACATAAGCCATGGGGACCAGGCTGAGGACAGTGGAAAAAATTATCAAAGAATTAGGGCGCCAAATAGCAGGCTAAGTGGCTTACGAACAGCATCTGGATGCTGCTTTTCTGTGTTTTACTGCATCCTCAGTATCATTCCATCTGTTGCTGTTCTCCCAGAAGGCAGGCAAGGCGCAGATAGAATGCCTTAGTTTCTTTGTCGGTGCCTTTGGAGTTTATCATTAAAAGCACTCAGGAGTGGAATCCTTTGGCATTTGTTTGATGCCTTTAGTTTTTAAAGAAATTACCAATAAGCTTTATATTTCTCCTGTCTTCTTGCACTTTATAGACCTTGGGGATACTGTTGTTAATTCTGAAGCAGTGTCTTTCCTAATAATAAATATCCATTTCGGAAATTACAGACTCTATTTCTTTTTCTTTCTTTTTCTTTTTTCTTTTTCTTTTGTTTTGTTTTTTTTTTGTGTGTGTGTGTGTTTGTTTTGTTTTATTTTTCAAGACAGAGTTTCTTAACAGCCCTAGCTGTCCTGGAACTCACTCTGTAGACCAGCTAGCTTCAAACTTACAGAGATCCGCCTGCTTCTGCCTCCTGGGTGCTGGGATTAAAGGCATGTGCCACCACTGCCCAGTTTAAGCTCTATTTCTTTGTTAACTTCCTCTACTGAAATCTGTCTCATAATATATTTTAGGTATCTTCTAATTTTTAAGTTAAGTTTCAAAAATTAAAGCAATATTTTTCTTTGTGGTTTATCTAGATTATTTTGCTTTTTCTTTTTTATTTTTATTTTGTATGTATGTATGTATGTTTTTGCTTATGTGTATATGAACCACACATGTGAAGTAACTTTGGAGGCCGCAAGAGGGCATCAGAGGCTCTGGAACTGCTGGAAAGAGCCCAGGTCTTCTGCCAGAGCAGCCAGTGCTCTTGACTGCTGAGTCATCTCTCTGTCCCTATTACGCTGTCATGTGTGTTAGAAATCAGATAAATTAGGCTGGCCGTTAGTGGCACACACTTTTAATCTCACACTCAGAAGTCAGAGGCAGGCCCATCTCTGTGAGTTTGAAGCCAGCTTGGACTACAGTGAGAGAGTTCTAGGACAGCCAGAGCTACATAGAGAAAAGCTGTCTCAAAAAAAAAAAAAAAAAGAAAGAAAGAAAGAAACCAAACACATTAAACTTTTTTTTGTGAATACCTCACCTTCTGCTTTTTAATAAACAGCTGCATTCTAAAATACGACAAAGCCCTGTTACCACCGAGCAAAGCAAAGCGTGGGAATGCTTTCCCGTGCGCACACAACTCACATTGAGAACTGCTCAAGCAGAAGTTTGCTTGTGTCTTTTCCACCTTGAATTTTCATTTTCCTGTCTTTCGGTTTCTATTTGTCCCTTTCCTTAGCATAGTTGCCCTCTGAGGAGATTAGTCAGTCTTCCGGTACTTATTGGGAGTATTTTATGTGGAAGACACTGAGCAGGCAGATGTGAGCCTCCCAAAGTGTGTTAAGATGAGATTTTCCCACCCCCACCTGCCTAGAGAGGTAAGAGCCACTGCATCAGAACATGATTGGTGACAGAGGACTTTACGGTTTTTATAGACGGGGGCTTTGATATCCCTTCCCTCCCAGTCACAGTGGAGCTGTGCTTGAGAGGAAAGCTGTCAGCCTTCCTTATGAAACCACTACTGAGTTCCTGTTACTCTCTGGCCAAGCACATGGCTCACAGCTCTGACATAATTCTATTTTACTCTCCTAATAACTCTGTAAAGTAGACGCCATTCCGCTGTAATTTACTCACGGCCAGCTTGTTCTCAGCCTCGGAGGCAGAGCTCAGCTCTGTTCAGAGGACACCTTTCTTTTGTATTTGTTCTTACACTGATGATGAGAACAAAAGCAGATAGGTCAGTGCAGAGCTGGCCCTTCCGGGCCTGAACTTCTGCTCTTGGGCCCAGGCCCCAGGAAGCAGTAACTTCTCCCATGATGCTCTGCTCTTGAAGCAGTATCCTGCTCACGAGATGCCTCCATCCCCTACTGTCCAGACTGGAGCCCCCCACCCCCACCCCAGTGCCTGTATTTGGTTTTCACTGTCTCCCAGAATGGAAAAATGATTTCTCTTTTGCCCTTGTTTTAGCGCTCTTACTTCCGTACTCTGCTTATGTATGGATTCCATTTCCTGGTGTGGTTCCTTTGTGTCAAAGGAATCAGGGACACGCAGTGTGGGTTCAAATTACTGACCCGAGAAGCAGCAGCCCGGACCTTCTCATCTCTGCACATTGAACGATGGTAGGTTTCTGACTGGAGTGTCTCATGCTTGCCTTCCTATCTGGCATCCAGATGATAGGATACAGCCCTGTTGTCTCATCTGGATATGATAAACATCCAGGTGGAGCCAGATTGACGCGTGTGTTATATGTTCACCTAACACAGGCAGTGTCCGCTGTGTGGCTAGAATTCACCCTTAAGCTCCCACTGCCCCCCATGTTCCTTTCCAGTTAGTGGGTCTCTCTCCTCAGCCTGGCTCTTTGCTGAGCTCTCTCCTCAGCCTGGCTCTTTGCTGAGCTCTCTCCTGCCATCTTCAAACCTAGTCTTTCCCATTTCTTTTCTCTCGTGTGTTCATCCTTTCCTTATCTCATCTGCCTTCAAACCCCATCCATTGACCCTGTCTGTCCAGCCCTGTTTGCTCCATCCACAGCCTTTTATTGAAAGAGGGCCCTATGTTTGCTGCCTTCATCTCCCCCTCCTTCATCTTGTCCCTCCTACCTTACATACTTGTCATTCCTGCCTCCTGAACTAGCCCTGACATTGATTCAGCCCCTGCCTGCATGTGTCCAACTGTGGCCACAGCCTGTTAGTTTCTCTCCACCACCACCTTGCAGCCCACGGGATCTTTGTAGTCACACTCACACTTCTTCAAATCCTGCAGTGACTTCCCGTGACCTCTGGAGGAATTGCAAAGCTGCCCTGCCTGTGTCTCGTGTGTCCCAGCCATGCACTGTTACAGTCATCACACCTGTCGTTCTGTCTCCCTGGGGTCATTCCTTCAGTCTGATTTCTGTCCTCCAAGCACAGGCTCTTGAGGGGCTACAAATGTCACTTGGTTGGAAGAGTGCTTGCGTGCATGAGGTTCTGGGCTCGATCTCCAGCTCCGGGGAGGAAGAAAGTTCTAAAAGGGAAGGAATCACTCCTGACTTGACTCTCTAATCTCCTCTGCTGCAAAAGAGTGCTTGGCACTTGCCATGGCCCGGGATACTGCTGAAAGCATCCTTGCTGAGCGTTAATTGCAGGTCTTCTGTAACTGTTCCTGATGGGTAGCCATGATTATCTATTATGCCCATGTTCGATGTCTCTACCACATTTGTGGATCTGTTTCTGAAGATCGGTCATCCTCTCTAGAAATAGGTTTCAGATAAACTCCCAAAAATTCTCTTAAACTAGAGTTAAGATTTAAATTATCGTGTGTGTGTCTGTGTGTGTGTGTGTGTGTTCTTGAAGTCTTTAATTTCCTCGATTAAAATGGGTAGAGTGTAAAGTAGGTGATCTTCAGGTCCAGGTGTCTGTTTTTGCTCTGTGGTCAGTGTCCCATGCTAATCATTCTCGGTTCTCAGAGGTTTACCCAGCATTCTCAGCCCCTGCCTCGGCTGCAGTTTTGCTTTCTTGATGAAAATATTGCATCTAAAGATGCTCTGTGTCAAAGTAAGGACCCAAGCTAAACACAGCTGAAAACGTGCATTGGGACAGAGTAACCCTGTGGGTGTGCCTGTCACTACAGCCTTCCAGACTATGGAGGCTTCAATAACTGCCAGGACCCACTCTATCCAAGACAGCACAGGGAAAGGACAGGGACCCTGGCTGAGCGGAGAGCATGGAGAAGCAGCTCCAAGTGACCAGAGTGGCCCTTTCAGGAGCCTGGCAGTTCTGTATCACTAGCTGGGTAAGGCTGAGAGAGAAAAAGCATCCTTCTTGCAAACTCCTAGGATTAAGGTGTGTCTTGCTGAGCACACAAGGCAGACTTCATCTTTCTGATGAAAGTTTCTGAGCTGTGGTTGAGGTTCAGCATTTCCCATTTAAATGTTACATATCTTGTTCTCCTTGAAGCTTTCGATCCACTCAGTGTCCACGACCCTCTGTGTGCCTGGTCTTCAGTTGTACATAGAAGTTTCACATCTGTCCTGCTAGACATCTGATTGATGCCCCCACTTGTCCTTTCTGAAATAAACAATATGTCTTCTGTTTCAGGGCATTTGATGTAGAACTGCTATACATAGCACAGTTTCTTAAAATTCCAATAGCGGAAGTCGCTGTCAACTGGACTGAAATTGAGGGTAAGTGCACTGTTCATTTACAGCTGGTCCTTAGCTGGGCAGTGCAGTTGTCTGAGAGAGTCTGCTGGCACCCATTGACCCCTGTCCTTCACCAGGGCCTCCCACCTCTCCACAGAGCTCTCTGTGTTCCTTTAAATTTCTTTCTGCTGTTTTTCCAGTCTCTTTTGAGTCTTTGGTGGCCCAGATTTCCAGTAGACAGGGTCCTGGTGCTCAAGTGTTACTAGCACTAAAAACCACTGTGTGGAGCTAAGGAGGAACCATGAGTGTCATAGCCATTCAGAACTTATGCCCGCCTTGCTTTTTAAGTGTGGTTTTATTGCATTGCCTAGGCTTATCGTGAACTCACAGACTCAAGCTGTCCTCATCCCAGCCTCCAGAGGGTTAGATGTAGCTACACATAATCCCCAGTGTAAAGACCTCTTAAATTCAACCTTGGGAAACCTTTATAAATGTGTATCAGGCTCCTTCCCAACAGGCTGTCCGTGTGCAGGGTGAGCTCTCACTGTCTCCTGCATTTATCTTGGGACAAACCAAACTCTTCACCGTGTGGGGCAGTAGATGTGACCAGCTGAAGACCTCTGCAGTCTCCTCTCCTGTGCACTTGGCCTCCAAGCCCTCTCTGGGAGTCCTGACGCAGAAGCATGTGTCCTGCCTGAGTTCAGGTGTCTCTGGCTTCTACAAACTACAGTGTGTTTATAGAAACTTAGAAAATCCACACCATTATTCTAGAGTCATAGAGGACAACCCTGTGGGCAGTTTGAAGAGGCTGGGGATTAAAATCATTTTCAGGCACGTGCTGTTGGCTCCTCTGCATCTCAGAGGTAGTTGTGTTAGCGCTCTTCCTAGTTTGTCCCTAGTTAACAACAGAGAATGTCTCCAGAATGTGTTGGTGGCCTTGTTTCCAGAAGAAAGCTGTTTGTACTCAGGGTGGAAGGAGGGTCTGCTTTGGGGGTGGAGCTTATTAGAAGTGATGAGCACTGAGCCTTCCTCCTGGTAGATGTTCACTGACTGGCAGGTCCCACACTAGTGACCTTAGGGACCAGATGTCCAGTTAGACTGCTACTCCCTTGTAGCCAGGGGTAGAGCGGTAGGCAGCTGCCGTCTGGACACAGGCATCATTGTCACTGTTGAGGAGAGAAAGAGAGAGAGAGAGAGAGAGAGAGAGACTCATTCGTAGCCTTCTGTGTGTGTTTATAGCGTTCTGTGGAATTACTACTTTTTGTGAGCTGCCACCCAATTCCTAGTACTTTCTCCACGTACAAACACCCACCCTTCTCTTAGCATCTGAAGCATTCACACTTGAGGGTCACCCGGGTTTCCTTGCACTGAGAGACTTAGCTTTGTTTTGGGAGGAGAGTCACTTCAGGCGTTATAATTTTAAAAGGTATTTAAATAAAATTAAGATGCTAGATGCTCTCAAAGGTCACTAACCTCCCCCCACTGTGTGTGTGTGTGTGTGTGTGTGTGTGTGTGTGTGTCATGCACGTGCGTGCCCAGGAATTCACACATGTAGAAAACTGTTCTCTACCTCCCAGTCCCAGCCACTTTTAGGATACAACTTTGAACTGCTGTACATTTCTTACAATTTAATTTATTTTTAATTGCAGGTTCTAAGTTAGTTCCATTTTGGAGCTGGCTACAAATGGGCAAAGATCTGCTCTTTATCCAACTGCGGTATCTGCTGGGTGCCTGGAAGCTCGAGCAAACAAGGAAAATGAGTTAGTTTGCTGCTGGGACTGGACTGCACTTTCACCTACAGTGTCATGCAATTTCACTTGAAATCAGGATTTTTCAATGAAGCTGTGATGGACCCATCCTCACTATCTGCAAACCATGAAATGTCTTTTGGGACAAATAAATTTTTAAGTATTTGTGTTATAAGTTAGATTTTCCTTTATTTCGTAGTTTTTATTTTGGCTCCTGTCACTAAGGTTCTGAGATGGACACTTTGAGGCTGAAAACAAGAAATTTCTTAAAGGAGCCTGTCCAGTTTTTACAATCACGATTAAATCATACTCTGTAACAGTCACTTAAAGACGAAGTTGGCTGTAAGTTCAAATACAGGATTACCTGTGTCACAGAGACTTTATTTAATACAGGAATGCTAAGAAATTGCCACAGTGGTGTGAATGTCTCTGTGCCAAAAGTAGCCATTTCCTTGTTTGTTCATCTTCATAACTTTGCCTGTATTGTGCTGTGCCGTCTCTCACCCCCATAACATTCCCCTTTGGGATTTATATGGAAATTCTGGTTGCTTTTCATCCTTTTTTTTTTTTTTCATTGCTGGCTTCAAACATTCTTGGGCAATCCAGGCAATCCTAAACTGTATCTCAACCCCTAGAAGTCCTTTATCAAAGACTTTTTTTTGTTGGTGGTGGTGTTTTTTTTTTTTTTTTTTTTTTTTTTTTTGGTTTTTTTTGGTTTTTTTCGAGACAGGGTTTCTCTGTGGCTTTGGAGCCTGTCCTGGAACTAGCTCTTGTAGACCAGGCTGGTCTCGAACTCACAGAGATCCGCCTGCCTCTGATAGATATATTTATTCCAGAATTTGAGATAATGAAGAGGCTAATACAATTTTTAAAAAAGAAATTTCCAACAAAAAAATTAAACCATTTCTGACATAGAGAAAGTAAGCATAATAAAAGTTGTGATAGTTTCTATTTAAATACATGCAGAACGCACATGTGTTTGTGGCTTGGGCCCCAGCATCTGACTGACTGACTGGAAGAATGGAGCATTTAGGAGGTGGCACTTAGAACAAATTAGGGCCCTGGGGGTGTACCCTTAAAGAGGGTAATGAGAGCAGTGTGTGTGTGTGTGTGTGTGTGTGTGTGTGTGTGTGTGTCCATCCATATTTACCTCTATAAATACAGAAACATTCAAGCTAAAAATGTAGACTATAATCTGAGGCACTATGAGAAAAGGGCAATTTGTTACACAGAACCTGCTAACATAATGGGCTGGAATAATCCTGTCTCAAACAAGGTTGAAAGGTGAGGGCACACCTGAGATTGTCCGTGTCAGCCTACCCTACCCCACGAAGATGAAAAACAGGAAGTCTTATTCTATATGTAGGTTTCTCTGGCATTGCCCTGGAAGGGGCGTCTGACTGGTCACAGCTGCAGTTGGGTTCACCCTTGGGACCCTCAGCCTTCTCTCTGGCTGTTCGTCTGGGGCTCGTTGTATATGATGTGGAGGCTTTGAGAGCTCATGTCCAGCACATCCAGCGGTCAGAGAAAAGCTCCAGTGGATTCTAGGGATGAAACACAGGCATCAGTTCTATACAGCAAGGACTTTTCCCAGCTGAGCCATCTTTCAAAAAAAATCTAGAAGTTATGTTTTGTAAACACACCCCAGTTCTTACAGGACAGCAGCCTGAGGCTGCCCTGCTCCCTGTAGAAGGGACATGAGTGTACACTCCCCTCATGTCGCAGGTGAGCGATTGAGGACGCACGTGCCTCCCCTGCCTGATATGGGAACATCTGGTGTCACGTTTTGTCCACACACTACAGTTCCCTGTGAACTCCAGAAGGGCCATGAGAGGCAGAGGCGTGTACCTTGGCTCTCTACTCAGGCTGATGGGAGTTTGTGTCCCAGGATCTTCAGCTGTAAGACAGAAATGATAATCTCTCCTTGTGAGATAGGAGGGGGGCATAGAGGTGCCTGCACAGCACTCCCCAAGTCCTGTGTCAGGAAACTGTCGTGGTGAACCCTCATCTACCCTTATTGCTGAATCAAGACCATCTCAGTCCCTTCCTGTTGATCAGTGACCTCCCATGCCGCATTATTTTTCTTTCTCACAAATGCAGCTAGGTTAACAGTTAAGGTTTCTATGCTCAAAACCCCATTAGGTTCTGCACATAGTAGGTATCCTGGGCCGTCTTTGTGACCGTTATCACCATGTCTGGAACGTGACATTTTGTCACCAGACCAGCCCCTATGGGGCGGCACCCAAAGAGACAGGGTGGAGACAGTAGTCTGGGATGTAGGCGTTCATGCCCACTTCTCAAGGTGGCTGGAATTTCCATCTCTGTCACAGGCGCCTCCCCATGTCCTGGCCCGACTGTGACACCTGTGCTTGTGTGCTGCTGTTGAATGATTGGCACTTCCTTCAGATGGTGCCCTCTGTGTCCACACTGTCTCCGTACCAGGTGCTCAGGGAAGTAAGGAGTGAGCCAGTAAGCAGAGCTCCTCCCCCACCCCCACCCCCACCCCAGGCCCCTGCTTCGGTTCCTGCTTCCAGGTTCTTCCCTACCTTTCGTGATGAACTGTAACCTGTGCGATGAAATAAAACCTTTCGTCCCTGGGGTTTGTGCCTGTGCTTTATCTTCTCAGCAGAAAAGTACCTAGCACAGGAGACTTTGAAACTTGGGAAATGGGATATAGCTGTCAGATGGACCATAGAGGGCCTGAGCATTCCAGGCCGTCTTCCTGCCAGGGCTGTGAAACCAGTCGCCTCCGGCTTCAGCTGCACAGCCCCAAGCTGCTTCCACT
The DNA here is from genome assembly GCA_028555095.1 of Dicrostonyx torquatus. Classification (NCBI taxonomy): domain Eukaryota; kingdom Metazoa; phylum Chordata; class Mammalia; order Rodentia; family Cricetidae; genus Dicrostonyx; species Dicrostonyx torquatus. The sequence goes on from JAQHUG010000162.1 coordinate 83,679, forward strand.
GCACTTCTCCGCCACCACAGACTGTCCCTTCTCAGACCAGGAGGGGAAAGAAAGCTTTCTCCCTGACTTCACTAATCTTAGGTTTCGGTCACCATGAGTAAAAGTCGTGCAGAGAAGTGGGAGGGGTGGGCAGGGCGCAGTTACAACTGTGAGCAGAACCACTCCAAAGCTGGACCAGATGCAAGGTGTGAGGATACACAGAGCCCAGACTGGGCTGATGACCATGCTGACTGTAAGCCAGCTTTCCATCACTATGACAGAACACCCCTGACAGCTGAAGCAGTGCTAAGGCTTACTTTGGCTGGTGGTTTCTGAGCGGTTGGCCCTATTTATTTGGTTCTGTGGTCAGAGCATGTGACAAAGAAGGACTGGTCCTGTGCCATCTGAAAGGGAATCAGGGAACCTATATTCTCTTTGGTTTTACATTGCCAATAACCCCTGTAACTGTGCCACTCTGCTTCCCAACAGTGTCACACACTGGAGGCCAGGCCTTTCATACATAACCTGGGGGCTGTTTCAGGGCCCAGCTAGAGCACCATGCATGTGACAGATGTGGGCAGAGGAGCTGACAGCCCAGGGAGCTCAGTCTGCCCAATAGGTATACTCTCCCAGAAAAGGGAGATTTTAGCTGTGGTTTTTAGATCCGTAACCAAAATTGTAGGGGAATTGCCACCAAATCTCAACTGCTGACACTCTAGTCTCATGTATGTTTCCATACTAGAACGCTTTGGTGGAAGACAATTATGTTTCTATTATAATGATCAAAAAAATGGCAGCGGAAGACGGATCAGAGATGGGAGTTCTCATAACTGGGCAGTTATGAGAAGAATCAGTCAGCATGAGTGTCTTCCCCAGGGCTGATATTCACTCTTTCTTGGACCTCACCAGGTTTTACTGTTTTGTTTCCCTAACTTTTAAAAGAGTAATGTCAGCCGGGCGGTGGTGGTGCATGCCTTTAATCCCAGCACTCGGGAGGCAGAGGCAGGCAGATCTTTGTGAGTTCGAGACCAGCCTGGTCTACAAGAGCTAGTTCCAGCCCAGGCTTCAAAGCCACAGAGAAACCCTGTCTCGAAAAACCAAAAAAAAAAAAAAAAAAAAGTAATGTCCAGAAAAAGAAGAGTACATACACTCACTCCTACCCCCCGGGAATTCTGTGAATTCACAGCCTCCACGGCAGAAGCATGAGCCAATGCATTAACACTCTGTGCTCCCGTGGAAGGGGGGAACTGATTGGATCAGTTCTTTCTTTAATATCATTTCTGGAGGGTGAGGGGGTGCTGAGCCACAAGTTCTCAATTCAGAGAATTGAAGTACTTGCCTCAAAGTGGGCACAAAACACATCCCTCATCCAGCCCATGACTTTCATCGGTCCCCACCACTGGACAGTATCACTTCTGGGGTTTCTTCTCTCCCAGAGCAATCTCAAACCTAACACCTGGCCTGCAGCAGAGCATATGGGCCAGCTTCCAGTCTGAAGTCAAAGTATTAGTGAAACTTCCGCAATATGTTTTAAGCAAAGCCCTCTTCAGCTACCCTTGGGTGGTGTTGCAAAAGCAGCATGTTCCAGAAAGTGGTGGTTTTAGGATTAGGAAAAGAAGTTCAACCGAAGATCTTCCTTTACATTTCCAAGATGCCCTGGCCTCTTGAAGGAGCTGACTGAGGTGGCCCTATGCCATGCTGTCTCTGAAAACCTGTACGGTTTGGTGGGGAAATCAAAAGCTTTCAGCACACCGGGACAGCCAGGCCGCTGGACAGGAAGGCTCCTTGTGCCCGTGATGTGTATCTCAAGAAGATTAGATAGTATGTATTTTACACTGGGTAAGAAATCACAGCCCACACCATTACAGGACTGGTTTGAAACTCCACTCGCCACTCAGCTCAGTCAGATTTTCTTGGGCCGGTGCCAAGCAAGTCATGCCTCGGATACAGAGATAAGGAACAGCCAGCCAGTAAATGTGGCCTCTAGGGACTAGGACTCAGCGCGGCTGGGAAGCGCGGTTGGTGGTCCTGTCTGCTTCTCAGAGGGACGGCCCCCTCCCTTAGCTGCCTGGGTTCCAGGTGGGGAGGACACTTCCGGAGATGACCTGGGGACCCCGCTGGCCCTGAAAGCCCTCTGCAACCGCGATGCGCAGGGCGGGCGGGTGCGCAGCTCGGCGGGGCGGGGAGCGCGGCGTGGCCAGGGCGCACGGCCCCTCCTGGCTGGGGCTGCGCGCACGGCCGCCTGGCGCCCTTCCAGCGCGGCGCACTCACGCGGGCGGCCGAGGAGGAGGCTCCAGCCTGACTGACGCCTCTGGAGCCGCTGTCTCGGTCCCGCCGCCGCCCGGCCGGGCCCTGCAGCTACCGCGCAGCCCGGGTGCGCGGGGGCACGCGTGGCACCGCACGGACAGGTAAGCGCTGCCATGCAGCGAGCGTGGGCACTCGGGAGGTCCCCAAGGTCCTCGGGCGTGGGGCTTGGCTCTCCGTAGAGCCTGGGTGGCGTGTGTAGTGTGCGGGGGCTCCGCGGCAGTCTGGGCACCTACGACTCATCCTGGGGGACGCGTGGCCCGGGGCGTGGGCAGGGATGCGGGATGCGCGTGGGCCGAGTGCAGAAGGATGCACACTGTCCTGCACCCAGCGACAGGAGTTCTGGAACCTAGCTCGGGAAAGTAGCCCTTTGCTGGGGAGTGGGGACAGTAGAGGGGCTAGTGTGAGTGTTTGTAAGGTAGTCTGGGGGAGATTTTAAAACTCCAGAGCGCCCTTGGTCACGAAGGCTTATTTCATACTCCTGTAATTTTTTTTTTCTTCTCTGCTTACCTTTGAGGCACACACAGTGAGAGAGAGAGAAAAAAAGTTAGGAATGTTAAGTGTCTGTAGCTTGCGCTTGGGTTGTGTTTGTCTTCTCCTGGGCCTACCATTGGGTGCCAGCACTGCGCAGACGGGAGGGGGCGAGGTGGGGACAGATGCAGGCGACTAACTGACGCCGGCCTTGTGATGGGGAGGAGGAGCATGGGGAGCCTTCTTATGGGTGGCTAATCGCCACACGTCTTCTTACTCCTTCTCCTCCCTCTCTCCCTCCGACCGTGGCAATTGAAAATGATAATTTTGAGGTCCTCCGTTGGGGTATTTCTTGGCTAGAACTGGTAATCTTGAGAAATAACCTACAAATGATGTGGATCTCGTTTTGGAAGCAAATTGTATGTAATTCGGTTGAATGCACGGCACGGAACACTAGGAATTACTTTTAGTGGACTCAGTTTACAATGATGGTGTGGTGGCTTGCTGGTTTCCTGTAAAAATTTAGCTAGCAGGGAGAGAAGAGAATAACGGTAAGGTCTTTGGCCCTTTAATGATGCCCCTTCCTAGGCAGTACCTCGGGAATGTTTGTAGTTGTGACATGTCCTAGCATGCCTGTCAATGAGAAGGAATGCCCTAGGAGGTTTACATTTAGAAACTGTTCATCTATATTTAAAAGGGAAGTAAAAATACAGCCCAAACTCTCTACAGCAACTGACCAGGATTCAACGCTCTGCTTGTAGGAAGTCTGGGGAACAGGATTTTGGCTCACTTTCAAGTCTGTGGTTGGTAATCCAAGGACATCACAGATAAGAAACCGGTGTGGTAGTTTATAAACAAGGAACATTTAAAATATGATAAGACTACCGAAGCGTCAAATAATATTTCTACGAATAGCTGCTAGTGGCCTTTGCTGGGTCTGTCCTGACACTGCCAGCCCCCACTTTTATGCTTGAGCGGCTGGCTTTGTCAGGGTGGGTCTCCCCGCCCCCCAGGTTTCAGCTATGCTTAGGAGACTGCCTGCAAAGTCTAGACCCAGCTAGCTCACTTACCAGTAGTGTGTTCTAAAAAATCAATGACAAATTAAGGTTAACCCCTTGAGCACTTGCCAGGCCTTTTAAAGCCTGAGACACTTGGTGTTTTCTTTATCAAATGTTTTCCTCCTATTTTACATATTTCATAGTTAATGAGCAAATCACCAGTATCAGCTACTGCATCTCTGATAACCTAAGATGTAGGAAGAAAAGCATTTCCATTCCGTTTTATAGGAAACTTTACTGATATCGAAGCCCTGAATGAGTGGTAAATTTGTGTATCCTTTCTGATTGTGTGGTCGAATTGGAGGGAGAGGGGAAAAACAAACAAACAAACAAAAAAACCCAAGAAATTATTTTTTCACATAAATAAAACAATCTGATATCAGTTTCAACAATAATTGAATTCTGATGAGTGCGAGTGCACTGTACCTTGCCCAGTTGGAGAGAGACGGCCACTGCATCATTAAGGCAGCTGATGGTATCTGACCTTCCCTCTACTGCAAGAAAACAGTTTCATCATGGTCTGCTTTAATACGCTCTAAATCATACTTATCCAGGGGTATGCCCCGGTGGTGGGAAGGTCAGGTTATATGTGTTCTTGGTTTTTATTTTTCAAAACATATGACGTTAAGTCCTAATATTTTCAACAAAGCTTGGAGCAGACTCCTGTTTGTTTTTGTGAGCACTTTTAGGGATTCAGGAACAGGGACGGATGCAGAGTAAAGCAACGTAGGTTGAAAGCATGAATGTCCTCAAATTGTATTCTGCACGGATGGATTTGTATTCCCATTGTTACTGTTGCTAGCGAATTGGAAAGCCGTCCTAAATCAATGGTGGCACACGCATACATCCGCATTTTGGTGGTGTGAGCAGGCAGTGGTGTGCTCTGTGCTATGTGAGCCTGACAAATGTCTGTGTAAGAATAGGGACGGAGTTAAAATGAGCAAATATACCCTGGCAATGACCTAGCCCTTAAAGGCAAATATTCCTCTACAGTAGGTCTGTGAGGCTGTAAAAACTGTGTTATCTTGATGCTTCTTCCCCCTGGTAGCAGCTGAACCCCAGGCCTCCTTGTCTGCCTTGTCCTCTGCCAGCTTACTGTCTCACTGCAGATTCAAGAGTGAGCTATTGTTTTGCATGCATCCCCAGATTTCCCCCTTAGCTGCCTGTTTCTTGAGCTTAGGATGCCTTTCCCTCTGTGGACTCTGCCCTTGGTGCTACCTCTGGGGGCTTTGCTAGGCTCTCCCCAGTGGTGGGCGTGTCTTTCTAGGAGCCCTTTGCCTCTCCTGTGTTGCTTACCATCTGCTTGCAAGTACATTCATTTATTTCTCCCCCTCAGGTGATCCTTACAGGAGGGGACTGTGTTTCAGGTACCCTTCTTGTACCTCTACTGCTGACTGCAGTGCTTGGCTCAGCTCAGTCAATAAATATTAATTAAATGAAAAACTCTCTTTATTGAACCCGTGGTCCCTTCTGAAATAAAATCTATGAAAGCACTTCACCCATAAACTAGGTCGATCTTTTGAGAAGCCGGTGTTGAAGTGAGCAGAGGGCTAGTGGAGAAGTGGTGAGAGTCAGCCCAGATGGGGAAGCATTCTGAGCTCAACCCACCCCCGGTGCCCCCCCAGGTATGTCTCCCCAAGAATGTCGTAGTTGAACGTTGTAGTCAGAAAAACTCCATAATAACTCTTACTGCATTAACAATTTCCCATGTCATATTCACTAATTTTTTTTTTACAAAAATCCAGGTTTTAATACAATACAACCACCATAATAAAACTCTAATATGATTTTAACGAAAGATTGCCACCACAATCCACTGATGGCCCCTCCCTCCAAAGCCACATCAAAATTGACAATGTCTTAGTGTGTATTTGATTTGAGCTTTGGTTTCATTAGAGCTGGATATTCTTAATATCCACCAAGTTCTGATCAGCAAACCCAAATAGAGTTAATGCATGGCGGTGGGAGAACTAGAATCTGCGTAAATGTCGGGCCTAAAAGACATATTTAATTGTACATTTTTAATTGGAGAGCCCTAATTAACTCCCAGTCAACTTTACAAGAATCCAAGAGAGTGCCTTTTAAAATTTAAATCCAGTTTCCTGTAAATCAGAGGTCATGGATAATGAGAGAGGGATTGTAAATGTGCCCAGGACCAGACCTGCAGCCCTTCAGAGGTCACAACAGGGAACACCATGTGCTTCTCTGCCTTTCTTCTCAAGCCCATATTTAATTTAAAGAGAATGAGTGAAACCCATAAAATAAATGCCAAGGCGATTTACATAGCTCTGTTGTTTCTTCTAATCAACATTTGAGTTGCCAATAAAATGCTAAATAGGAAATCTCTCTCTCTTTCTCCTCTCTGCTTGCCTCTCCTCCCCTCTCTATCCAGTTTTCTGTATTTTTTTTCTGTCTGTTTTTCTCTCTGCTTCACTCTCTCTGCCTTGCTTTCTTCTCTTCTCTGTCTCTCTGACTTTTTGTCTCTCTGCCCCTCTCTGCCTCCTCCCTCTCCCATATCCCCCCTCTCAGTTATTTGAGAATTTCATACATGTGATTCGATCATAATCATCCCTCCCTCTCAGACCCCCCCACCTCTCTACCCACCCAACTTTGTGTCCTCTTTGTCTTTTGTGCTGCCTACACTCTTGGACGTGTGGCCTCCCCTGGGGTGGATGGACCTATGGAGGGCCACACCTTTAAAGAAAACTGGCTGGTCCTCTCCTGAATCTGTGTATCAGCTGCCAGTCAAGATCTCCTCAGCTAGGGATGGGACTTCATGCCCCCCCCTTTCCCTGCTGGGATTTTATTTTTAAGGTAATGTTTTGCTATATGTCCTAGGTTGGCCTCACATTTACAGTGATCCTCCTGCCTCAGCCTTTCAAGTGTGTGCCACCAGTTAAGGCTGAGGTGTGGTTAACATCTGACCTCTTACAAGACCGTAAGTTCGGGTGACTGCTCACAGGGAGTTTGGAGATGGTGGCCTTAGGAACACTAGCAGAACAAGGGCTTAAACTCACTGATTCAGGAAGGGCTTTCTAGACAGAGGGGATCTTTTGCCTCCAAACGCAGCTTTCATCCATAGACTATCTCCCTCTACATGGCCTAGTGCTTTTACCTTTAATCCCTCTGAAGCCTGTTCTGGGCTGAGTTGCATATATGTTTCATGTGCTATGAACAGTGCAGAGCAGATGTGCAGAACTTTCTTAAGGCATGCTTGATGTGTGATGCATGTTTAACTGAAGCATTGTTTTTTACACCGTGGGAGCTAATGTTGTCTGCTTTGGCAGTGCTGGCCTTCAGAAAACAATGACAACCCAGGCAAGGACTCAGACTCTATCTACCTATTTTCTGCTTTGTGGTAGGATATTTGGCCTCTCTCGTTCACACTTCATTATAAATTAATGAGTTCGCCTTTTTGTTTGCTGAAGCTCAGAGAGGAAAGAGTTGGCATTTAGGAGGAGCAGGAAAGGGCAGGTAATTTTAAAGCTAGGACGTTCGTACAGTCAGGGCAGTGTGAGGCTTAAAAGGGTAGGGAGGTGCGCCTCTCCAAGTAGATTGTTGGGTGTTCCCGGGAGGCAGGCTCTGTTTGGCTTGGCATTAGCAGAGTACAAGGTCCCTGAGCCAGAGCAGGGTCTTTGACTGGCTGAGGAAATACCTCAACAACCTCTGGCCTGTTGGATGTCACAGAACATATTTGTAAAGGGGATCCCCAGTGGCCAGGAGTGACAAGTGACAATGGCAGGACAGACAGTGCAGACCCTAAACCAGCAACAGTGAAAAAGGACCATGAGAAAATGTGCCATATGCAAAAGATTTTAGGTCCCACGAGCCTGTCTCTTGACATGTCTTTGTCACTCTTCTCTATTGTCTAGTGGCAGCTGAGCTTCAGTCTCAGGAGTGTGAATTGGCTCGGGAGTTGGCTCGGGAATTGGCTCGGGAGTTGGTCCTATACAGAGCTCTGTAGACGTGAATGCTTCCCCATGGCATATTGACTAACCGCGTGTTTGCTCAAACTGGCCGTCAGGTGCTGGCTGTGTTTGTGAACAGCTGCTGCCTGAATGTTCAGAGACGAGGCCGTCTCGTTGCTTTCTATTGTGATCATATCTAAACCACTGGCAAAACATTCTGTATAAAGTCTCTGGTGTTTGAAAAAAGAAAACAGATTTCTTTTTGTATTGATTTTTAAAATGTGAGAATTTTGTAGATGCAGCTTCCTCATGCCAGTGTGTGGGGTGGGAGTAGTGTTGATTCTTTTCAACTTTATTTACCCTATAACTACTGGATCCAGATTGCTTATGAGACACCCCTCCCCAACCAGGCAGGGGATGGGGACAGTCCACAAAATAAGAAACAACATAATAAATAAAATTCTGGACTTTACAGACAAGTTCACAGAGAGCAAAGGAGAGCAGAAAGGCAGATGTCAAGACAGTACTCCAGGGAAGCTGTGGACCCAGAGTGGAGATCAGTCATGAGCTATAGGACCTTGTCAGAGAGGCCTTATTTTCTATCTATCTATCTATCTATCTATCTATCTATCTATCTATCTATCTGTCAAATCATCTGTCTATCTATCTACCAATTATGTATCTATGTATGTATGTATCTATCTATCTGTCATCTATCTATCATCTGTCTATCTATCATCTATCTATCTATCTATCTATCTATCATCTATCATCTGTCTATCTATTTATCTATCATCTATCTATCATCTGTCTATCTATCTATCATCTATCA
>JAQHUG010000162.1:100504-152810 GCA_028555095.1 Dicrostonyx torquatus
AGTCCATGGAGGCAGAAAGGGCTGGTGACGGCTGAGGCTCCAGTCCATGGAGGCAGAAAGGGCTGGTGGTGGCTGAGGCTCCAGTCTATCGAGGCAGAAAGGGCTGGTTCATCACAGTTGCTCACATGATGGCCCTCAGGAAGCAGAGAGACAGTGCCTCAGCTAGAGAGCTCCTCTTTTTCCTTCTTTAATTCCACCAATGCCCCAACATGGAATGGTGCCACCTCTCAGGTGTGGGCATCCCTTGCTTTGCCAATTCTCCCTGGAACCACCCTCACAGACATGCCCAGACATGTGCTTTTTTGATAGCCCAAGCACTTCTCTGTCCATTCAAGTTGAGAATCAAGATTAGTCATCTCAGATTCTCTTCATTGCCACCTATATTTGAAATAAACAATAAAAGTTAAGCCCAATAACATGACTCCCCCCCCCGCACCAAGGAACCACTTAATAGGGCCAGAAGTCTGGGAATATATTTTAATGTAACATTAAAAACTTTGGAGTTTTACTGTATAGGAGATGCTGACATGACACTTAGTTCTCAATGGGTTTAATGAATGAAGCGCTATAAATTACTTCAAAAGAGTTCAGAGATCATTTAAAGGGATTTTAATAAATAATAGTATATATTTGTTTCTAAAGAAATGTATATTAGTGTGTACCTACATGCATGTATGTGTAACATATGCATGCAATGCCCATAGAGACCAGAAGAGGGCATCAGATCCTATGGAACTGGAGTTACAGATGGTTGTGAGCAGACATGTGGGAACTGGGAAATAAAGCTGCTCTCTGCAAGATAAGAAAGTTCTCTGAACGGCTGAACCATCCTTACAGTTCCAATAACACATTTGATGGTACCATACCAGGCAAAACAGACACTCATTCTTTGAGGTACTTATTTTTCTCAGAAGACCAAAGTGGGAAAGAAAAGAAGTTAAATTATGAAGTCTATTGTCATAAAATTTTAGTATGTTTACGTGACTTCTGTTTTGACAAAAAAAGTCCTGAATTAAAAAAAAATGTTTATTTTATTTTATTTCGTTAAATCTCTGTCCTCTGTGTTGTGGAACCATCATCCATGTTTGGGCTGAACCACAGAGAGAAGGAAGTGGGGTGGTAGGAAGAGAAAGCATAAGTGTACATGTTCGCATTTGAGGGGAGCTCAGCTGTTCACTAACATTCAAGACTGCAAAACAGAGTGCAGTCTGTCTGGACAGACCACAGTGAGGAAAAAGTTGAGTTGCCTATGAAACCAGCCTTAGTATCTACGCAAAGAGAATGATGGAGATCTGCTTTCACATTTGAGCTAAGATACTCTACACGGGCATCACCTGATATTTAGAATAATACAGCTTGTCTTGTTTCTGAGAGCCATGCTGGCAACAATTTTTACAAGGGGCTCATTGACTTCAGCAGTAAAATAATACTGCCTGCTTACACAAAAGCTAGAACAGTTGTAAAGTTCTCGAAGTTTTAAGGGTGGTGGTGTTTTGATGGGCAAAGAGGTTATAATATAAAGTGTCTTCAGCACTAATTTGATTTGTTCTGCAGTCTGTTGACAAAGGTCCTTCAGGACCCAAGAACAATACCCAGGTGGTAAGATGAATGCTGTGTATTTTCAAGGTTAAAATTCTAATTTGAAAGTAAAATGAGATCTTTTAATTCTTCTAATGGGCCTGCATTGATATGAACCAAAAAATTAAATGCATCTTTGACAGTTAAATTATGAAGTCTATTGTCAACTCAAAGGACAGTATGAACGGACCTAGGAAGTCTATTGCCAACTCAAATGGCAGTATGGAAAGAAAGACCTAGATAAGCATTTGTTGGGTGGAAAGATATTTATCTCTCAAAAAGCTGAATGGGAAACTTGTTTTGGGAGATGGAATCATACTTTTACACTCATTATGACTCACTTTGTAAGATAAATAATCATCCCCAAGTTTATATTTGTGGTAAACCCAGATTTTCATGGGTTAGATTTGCTTGGAGTCAAGACACCTTCTGTTGCATAAGATCTGGTTTATTCTTTTTGGAGTTGCTAAGATCCAGAATTTTTTCTAGGGCAATAGTTATTCACAAGTTTATAAACAATGAAGTAAAAATAGATTTCTAAGGGCCTCAAATTTGCAATTCATCGATCATTCATGTAGAAATACTTGGCCTGACTGCTTGCTGCCCTTGAGAATGTGGGATGTTTCCTAAACATGCTAAGAGTTATGGATATACCAGGGGTAGACAAAGACCTGCATTGTCAAGAATGTGAAGCTATAAATTCACTTGCATGTGAAATTTCCATCAACACACACTATTATAAATCAAGAAGTACTTTTGAATCAGGTCTGAGTTAAGAGTCCCTGTCTGGGTTCTGCTATGAGTTAAAGGCATTATGTTATTCTTCTGTTGAGTTTGGGCTATTGCACTAAAAATTTCGTGTGTGTGTGTGTGTGTGTGTGTGTGTGTGTGTGTGTATGTGTGTGTATGTACATGTGGACACTGTTCACCTTACTTTTTTAAAATTTTATATATATGAATGTTCTGCCGTAATGTATCTAAGTGCCCTTGTGAGTGGCTAGTGCCTATGGAGGTCAACAGAGGGCATCATATACCCTGGAACTAGAGTTACAGATGTCTGCGAACCTCTATGCAGGTATTGGGAACTGAACCTGGAGCCTCTGTAAGAGCAACCAGTGCTTTTAACTGCTGACCACCTCTCCAGCTCCCTTATCTTCTCACTGAACCTGGAGCTCACTGATTCAGCTGGGCTGACTAGGATGTCAGCGTGCTGACATTTTATGTGTTCTCTGGGGATCAAATCCTTTAAGGCAAGCACTTTACCACTGAGCCATCAGCCTGGGCCATGGTTCATTAGGTTATGGATAGATGAGCATTCTTGAGACATGAGCTGTCTTTGTGTAAGATGTTCACTACCCACGATAGCCTCCTTCAGAAATCTTATCTTGGGAAGGAAGTAAGCATGAAGCCACACTTTTGAGACAATAGAATATATTTTTAAGGATTTGAGAGACCTAGTCTTACAGGTTTTCTTTTTGGTGTGTGCCTATGTATCTGTGTGTATGTGTGCCTGTGTGGGAAAGCGTGCATGTATATGAGTGTATATGTTTGTGGAAGCTCAGGTGGACATCAGGTATCTTTCTTGATTGCTCTTTGAGACAAGGTATCTCCTGGGCGGTGATGGCACATGCCTTTAATCCCAGCACTTGGGTGACAGAGGCAGGTAGATTTCTTTGAGTTCAAAGTTAGCCCGGCCCACAAAGCAAGTTCCAGGACAGCTAGGACTGTTACACAGAGAAACACTGTCTCAAAAAACAAAAACAAACAAACAGATAAAAGTAAACAAAACAAAGAAAAAAGCGACAAGGTTCTCTTCTCAGTTAACCTGAACATGACAGAACCGCTAGTCTGGGCAGTGGCTCTAAGGGTCTTCCTGTTTCTGCTCCCCCAGCATTGGGATCACAAGTCTAAGCCACTCTTCCAGCTTTTGTATAGGTTGGTGGGGATTGATCTGAGGTAGGGTCTCTGGCTTGCTAGGCAAGCGCTTTGCTAACTGAACTCTCTCTCTCTCTGCTCCCCACTCCTCTTAACCAAGCTGGAGATCAAATCCAGGGCCATACCCAAACTAAGTGAGTGTTCTACCTGTTCTGCTGAATTGTGCCTTCTCCTCTGTGGTCTTAACAAGAGCTTAAGATTAAGATCTGTGGGCTCCCAGAGAAACTAATCAGATGCCCCTTCAGGAAGTGAATGGGAGGGGGCGGGACGAGAATCAGCATTGATTAATAAAAAGTCTATTCAGGAAGAGGTCCAAGGATGATTTTCTTGGAAGCTCAATTGGTGCTTTGAGAAACCAAGGGCAAAGCACTCCCTGACTTTCTGCACACCTTAGTCTCTACTGGGCCTTTTTCCAAGTAGAGAGAGATTTTCCAGCTAATAGAAATTGCAGGATGTAAGGTCTTCCACCCTTCCTACCCAGCCTCCTTTCCCTTTCCCAAGACTAGGAATGCAGTGGATTCTTCTGTATGTCCTAGCCCCTCTCTCCAGCTGTTCTATGAACATGATGCCCTATTGCCCTTCCTGACTTCTTAGGGTGCTTCATGTACAAATGCTGACTGGCGGGCTCATCACAAAAAAAAAAAATTCAAGGATGGTGTGTTTTTCTTTTCCACTTGAGAGCCCTGTGTGTTTTAGGAGAAAGAGTGGCTGGTTTATATCTGATAGTCAATTGCAGGGATGCGAGACTCTTTAGTGCTGAGTGCCAGCCTGAATGTGGTGCTTCTTTATATGCCAAGCCCCCACCAGCCTCCCCAGTTCTCCAATCCCCAAAGACCCCCAGTTCTCCCCTACCCCCAGCCTCCCCAGCCTTCTCAGTCCCCCCAAGTCCCTAGCGCCCCCCCAGCTCCCCACTACCTTGTGCCATAAAGAGGAGGAGCCAGCCACTCATGCAGGGCCCAGACTTGGGACCAGGCATTCCAAAATAAGAGAACTCGTTTTTTTGTTTGTTTGTTTGTTTGTTTTTTGACAGTAAACCTTTTTTGGGGGTGGGAGGGTGTATACCCAAGAATGATCTTGAATGCCTGAGTCTCCTGCCCCCATCTACTAGAGGCTGGCAATGCGTAAAACCGCACCTAGTTTTATGAAGCGCTCCTTTCTGCTGTCATTCCTCCATGTCTGTGTGAGGTCCTGTGAAGGCTCCTCTCTTGAAGAAAGACAAGGCACAGTGCCTGCCTGCCGTTGCTGCCCTGTGAGCCCCCCAAGTCTTCCTCTGCAGCTCTGTTGGTCACGCTCTGTTTCTGCCACTCCTCTCCATCAGCACATCAGCATCCAGTGGGAACACTCAAACTTAAGTCGGGGCATTTATCTCCCTTGCTTCTCAAGGCCATCTAGCAGTTTTTCATGCTTAGAATATGCCTGTTTTCTGCAGTTGCTTTCACGCTCCAGCCTTGGATGTCTCCAGCAACCCCCATGCCCAGTCTCAGGCTTTCTGAGAAAGTCCCCACCCCTCTCTGACACATCCTTGGCACTCTTTCCTCAGTGCTCATGCCTTTGGCTGGTTGGCTGTCAGTGTGTCATCAGCAGGTCCACACAGGTCCCTGGCTCCTTTGTCAACAGCACTGTGTTTTCTGCACCGTATTTCATGGTTTGACAATATCATTCGATAGTCAAGCAAATGTCTAAGCTCCAGAAGGCCAAGGGCCATGTCTTCTGGGCATTCAGTAGACTTTCAGAATGGAGGATCAGTTGAGACAAATAAGAGACTGAGTGGGAGTTGACCAACAGCCTCACTGTCTCTGGCTTGTTACTTTTTCCTTTATTTACTTGTCTGTCTGTTGGTTTGTTTACTAGTCTCTCATACATTCCATCCCACCCTCTGTTTCTCCTCCCTCTGCAGCTTCCAGCCCCCTGCTGTGTTGCATGCCTCCTTAGAATCACAGTTTGTGGGAACTAACAGCCATCGAGCCACTGTGTGTGCCGGGGTCTTCCATTTTTCCTTCCTTCCGCCCGATCCTTTCTCCTTTGACTTCTGTTTCAGTTCAGCTCGAGCCAGGACTTGCATGCCAGTCTCCTGCGCTCTGTCTCAGCTTCTCGGGAACGATATGCCCTTTGCAGCTTCCATGCCCTCACCTTAGGAGTGCAAATCCATCGCTGCAGCAAAAGCCTGGGTCCCATGTGTGATGAAGAGTCCCCCACAACAATGCTCCCCGTGCGCGCGCTGTCTTAGGCCTTTCTCACACCCGCTTTGTTCTTGTCCTGTCCACCCCTGTGCGCTACCACAGCCAGCCTAAAAGCACTGCTGATTGCTGTTAACTTGTGTAAGATGCTCTGTGAGAACGATTCTACCAGCAAATGTGTTCAGAGCTCTACATGTGCACAGTAATCTGTTTCCGAGAGCAGCTCTTAGCGCATGCTCAGCTCTGGCCATGAGTAGAGAATCAAAACTGCTGTGTTTAAACATCTTTTGAAAGGAAACAGTGATGCCCTGGAGTGACAGTCTATGCACTGTGTCCTTGAGGAAGGGTTTCTCAAGGGTTCCACTTCCGTGGTACTTTGAGATGATCTTGAGCAGTGGTCTGGCAGATCTGTCTCAGGACTTTGAGACCTCATCTTTTCAGAGTTAAAAGACAGACTCTCGCAAGGTGGCCAGGTTAGTGCAAATAAAAGTCAGTAACTCGCCAGGTGTGGTTGAGCACACCTTTAATCCCAGCACTCGGGAAGGAGAGGTAGGCAGATCTCTTGGAGGTCGATGCCAGCCTTGTCTGCATAGCAAGTTCCAGAGCATCTAGAACCACACAGTGAGAGCGGGAACTGAGGCCTTTCAGGAGCTGTCCTGACTTTGGATCGGCAGTGACATCTCCTCTCTTCCTTCCCACTGGTGTCAGAATGTTTATTCCAGAAGGATTCCAGCAACAGATCTAAAAGGTGCTTCATTTGTTTGCCGTATTCTTTGGATTCGGTAAAGATACTGTAACGACAAGCAACACTACTTGCCCTTCCATTTGCTGTTATAGTCTGTATATATGACCGTTGCAGTTTCTTCACGACCCAGGGGAGTGCTCTGTTCAGTTGTATGGCAGGCTGGACATTGGTGCCATCAGAAGGTCATGGGTTGGAGGCCACGGTCAGTGACATTTAGATTCTCCAACAGAGGAAATCTGCAGGGAGTTGGGTTGGCACTGTTGAACTCACACAGGCAGAGGGAACTACACTGTGGATGCTCCTGAGATGGCCAGCTCTTGATAAACCAGGGTCCCTTAGTTCTTCCTATGCTCTAGGAGAGGGAACAGAGTCACCTAACAGATTCCACACTGCTCCTCCAGGGCAAACACAAACTATCAGATAGATAAGAACATCAGCATCCAAGAGATTCTAAACTTGATTAATTTTAACACGTTTCCTAGTAGCAAGACATCGGACATACAGACAAGCAGAGAGGACAGTGTTTGAACATCTGTGTATCCTGTGATTTAAGTTTCAACTTTCAGATAATTTCTGGTTTTCCTTTTGCCCTATCAGGAAGGAGGTCACAGTCATGAATATGGTGTTTATCACTGTGAGATTCTTTATTTAATACTTCGTGGCTTCCCTTAAAGCAAGGGTCTCTGCTTATTGGGATAGAAGCTGTCTCACAGCCTTAAAATCTTTCTGGGGGGCCCTGTGCGTCCTCTGTGATTATTGAAATGCACTCACGTGGGACTTGAAGCATCAAGGTGTTTCAGACCTTTAATTCGTCAATGAATGATGACAGTCCCCAAGTGTCACTCAAGGTAAACTTCAGACACTCTGGGGAAACATATGGTTTTAGAAGCAATACTTTTCTAGCTTTTTGACTATAAAGCATAATAAAAAATATGAAGTTTATATTGTCGATGTATCCGGCTCCTAGACACATACCTAAGAATGAAAGGCTTAAACCATCTTACCTTCACACTCCAGAGCTTGCTTTATCTGTGTTAGCTGCCTTACAATAGTTTCTTTTCTTCTTTTGGTTTCATACAAGTTACTTTGCTCCAATAAATTGATTTCATTAGGTAGGACTCCACAGTTTAAAAACAAAAAGGCAAACCATCTCCATTAAAGAGAACTGTTATTTGTCCTTGAAATAGAGGATTTTTCTTTTCTTTGTTTTTTTTTTTTTTAGTGTATTTAGTTGAATTCTGCTGAACATATTTATGAAAGGCTTTTCTTTACCACTGAACCTAAAGATTTATGCCATAACTTACTAATAACAAATCCCACATGAAACTAAGCAGAATCTGCAGCTCTTTGGGCTCATGCTCTTCTTTGTCATACTCCATCTCCCCATTAAAACCCCTGACCACTCCGACCGCTGCTGCAAGGCAGCCCGACTAGATCGAGTAAACATAACTCCTACATGGTGACTTAGCTCCACTTTATAAATTAAGCCACAAAGTCAACCTTTCAAAAGAAAATGGAGAGTAAGTCAAACTACCAAGTGAAAAAGAACAGCTTTGGAGCCTTTCATATGCCTTCAGCACAGTTTGCCCAGAACCATCCTAAAAAGGTCCTCATGAGGAATGGCGCGTGCCAGCACTGCGTTCCTTGTATTGAATATCATCAGCTTTGCCTAACCAGGCTGTCTTAGTGTTCTTTGGAGGTGCTAGTCCCGGCCACAGAAGCAGGGGATCAAAGAGAACCTTGGTTCCAAAGAGTTTTAGGGTTTAGGGTGCAATGCAGCAGTGGTGTGCTAGCCTAGCACTCAGCAGTCTTGCACTGCCAAATAAGATCATTTATGTAAGGAGACCCAGAAAGCTGTACCACCTTCTCCCAGGGATAGAAAGGAGAAAATGGCACTAAAATGAGTTAAACGGGCAGGAGATTTTCTGCTGTGCTGATTCTAGGAGACTCAAATGAGTCAGTCTGTTCCAAGTGATGTGCTCAGTATCCTCACTTCACATGACTGAGGTAGTGGGCTTCTAAAACAGGGAAGGAGAAGGTTTTGTTTAGTCCCCCACTATTTCTAAGAAGAGCAAATGCAGTTGTAGCTCAGACAATTTGAAGGTGTCTTTTTAGGAGCACAGAAGGAATGTATCCTTTGGTGGGAGCATCAGGAGAGGCCAGTCGATTTGGGGCAGAGAAACAAAAGTGATGCCGGTGTCATTTGGTGTTCACAGTTACTCAGATGAGGCTGTGATGGTCAGGAAAACAGTTCTCAAACTTTTTGGTCCATGATGCCTTTCTACTTAAAAATTATGGGTAAACTTTAAATTTGTGGGGGTGGGGGTAGGTGGGCAGGTTACATCTGTCACATTTTCTTCCATTTTGGAAAGTAAAACAGTTTTTACAAAGTTACTGATTTGCAGGCCAGCAAAGTGCTCCAGTGGGTAAAGGCATTTGCCACAATGTTTGAAGACCGGAGTTCAACCTAGGTGGTGCATCCCACATGGTGGTAGAAGTGTGACTCAAAAATGGTTCTCTGATCTCTGTAGGCATACCACCTCTCTCTCTCTCTCTCTCTCTCTCTCTCTCTCTCTCTCTCTCTCTCACACACACACACACACACACACACACACACACAGAGAGAGAACAAACACATTTAATTTTAAAGTTATTAATTTATTACTATAAATACATTTTTTATGGTTTTATGAAGACTTTTTTTACTTTATGTTTGTGTGTATGTGGGTGTTTTGCCCATGTGTATGCCAGTGTGCACATATATGTAGCGCCCAAGGAAGCCAGAAGAGGGCAGCAGATCTTTGGACTTGGAGTTAAAAGGTGTCATGAGCAGCTGGGAATCAAATTCATGTCTTTTGCAAGAGCAAGTGTTCTTAACTGCTGAGCCATCTCTCCAGTCTCAAGGCAGGCATTTTAAAATTAAATGCCATGTCTAAAAGGGCACTGTATACCTACACAAGTCTCTTGAATGCTGGTTTAATGGATGGTACCTGTGTTCTCATTTCCACCTCCCCATACCACCAGTCACGATAGATCTGTTGTTTCGGCCGATGTGTGTAAAAAATATTTAGTTTCCAGAGGTGTGGATTTGGAAAGGAGAGGACCTCACAGCCTGGAAGGGGCCTTAGGAAGCTGCAGTGCTTCGTGGGCACACACTCTGAGAACTGCGCTTTCAAAATACTGTGCAGTGAGATCTGCGCAATGAGATTGTTAGAGGTCTCAGGGTCTTCCTTTTTGTTTGCATTTGCTTGTGTATATTTCCTGCAATGCAGGTAAATGACTTATGCATCTTGGAAATAAAGAAAGAGCACACATGCAGAGGGAGGGGCTGGGAGCCCTGGAAACCCAGGCACAGCCTACATTTGGTAGCTGAAGGAGCCATGCCATTTCTTACCCAGGAAAGGGATTTGATGGGAGTTGTGTTTGGGAAAGAAAGAAATCGATGTAGGAGAGAGTGTGAAGGAGAGAAGTCATATTGGGGCAACAGCCATGCTGAGGTGGACTGTATTCAGTGCTGGGGGAAATGGAGAAAAAGAAACTACAGTAGAGATTTGGAAGGCTGTGACCAAGATCTGGCTGGGTGAAGGAAGAGGAGGGAGGGCAGGGTCAGCAAGTATTCGAAGGAGTTTCCAGGTTAAAGCATTGGGAGGGTGATTTGTCCCTTCTGTCCTTCCTCGTCTAGTCTGAAAATTACTCACATAGCTCAAAAACGCTTGTCCTGTCTTTCAGAATTGGACCACCCATCCACCCAAGGGTTTTGGAGGAAGTCAGTCCACCTTCCAACTTTAATCTGTCCCCACCGCTTCCAGAAGAAAAGGCAAGCTTGTTCCTATGACATCCATGAACAGGTGCTTGATGCTGATCCTCCCAGGGCCCTGCCAGCCTTGAAAGGCCTCAACCTCTTTCCGTGCACAGCCAGCCTGAGGTCTGCCTCCTATGCACTCCAGCACCCCCATCAGCTCCCTCTTCTCCTTCACCAGCCCGGCAGTCAAGAGGCTGCTGGGCTGGAAGCAGGGAGATGAAGAGGAGAAGTGGGCAGAGAAGGCCGTGGACTCTTTGGTGAAGAAATTAAAGAAGAAGAAAGGAGCCATGGATGAGCTGGAGAGGGCACTGAGCTGCCCAGGTCAGCCTAGCAAGTGTGTCACCATCCCCAGGTCCCTGGATGGACGACTACAGGTGTCCCACCGCAAGGGGCTGCCCCATGTCATCTACTGCCGCGTGTGGCGCTGGCCAGACCTGCAGTCCCATCATGAGCTGAAGCCCCTGGAATGCTGTGAATTCCCCTTCGGCTCCAAGCAGAAGGAGGTCTGCATCAACCCATACCATTACCGCAGAGTAGAGACACCAGGTGGGTGCTTCCACAAGTCCCTGCTTGCTTAGAGGTCAAGATCATCACAGGTTCCCTGGGTAATAGGGCATCTACACAAAATGACCGCTGTATGGGGGTGAGGGGCCACTGAAGAAATGCTCCAAAATCATGTAGTTGGAAAATTATGATAGTCTTATATTAAAAGGCTTGTAAGCTTGCTAGGATTTTGGAAAATGCAGTTTTATTTGGATGGATTTAGGAGATCTAAGCCCTTCCTAGTTTGTCCTTCCTTCCTTTCTTCCTTCCTTCCTTTCCTTCCTCCTCCTCCTCTCTCTCCTTCTCCTCCTCTTTCTTCTTCTTCCTCAAACTGACAGAGATTAGCCTGCCTCTGCCTCCCAAGTGCTGTGATTAAAGGTGTGGGCCACCATACCCAGCATCTGTCTTAGTTCTTAAGCAATGCCTTAATAATGGTTAACTGTTGAAAAAAAAAAAAGACATATTAAACATCTTTCCTCCTCCCACCCCTAGCAGACTGAAACCAATAACTGTTAGAGATCTGGGGTGTGGGTGTGGGCTCCATTTTGCTAATCTCTGGTAAATGGAACATCCCATCTCAGTCTGAAACAGCCAAGGGGGATTGTAGGAGTCCAGTACTGAAATAAGGGGTTGAGGAGGGTGGGTCATTGTTCTTAAATATGGCTTTGTTGGGATGGCACCCAGGGCTTCATATAGGCCAGACAGTGCTCTTTCCCTCAGCAACACCTTAGCGGCCCTCTTCCTGTTTCGCTGGGCATAAACCCAGGGCTTGGCAGACCACATGGGAGTGCTCTGCCCCTGATCTGCATTCCACTCCCAGGCCTAAAAAATGCTTAAGGTTTTATGTTTTAAATACAGAAAATTACTTATGCAAAACTCTTCACACACCTGCTTGTGTACGCATGCAGGTGTGTGTGTGCGTGTGTGTTCATGTGTGTGTCCCTCCATATATCTCCCTATGTTGGAAGAAGTCTCATCTATCTTTGCTGACTGTAGCAGCTTTACTAATGTTCTCTTTGGGATGGGTATTCCTGTGGTCTTCCAGGGTGAAAACCTCCTCTCTTTGATTGGCTACCTGCCTAGTTCCGGGAACTTGGAAAGCTCGCCCCATCCCGCTGTGCTGTCTGGGTGGGAGCCCAAGTACTCCTTTGTGGTTCTGTATTCACACCCAGCCCTTGGTGGAGGTCGGCTGCCAGACACCCTTTAAGCTCCCCAAACTTGCCATCTTGTCATCAAGAACATGACCTCTGTGTGTGTATGGCTTGCTCACAGGGATTGGGATCTGCCTGGGAAGGTGACTGGAAGGTTCCAGACTATCAGCAAGTCTGATGAGTGTACTCTAAATGCTATCTTGCCTTCTTCCCTCTTTCTCTCTGGACTCTTCCTATACCAGGAATCTGAGAGTGTCCATGGCTTAAACTCCAGCATTTGAGGACAGCAACGGCCACATAACACAATTCTGAATAAAACAAAACCTCATTAGTAATATCTAAGATTATTTTTAAATGGCTTGAAAATCTGGGTTATACTATACCTCCAAAACACATATCTAAATGGAAAAATGTTCATTAAGAAATTCTTTCTGGGGCTGGAGGGGTTCAGCGGTTAAGAGCACTGACTCTTCTTCCAGAGGTGCTGAGTTCAATTCCCAGCAACCACATGGTGGCTCACAACCATCTATAATGAGATTTAGTGCCCTCTTCTGGGGTGCAGGTACACATGCAGGCAGAATACTGTATAATAGATAAATAAATCTAAATAGATAAATCTTTTTTTAAAAAAAAAAAAAAGAAAGAAATTCTTTCTGACCTGGTAGTGGTGGCTCGCTCCTTTAATCCCAGCACTTAGGAGGCAGAGCCAGTCAGATCTCTGTGAGTTCAAGGCCAGCCAGGTCTACAGAGCAAGTTCCAGAACAGCCAGGGCTACACAGAGAAACCCTGTCCACCTCCCCCCGCCCCCCAAAGCAGGAATTTTTTTCTGGGACTAGAGAGCTGCTCAGCGGTTAAGGCGCACACTGCTCAGCTGTTAAGGCGCACACTGCTCAGCTGTTAAGGCGCACACTGCTCAGCGGTTAAGGCGCACACTGCTCAGCTGTTAAGGCGCACACTGCTCAGCTGTTAAGGCGCACACTGCTCTAGCAAAGGACCCCAGTTTGGTTCCTAGCACCCATGTCGGAAGTAACTCCAGATCTAGAAAATCTAACTCCCTCTGTGATCATCTGCACAAACTCGCCCCAGCAGGCACATAATTAGAAAATAAATCTTTCAAAAGTACTTTCTGAGTAATGGTTCTAAAATGTAACCATTAGAAAGAAGTGTCGTATGGAGCAAAGGAAAACCAGCCTACAGGCCACAACCCCAGAGAAACTAGACAACAAAGAGGACGCTAAGAGAGACATATGGATCTACACAGGAAGGTGAAGAAGACAAGATCTCCTGAGTAAATTTGGAGCGTGGGGGTCACAGAAGAGGATAGAAGTGGAGAAGCGAGGAATAAAGGGGAGTGTATAAAAATGTATAGCTCATTTAAAACAATTAAAAATAGATAAAGAAAAAAGTGTCGTATAAAAAAAGTACCTGGTTTTCCTTTTAGCTACTCAAAAGCCCAATTTTAAAAAATATTGAGTCTCTATTTCTCATTTCAGTTTAGATTTCTTTTAAAATGACGGTCTGAATATTTCATGTATGTAGATAGCTTTTGC
The DNA here is from genome assembly GCA_028555095.1 of Dicrostonyx torquatus. Lineage (NCBI taxonomy): Eukaryota > Metazoa > Chordata > Mammalia > Rodentia > Cricetidae > Dicrostonyx > Dicrostonyx torquatus. The sequence continues at coordinate 113,986 of JAQHUG010000162.1, forward strand.
ATCCTTAGTTTTATGTTTAAATTTCTAAGAATATTGGCCAAGAGTATATTAATTTAAAATCACATATAATATTAATTTTAAATAATATTTGTGCTGGGCGGTGGTGGCGCATGCCTTTAATCCCAGCACTCGGGACGCAGAGGCAGGCGATCTCTGCGAGTTCGAGACCAACCTGGTCTACAAGAGCTAGTTCCAGGACAGGCTTCAAAGCCACAGAGAAACCCTGTCTCGAAAAACCAAATAATAATAATAATAATAATAATAATAATAATAATAATAATATTTGTTACAGGGTTCTTTTACCCATTCCTAACACCTTTTTAATAGAATGAGGTGATTTTTCTTATAGGTATTGAGCTGGAACTGACCTGAAAGCTTCCTCACCGAGGGCTGCTTCTCCATATCTGAAGGCGCTGTGCAAGCTTCTCAGGGAGAAAAGTGGTCTTACACGGCTGCAAACCTATGGACCCCAATAATGAGCAGCCTGGCATGGTACCCCCAAGAATACAGCAGTGGCACTTGTATCTTAGCATAACCAACAACTGGCTAATTTGACAGCCCGCTAGAACCTCAAGTCATTGCTGCGGTCAGATCTCTGCCCTCACCATTCTCAGGATGCTCACATGTTACTGGGAGAACTGGGGTTCCTTCTTTTGGGTTCTTAGTCTCATTAATAAAATAATTTAGGAGCGGACTTGGAAGAAATCTCAAGTTGGAGTGACAAGCGACAGAACAGGTAACCTGTCAGTCTTGGCAGCTGTCTAGAGGAGGGAGGTGGAAAGCAAGAAGCAGGAAAGCCACGCCCATTGAGTGGGGGAAAGGAAACAGGAAAGTTACTCTTTGCTGAGTAGTTCAGAAAGGCTGGCAGGCTGCTGACCAGCTCCATAAGCAGCTGTCACTCTTGTTCATTCTAATGATTGGAACCCAGGCTTGCACAGGCCCATCTACTCCGAGGCCAAGGCAAGAGGATGCATGCTCAGTGCCTGCCTAGATTACTAAATTGAAGGCCAACCTGGGTAACTTATGAAGATCCTGTTTTAAAGTAAAAAGAGCACTGGGTGTGGCTGAGTGGTAGAGTACTTCCTTAGCCTGTGGGCTCCATCTCAGTACTGGGGAGATGGAGGGAGGCCAGAAGGGACCCACTAACCTGAACAAGTTTAACTGATAGATTTTTCATGTTGCCTCTGATCTTTTGCTTCGTTTCTTCGCTCATCACTTGTATTTAACTTGATAGCTTTTGATCACTTGCTTTTAGATCGTTGTGGTAAGGACAGAATATTTCATCAACAGCAAGAAGTCTGAAATTGAGGTTGATCATCTAAATAATTCAGTGTGGTCTCTAATGGCAAATATTCTGAACTTCACCTAAGGTTTGGTTGCAAGCATTTGAAACTAACTTTGCCTATTTTAAAGAGGATTTTATTGACAGAGTTGAAGAAAGATGCAGGTACATGGATCTCCATAAAGTCACTATAAGGCCGTTTTCAAAGTGGGCGTGCATGGGAGCCTCCTGAACTTGGTCCCCAATTGTGACTGTTTGCTTAAGATGCAGGTGGCAAGGAGGGGCTGGTGACTGAGCATAGCCCACAGGCTCCTGGGTAGAGATGGGACCTCCGTGCAGAGAGTTTCCCATGAGCCAATCTGTAGAGAGGGGGCTAGCGGAGGAAAACATCACAAATGGCCAAGGAAAAACATTCCCTGTCCCACTTCATCCTGATGGGCCAAGCACAGGGTGCCCACTTTCCTTCTCTTTGTTCCTAGTTCTGCCTCCGGTACTGGTACCAAGACACAGCGAGTACAACCCCCAGCTCAGCCTCCTGGCCAAGTTCCGAAGTGCCTCCCTGCACAGTGAGCCCCTCATGCCGCACAACGCCACCTACCCGGACTCTTTCCAGCAACCCCTCTGTCCTGCACCTCCCTCCTCGCCAGGCCACGTGTTTCCACAGTCTCCATGCCCCGCCAGCTACCCACACTCCCCGGGAAGTCCTACTGAGTCAGACGGTCCATTTCAACACTCAGGTCAGTGTGTGAGAAAGGGGATCCACGTGGATGTTCGTGAGTGTGGTTGGTTCTTGCATCTAGCCTGTCCATGGCGCCTTTAGGTTTACAGCGCCATCTGTGGGCCAGGGCCATCTAACCTATCACCGTCCAGGATGACCAGGGCCCGTTTGGGAATAGAAGAACAGATACATATTTTGGGATCCAGTCCTCTTTCAGAAACTAAGTAGAATTTAACACCATCCCTGAAAATTTACAGAACGTGTGATTATCGTTTGTTTTGAAACATGATATGCTTTTAGCCTAGGCTGGTCCCGAACCCACTGTTCTCTTGCTCTAGCTTCTCCAGTGCTGGAGTTACAGGTCTGTGTCACTTTACTGACTCTAGAAGTAAGATTAACACATTGATATATGACGAATAAAAAATTAAAACTTTAGATACTAAAAGAAAGGACTGCCTAGATCGCTTCGCAGGTAGAGGCACTGCTTCATAAGCCTGACAACCTGAGTTATGTCCCCAGAACCTATGTAAAGGTGGAAGGCGAGAATGGACTCCCCAGAGTTGTCCTGTGACTTCTACATACACACTGTGCATACAGTAATAACTAACTTACTACAGACATCAATGAGCAGGCCACAGTGGGACCAAGGTTAGGCTTTTGTTTACTTGCCTCTTTGAACAACCCAAGGGCAGGCAATCTTTTGCTTTCAGTGCCATGCACGTGACCTCAGTAGTGTGCAAAGCTAGGCCCCCAGCACAAGCTAGTGCTCTCTCTCTCTCTCCTCTGAAGCCGAGACAGCTACTGAGGGTAGCGCTTTAGGAGCTTCGTGCTGTATTGGAAAAGCATATGCAAGCGGGAGAGACATTCTAGTGTGTCTCCATGCTGTGTGTGCTGCGACCTCTGTGAAGTTGGTATTGAAGAAGAGACATAAAGGGAAGATATATAGGAGCCTCTAACGTGAGACTGCTCCTAACTGGAGTGGACAAAGGCTGCACACATACAGTTGGCACCCACAGTTACGATCTGCCCTGCTCTTTTACTTGTAAACCCTATTTAATGTATATTTATTAACTCTAGCTAAGTGAACAAATAAATAAAGCCTTGTCCTAGGTTGCTGCAAAAGAATTAAGAGAGTAACAAAAATTATCTTTTCTTTCAGAGAACATATAAGATGTTAGATAAGAAGTGTCAGAATGTGTTTCATGTTTTCCCTTAACAAATCCTTATACACCCAAGTTCACATGTATCGCCTTGTGTTACATCGTTCCTCTCTTCTGTGTCCAACAGAGAGCCTAAAACGCTTGCTCATTCATTACTTGTTGCATAGAGAATTTCCTGCATGTGTTTGAAACTTAGTATCAGGGTCAGTGGCTAAAAAAACAGGATAATTAAATTATAAGATACATAGTTGCCTAACACACACCAGTGCGATAATAGACCGCCTGCACTGATTGCATTCAACCCGGTTACCCTTTGACCTCCTTCCATCCATGGACAGGCCCCAACAAAGCTGAGAAGTCAGCTCTCTGTGAAATATCCTTAGATCATATGTAAATGGATATCTATGCTTTTATAGAGGAGAATATGAGCCAGTCTATTTAGATTTTTTTTCCTCACTAGAATTCATTCAGCGCTTTCGATTTGGTTATCATATTCCAACTATTGGTTTCTTTTTAATCATGTTATTGTGACACAGGAGTTCAGTTCAGTCCTGTAACAATAGGAGGCCACCTAGCTCCTGGCAGTGTTTACTCTGGGACTGCCAGCATTGTACATCAGTCTGTCCATGCTACCTTTCCCTGGCCCTGCATTATATTACATCTCTAAAGAAAAGTGTTTACAGATGCCCTAGCTGTGGGAAATTAACGAGGACCATGGCCTTAGACTCATGGGGGCAATAAGCAATCAGCTAGCTCCAAACAGCTTCCGTCAAACACGCGCGTTTGATGGATTGCAAAGGAAGGCGGACTTGGTCCTACAGCCAACTTTCTGGCTTAAAGTGTTCATCCCTGCTTCCTGTTGGAATCCTGACCTTCAGAGCCGAGAGATGACAGTGATGGCGTGCCTTCCCTTTGTTTCTGTTTCAGACTTTCGGCCGGTTTGCTATGAGGAACCCCAGCACTGGTGCTCTGTTGCCTACTATGAACTAAACAACCGGGTGGGAGAGACTTTCCAGGCGTCCTCCCGGAGCGTGCTCATAGATGGCTTCACCGACCCTTCCAATAACAGGAATAGGTTCTGTCTTGGGCTTCTTTCAAATGTGAACAGAAACTCAACAATAGAAAACACCAGGAGGCACATTGGAAAAGGTGAGAGCCAACACAGCATGTCTCCATCACTGCTTCTGAGCTAAAATGCTGGGTTGGCATCAGCATAGGCCCTGTAGCCTGTGGGAAGCTCTCCAGGCATGGGGAGGGACAGGTTCTCTTGGGGTCTCTCCACATCTGAAGTCAGTAGACCATCTTCAGGGTGGCATGGGGTAAGTGCTGCGAGGCCAAGACTCAGTAAAGGGCCAAAAGTGCTGATCCAGGACTGTGATCCCAGCACTGGCTCCCCAGGAGGAAGCGTAGGGCAGTGTCAATCTGTATTGAAAGGCACATTGCTCCCTCCTTAGGCCGCAGCTCAGAGAACGGTATGTTTGATTGCCCCCATCCCACCAAGTGACTTCTGTGCCAGCTCAATCCTGAGAACAGATCTGCCCTGAGGTGATCTTGACACTGACAGGCCAAATGAAATCACATGGCTAGCGCTCCTTCTGGAGATGCTGTCCTCTCTAGCCAGAGGCCAGCCTGTTTCTGGATTCTGTTCTCATGTGATACTCAAAGCAGGCTCGCATGTTTGGCCTTGGGCTCTGCTTCTTCTCCTAGGGACCCACTTTCCCATTCCCTCCCCTGCCAGCTTGTGCAGGGTTTGCAGAGGAGGCTTTAACATGGATGAGAAGCACCCCCTAAATACAGACCAGGGGACAAAAATCTTGTCGTTTGTCTGCAGTAGGTTCCGGAAGGATTATACACTCGAAGGTCATTCGGTTAAAATACCCTTTATTCCTGTAGTACCCCACCCTCAGGCTGTTACCAGCAGCTTTCCGGTCTGTAGGGTCAAGGAGCAAGTGTGTCTCTGTAGCCGTCTTCTGCTGTGGCAGAGAGATAGCACGCCCACACTGAAGAGGGGCTGTCAAAAGGCAGAGGTAGGTAGCATGCCCCAGTGCTCTAAAGTGCAGGGAGGTGCCACCATAAAAGGGAGAGCTCAGAGAACCCTGCTGCTTCGCTGCAGCCAGGTGAAGTGAATCCCCACCCATTAACACATCAATCCTCGCCCCTGCCCCCAAAGCGTGCAGTTGGCGGTTCCCTGGCCTCCGTCGCCTTCTCTTCTGACGTGCATTTAAAAGTTGGCTCATTATCAGGATGCCTGGAGCTCTGACAGCGCCGAACAGACTGCTTTGAGCTGAGCTGTACAACTGAATGTCCCATCACTTTCAGTCACTGTCGGTCACACCGACCCCCTTCATGCACGGGCGTGGCCAAGGGAGGCAGCACTGGCTTTGCTGATGGTTCAGCCAATCAGAGCCATCCTTCTACTTTCTCATGGTCGCCAGTGCCTGAGTTGGGGCGGGGGTGGGGGGGTGTCAGGTCTGTTGCCCATCGTGGAAGAAAATAGAGAGGAAATCTGAGGGCAAATAAGAGGAGAAAAGTAAAGAGGAGAGGGTGGGGTGAGGGGTGAAGGTGGATGGTGGTGATGGTGAAGGTGGTGATGATGGCGGCGTTGGTGGCAGTGGTAGATTTGACGGTGGCGGTGGTGGCGGCAGTGTTAGTGGCGGTGGTGGATTTTGTTTAAATCTGGCCTATTTCTGATCATCTCCGGTTCCATCATTTTATAATCTCATGCTTTCTTTACAGCTGAATAAAATTCCATTGTGCGTGTGTACCGCACTCTGTTTATCCAGGATGTCGCTTTGAAATGTAATTACAGGAATGTTATATAAGCCGAGACAAGCCGCATGTTGCTTGTGTTTTCACACGGCTGTGTGTGGCAGTATGGTAGGGGCATCCCTGTTCTCAGGGGCCCATAGTGTTCTTTACAGGGCTGAGTGACATGCCTCTGAACCGAATCCCGACTCTGAAGCCTCTACTCACAGAAATATTTTAGTGCTGAGTCCAGGTCTCACTGTGCAGCCCTGGTTGGCCTGAACACTATGTAGGCCAGGATGGTCTCAAACTCACCTGCCTCTGCCTCCTGAGGGGGCTGGGACTGAAGCTGTGTGCCACCACATTGGGCTTCAAAGAAGTCGATTTATAACTGTTAGTAAGATTCAAGTTCTGGAGTAGGTTCAGTGTGTGGGTTTCAGTAGCATTTCCATGATATTAGCTGGCCTTCCTATTATAGCCTTTTGTTTAGCTGTGGGTGTGATAGTTTTGTGGGGTTTTGTTTTGCATGATGTGTTTCTATTGTGTCTAGGGTCACAGATGCTCTTGAAGTAAGTGAGATCAGAAATGGTGGGAACAGTAATAAGTGAGAGACTACGGACTCATCTTTATGAATGTCCATTCATGTGGGCAGGGCTTAAATTTCTTTTTTCCTTGGGGCTGGAGAGATGGCTCAGTGAGTAAGAGCACTGACTGTTCTTCTAGAGGGTCAGGGTTCAATTCCCAGCACCCCCATGGAGCTCACACTTGTCTGTACCTCCAGTTCCAGGGCTCTGACACCCCCACACAGACATACATGAAGGCAAAACCCTCATGAACATCAAATAAAAATAAATTAAAATTTTTTCTTTATATTATGTGTATGGGTGTTTTGCCTGTATGTATGTATGTATGTATGTATGTATGTATGTATGTGTACATACCATGTGTATGCAGTGCCCATAGAGACCAGAAGAGAGCATTAGATCCTCTGGAACGAGTTCATTGAAGATGGTTGGGAGCTGCAATTTGAGTGCTGAGAGCTGAGCTGTCTCTGCAACCCTCAGGGTTGAACTCTGTTGTGGGTTTATAGGAAAAGTCTAAACAAGTGGGTATTTGGGACACACACTTCCTCTATGACCAGTGACGGTGTAAAAGCTAACCTGACTGCAGATGCTCCCATCTCTTGAGGTGCTAGGAGTCACTGAGAAGGGAACAGAGTAGAAAGAGTGTGGGCTTTGTGTCCGCAGGTGTGCACCTGTACTACGTCGGGGGCGAGGTGTATGCGGAGTGCGTGAGTGACAGCAGCATCTTCGTCCAGAGCCGGAACTGCAACTATCAGCACGGCTTCCACCCCGCCACCGTCTGCAAGATCCCCAGCGGCTGCAGCCTCAAGGTCTTCAACAACCAGCTCTTCGCCCAGCTGCTCGCGCAGTCGGTGCACCACGGCTTTGAGGTCGTCTACGAGCTGACCAAGATGTGCACAATTCGGATGAGCTTTGTGAAGGTGAGGGTGCTGGCCCTGGGGCTGGGAAGAGGAAGATGCTCCCGAGCCAGATCGGGTGCAGAACAACTTTGGTTTCTTTTTCTAAAAATTTTGATTCTTGCCCTCTTTATTATTATTATTATTATTATTATTATTATTATTATTATTATCTAGTCCAACTTCAGCTGCTCATATATTCCTGGGCGTAGGGCTACCCAAAAGAAATAGTATGGTTGAGGTCACCGTCCAGGGGTCGCAGCCTTAAAGAAAATTACCCTTTGTAAATGCCGCCAACTGTCTTCAGTTAGGGGTGGGGGATTCATGAACATTCTTGGCCCATCCTAGAATGCTGACACACACATTCTCTCTCTGTGTCTCTGTCTCTCTCTCTTATCTGTCTCTGTCTCTCTCATCTCTGTCTCTTTCTCTCTTGTCTCTCTCTCTCCTCTCTCCCTCCCCCCTCTCATTAATATATATTTGAGGCCCTGCCTCACTATTAGTTCTTACTACCCTGGAACTTTATAGACCAGGGTAGCTAGAAACTCACTGGGATTAAAGGTGTGTATCACCACAGCCAGCAACAACAACCCTTTGGGGGAAATGTGTAGAGGACGGTGTTAGTATGAACTGACTTCTTTAACAGTTATCCGAGGTTTGCCCTTCACCTTCCGAAGAAAACCCAGTTTAAGCAGCATGTGACTGTTTGGGTGTGAAGCTTCAAGGATAGTAATGACGGACAGGATATAACGCTGTAGACATTTTCCCATCTCCTGCCTTGCCAGGCCCTGCTGTCACCCAGTAAAGGAGTAAGATCTTCCTCTCAGTTGGGAAAGCTGCCAGGCAAATGCAGGGAATAAATCATTGATGAATTACAACAGAGAGCTGTCTCTACGAAGACAGCGGTACTCGGTGTCAGCACAGAGCAGGTGGGACAGAACCATTGAGGCAGATGTGACTCAGGGAAATCACCCTGCTATCTGTAAGCTTAGACTTCTCCGTCAAACTCCGTCCTGTTTCTAATAGTACTCACAGTGGCACACACCCGGTCTAGGAAAGGAGCGCGCCTTCCCCCAGTGCTCTCGCATTTTCTTTTTAATTTATTGTTATTTTATCTGTTTGGGTGTTTTGCTTGCATGAGTGTCCCTGTAAAAGGCCAGAAGAGGGCGCCAGACCCCTCCACCCCAAACTGGAGTTACATGTAGATGTGAGGTCTCATGTGGGTGGGTAATTGAACCCAGGTCCTCAGCAAGATCAGCCAGTGCTTTTAACCACTGAGCCACATCTCCAGGCCCCATTTCCCTTTTTAAAAGCAGTGCTGGGGGTGGAAACCAGGGCTTCCTGACTGAGCGGTGGTGGCACACACCTTTAATCCCTGCACTTGGGAGGCAGAGGAAGGTGGATCTCTCTATGAGTTCGAGGACAGCTTAGCCTACAAAGCGAGTTCCAGAACAAGATCTGTTACACAGAGAGACCCTGTCTTAAAAACCAGGAAAAAAGTCTTAAAGGGACCTTTTATGAGGACAAACCAGCTTTTTTCATCTTTCAAGGCAGGAAAATTTCCAGTGTCGTTTTGTAGCCAGCAGGGGGCAGTAACTTGCCGTTTGTGAATCATCCTTTGACTGGGACAATTATTTTTCCTGAGTCCATATTTTTTAATGATGAGCTGTGGGTATCTCATAGGTAATTATTGTAATACAAGCATACACAGAGATGCTCTTCCCCAATCGCCTTCCTACTCCCTCCTCCCTGCGATGATGAGGCCACACCTCCGGTCCTCGGGCAGGCTAGGCAATCACTTTAGCACTGAGATTCACTGCTAGTCCTGCACGGACTTAAACAAAATAAAAAGTGGCAATGATTAGTTTAAAATTTTACAGACGACAGAGGTGTCAGTCATTGTAAGTGAAAGAGCAGAACATCTTTAAAGTTTTTTTTTTTTTTTCAGCTGTGATTTTACTGGCCATAGCTCTTCTTCAGTCAGCCAATCAACAACTCTTTATTGGGCAGCTGCCAGGGGCGGGCCAGGTGGTGCCCTGGCATTGGGACGTTCCCAGGCCTGGGCGTTGGTTACTCATAGGCCTCTACCTTGTGGGAGCAGTGGACTGGGAGAGAAAGACAGACAGCAAGCAACACACGAGTAGAATTAATCAGATAAAGAGAATTAGAGAGGTTATAGGCCGGGAGGCATCGCGGGAGGTGCCGGCATCCCGTGTGGGAAAGCCACAGAGGTGGAGAAAACACAAGCTCAGAAGCCCCTGGCTGAATATGGGCCGGAAGCCCTGGGTGGCTGCAGCCCTGTGCAGGGAGGAGGTGAGTGGAAACGAGATTGGAGCATTTCCTGAGAGCCAAGCAAAGATCAGCGCCTTGGGAGGCTGTGAGACTTGTTATTTTGTTTGTTTGGGCACAGGGTCATTCTGTGTGGCCCAAGCTGGCCTTGAGCTCTGCCTCTTCCCACTTCGTTCCCTCTCCTGCTGGGGTGACTGGCATGGAGCACCCACCCAGTTCCGGTCTGTCTTTAAAGGGCCATTTGACTGCTAAGTGGAGAAAAGGTGTGCCGTGCCGCAGTGAGGGAGGCTGGCTGCTAAGAAGCCACTGCCGGGGCTGGAGAGGTTGACCAGGGATTAAGAGCACTGGTTACTCTTGCAGAGGACCTGGGTTCAGTTCCCAGCACCCACATGGCGGCTCACAGCCATTTGAAGTCCAGTTTCAGGGGATCTGACACCCTCTTCTGACTCGGGCAGACACTGCACACACATAGTGCATAGATAAACAAGCAAGCAAAACACCCGTGCACATAAAATGAAACCATAAAAGTTCAAAAATATTTTAAAGGAGCTATTGCAGAATCCAGGTGGGAGTTGAGGGTCACTTCTAACTAGGAGAGTTGTGGGAAGTGGGGGAACTCCCAGTCAGAAGGCAGATTTGATGTGGAGGCGAGGGAAGAGAGCTAGAAGAGTTATGGGTTGCCTTCCCCCAGGATGGAGATGATGCAGGTGAGCGAGGTGTGCAAAGAAGGCTTGAGTACAGCAGTTGTTGATGTCAGCCGGTCACAGTCACAAGGAGACGCTGAGGTGACAGACGGACTGCAGAGTCTGGAGGGAGTAGTCAGAGCTGGAGATGTAAATTGGGAACACCCTGACTTACACGATAATTAACTTCATGTGTTTAGATGGGGTACAGGTTTGGATTTGAACACAGAGCACTGGGATTCTAGACCTGAGCCCCAGACTCAACATTAGAGTGAGGGAAGAGAGAAGTAGCCATCCAACAAGCCTGAGAGAGGCTCATGGATATACCAGTGGGCGGAGCTACGCATTTAGAAAGATAATTATTGCTGTGTAAGTGGGTGCATGTATGGTTGAAATTCTGTGTCTCTGATAGTTTCACGGTTCCCCCCCCCCACAAAAGCCATGGATGGTAGAAGAGTGAGATGCAGATGTGTCTAACTGATAGCCTCTTGGCTGTATGCAAGCTAAGGACAGCTATGACTATGATCTACTTAAAATCTTATAAGAGTTCATTGGGAGCTTCTGTGGTTCAGTTGTGCCTGGTGACCCCTGGCAAAGAGGCACAATTCAGTCTGAGCTCTTTCCTTGCTTTTCAGGGCTGGGGAGCTGAGTATCATCGTCAGGATGTCACAAGCACCCCCTGCTGGATTGAGATTCATCTTCATGGACCACTGCAGTGGCTGGACAAGGTTCTAACTCAGATGGGCTCCCCACATAACCCCATTTCTTCAGTGTCTTAACAGTCACGTCGTCAGCCACATCTCCACAGAATAGATGCAAGCAGTGGCTCCTGCAGCCAACGGAAGCTTTTGGATGCAGATGTAAATACGTATAATGTATACTAGTCACATTTTTATCACCATTTTTTTTTGTGCTACCTAGTTAGTCCGGGACTAGTACTGTGTGGTTGTTTTCCAGGTCAGTGCTAGAATGAGAAGCCATGTCTCTGGTGAGAGGGGAAACAGCCTGTGAAGGGCATTGGCCACTCCAATCAGCTTGTCACGGTACAGAATGTCATGCCCGCTAATGAAAACACAAAGCTGCTTACCTTAAGAAGGGGGGGGGAAGAATAGTGTCTAGGAGCTTTAGAGCAAAACCCAATCAAATCCACATAGCTTAAAAGCTCTCACTTTCAATGTGAATGGCAAGAAAGAAAATCAAGCTTGTTCAGTGATCTGTGGATAAACCTCAGAAACTCTCTCTGAAGTTGGAATAGGCAAAGCCGGCTACTGTGCCGACGCCAGCGGTACGTTTAAACAGATTGAAACAAGCTGTGAAGCTTCTGTCAAGTCAGGTTACTACTGCTTACAAATGAAAGAGGCTGATCAGGGGAAGCAGCCTGGAGGAGCCATGGTCCTGAGTGTTAGAACAGAATTCCGTTCCAAGGAGCACAGAGGGCTCCTGCTTCTGGTTCTCCCGGCCAGGTAGCCTTGCAGATGGCTGTGTCTGCCTGTGTACACTGCGTGCAAGCCCTGTACAGAGACAAAGCTGTAGACTTGAAGGTGGGAGGAGCATCGTGTGGCACTGCCACCTGCACTGTCCAACGCGCACATACTGAAGCCTCCAAGGCAGGGTGCCCCTTTGCCACGCCCTTTCTTCTGGTGACAAATATCAATTAGATACAATGATTACAACAGCAAAGCCTTGGGGGCAATCTAGAAGCACCTCTGGGACATATTTATATAGCACTTAGCCTGGCACCTGTGTTGGCTGGTTACACCTGGTAGCCTCTCCTACAGCTATGAAACACCTAGATATAACTTCCCAAGTGCAGTGGGGGTGCTTCATATGGCCTACATTTTTGAGGGAACAGAATAATAGAGCCTCTTTAGAAATGTGTATATACATGCATATGGCAGTGTGCATGTATCCTTAAAGTCTGTTATTTCCTTCTTTGGATGATAAAGGGAAATTTCCTTCCGATTTCATGGCATGTGCCTCTCAATGATCACCGCATTGCTTGTAAGTTTACTTCGTGCCCTTTGGGAAGCACATTCCTTAAGATGGCATTTATGCTTGTGAAGGACAGAGCTTCTGTAATCTGAGTTTGCTTCGTTTAATCCATTCTACATAGCATCATTGCACATGCATTTGTTGTTCCCATCCAATCGTATTTAGGATAGATAGGATGTGACAAGTTATACTCATAATGCCTAACTGTATCTATAAAACCTATCATATATATACCATAAATATGTATGATATATACATATCATTTATGTCTCGCATTAAAGCCTGGGAGCCCACTTAGAGTGTAGAAACACCCAAGTTCATTGATTCATTAAGTCTGCCTCGTGCACTTGTGTGTACCAGATACAATGTCAGGTGCTGCGGAATCAAACGTACATCAGAGGCAGTCCCCACCTCCACGGGGCCACAAATCTAACAGGAAGTCATTTGTCCAGACATCAGGTCTCAGAACTTTTAAAACCCACACATGTAAATTTTCTTAGGCTTGGAAAAAATTGTAATCAAGTTCTTAATTATTACTCTATTGAAATTGTCTTTTCAGAACAATTAGGTACTTTATCTTTGCATAAGTGCCACTCTTATTCCACCTCCATGCCTCCCTACATTTCTGATTGTGCTCCCAGCTTCTTCCTTGGAAAAGTCATTGCTATGGCAGCAGATTGTCTCTGAGTAGCCACGCAAGGCCACAAAGTGTTTATCCCAGACTTCCAGCAGTCCTTTTGCTCTCTTCCGCAGCGGTTAAACATCCTCTGGCAATATATAGCTTTACTGCACTGTTCAGAGGTAGAGGCTTCCAGATGTGGTGGAGACGCACTGGGGGAGGCAGAGGCAGGAGGATCTCTGTGAATTCAATGCAGCCTGGTCTACATAATAAGTTCCAGGACAGTCTGTCTCAAAACAAAAGTAGAAACTTAAAAACAAAATTTAAAAAATGAAACAAACCACTTGATTTCCTTGCAGTATTAAGAAAGCAGACAAAATATCTAAGTGTGCCTGATTTGAGAAAGGAATCATGACATAGGTGCATATATACCATCAGAGAATTTAGCATTAAAGAGGTGTTAGCCCTCTGCTTATGTAACAGAGTCACATTTTAATCGGTCCCACTCCTTTGGCTGCTAAGGGATCTAAAATATCATAATGTAATACTTGACTTCAGACTCCTTTGACCATTTGACATGCAGTCCATGAAACAGACAAGCAAAAATATGCTACACAGTGTTGCCTTACAGGATAAAGAGGAAACTGGGCAGGCCAGGTCTTTACACACTGCATACCTGGGCAGGGTCATGCAATGGAGAACTGCACCAGTCTGGTCTGCCCACAAGACGCTGGATGCTTATCACCCTGTTCGAGTCAGTATTTGTGTGAGCCTTAACAAAGACAAGACATGGTTAGTTTGTTTCAGCCTGGTGATAATGTTAACAGCTGCCTTTTCCCAACAACTTGGGTGTCCTGTATCATAGCCAGCAAAAGTGGCAAACTCACTAGCATTTAGAATCCTCTTTTCATTGTCTTCTAAGGATCGAGTTATCCCCATGACAACAGAAAGAACAGTAGCAAAAGCATTTTATAAACATTGCCTACTGGATGTCAAGCTCCTGCTTAATTCTGAATGTGTTCCAGATGGTTCACGTATATATTTGATAAAGCAAAATCTACCATGCATTCCACATCGTCTTAGCTGCTAGGATTCAGCAGCTGAACTGTACAAGGGTAGGTAACCCTCACATATGTTAAAGATGAGTATGTTTAAACATATGTTCAAATGAGTATAGAACAGACCACCAAGAGATGCCTTTGATCCAGCAGCCTCGCTTTCTGTCCTGAAAATGCTACACATCTGGTGGTTCATGATAGACAATGCTGTAAATACATCTTTGAGCTTGTTTTTTTTTTCTTTTAGACTTTAAATAACAATTCTATGTATGTGATCCGTGGTTCCTTAAGATGCTTAACCATAAGCTATCCTACTAGGAAAATGGGATTTTAAGACTCCATGCTGTAAAAACATTGGGAGCACTTTTTTTTTTAAAAAAAAATCTTGAAGTAATCAGCATTTTATATGTAATTTTAAGGATGCTTTGCAGAAATTAGGGGTGGTTGACAGCCTGTCCCCAGCTTAGCGCCAGGCCACAACTAAATAAATCTTTGCATGATGAAAGTATCAGAAGTAAACAGTGAACTTAACACACATTGTCAGCTGAGCATCCTACCTTAGTGACTCAGCACCGTGCATGTCAGTCAAGAAACGTGTATATAGTAAGAGCATTAGCAGGTGATGTGTCAAACACCTGGATATGTAAGGAAAACTGTCACCCAAAATCATTTATTTTTCATATGCTGTAAAATATGTCTAATTGATTAAAATGTTTTCTAAGAGAAGTTTGTACAATTGGGATGACTTGAAGTGTTTGTGAGCTGCGTTTGTTTTCCCTGCCCAAGCTGTCCTACTGGTTCCAGGTTTTACCACTGCGAGCTGGTTGGGGTTCAGAAAGCCTTGGTAAGGGGCAGAGGCTGCACAATGTACAATCGGTACTGTCTGTTTTAGAACACTGGGATGCCTTTTAAACTTGGTAATCCACACTCTTCCAACTAAAAATATCTTCACTGTGGTTTTAGTGGCTTGGTATGCAAGCTAATATCCTCTCAGAAACAAACAAAAAACCCAAACCTAGCATTTCTAGATAAGCCGTTCATGGAGCCTAATGAGTTAAGCCCTCCCTCCTTGCTGCTGTTAAAAAAAAAAAAAAGTACCACAAGACAGCATTACTTCAGAGTTCTGAAAGCCACAAGTCTGAAATCAGTCCCTTTGTGCCAATGCCAAGGTGCTGGCAGGGCTGATTCTGGAGATGCTGGAGAAAATTGCATTGTTTTTAAATCATGGGGGCTGGGCACATTTCCCTTTTCCTGAAACCTCCAGCATCTTCCACTTCCTGCAGGGTAAGAGCTTACTATGTAGTCCTCACTGTCTTCTCTGATGAAGTTCACCAATTTTAAAATTTGTTATCCTGTGAAAAATAACCCTAACAACTAAGTGTATCAGTTACTCACTAGCATAAATATTGGCTTGACCACCCCAAACTCTGTGGCCTTCAATCCCAACCCTTCAGTAACTGGTCCATTGACAGGCCTACAGGGTGCTTTTGTACATCTTAGCTGGCTTAGGCTGGTATAAAACTTACCTCACAAGGGATGTGGATAGCTTATGTCACATAGCCTCAGTGGTGACATGTGTCAGGTTATCAGACGGTATAGCAGAGATTAGACCATAGACCTCACTGTGCAGGCTAGGGCTTGTTACTATGGTAACTAGGTGGGAGTCTAACTATATAAGTGTGAATGTTCAAAACGCTCAGAGGTTACCTTAAGGCTGGCACACCATTATTTCCTGAACGAAGGGATAGGTAAACAGAAGCCTGTTGGTGAAGAAGCTACAGTCAATGTCAGAACTCATGAGTATATAGAACAGGGGCGTGTGGATAGGCTGCAGAGCATCCACTCTAAAGCAAGATCCTTGTTGACTTCCAATATGACAGGTAATAATTAAGCTGTATTGGAAACTATCCTAATTCCTATCTAAATTCACGAATGGGTATCTATTCTTAACACCCTAGAGAAAGACTCTGAAGCCCTTGATGATCTACTCTAGGGCGTAACAAGTATTTAAGCCATCTCCAAATTTTTAAAACATGGATCTATTCTCTTCATTTTCTCTATTGATGCCACATTTTTATACCTGAAGTATAAGCTGCGCTATTTTGATACAAAAGTTAAGTTCTGTCAGGTACTACCCTTTCGGTACTACAACATGACAGTCACTACAATGTGCTGGGCAGATTCACAGCCGTCCTAGGACATGTGTGACCCACGGGCTTGCTGAGCACAAGCCCTGCAAGTCTACAGAAACAATAAAGCTCCCAATACTGTAAGACCGGTACTAGACAGTAAATGAATTCCTCTGTAGCCAGTGTGAAGCAAGTAAAGAAATAAGTACAAGAGACAAATCAAAGGTCAACAACAGGACTTTAATGAATGATTTTGGCAAAACGATCTTTTTCAGGTACACAAGTGTACAGCACAAAATGGGGGAAAACATCCTTTTCTCTCTTTTTTTTTTTGTGGTGGTGATGCAGGGAATTGAACCGAGGGCCTTTGCACAGGCTAGGCAAGTGCTCTAAGGCTAAGCTCATCCCCAGCCCTTTGAGCACTTACTTTAATAGCTGTAAGTTTAACATCATGTACATTTCAGAGCTTAGGCGTCAACAACACGCTTCTGCAGAGTTCAGCTTGTGACACATTTATTAACCTACTCCTGGATATACTCTTGACATTTGATTCTTCATCTTACAGTATTTTTGCTTTTTTAAAGTTTTCTTAGGAGCAAGTAAAAGAAAAAATAATTCATGAATCTTTTAATAAATAGTACTTGGGAATAAGAGTTAGAGTAGTTCAGTTCTGAAAACCACTGACAAAATGTGGAGTGTTCCTCTATTTTCAGGATCTCCTTTATAAGAAAACTAATTCTGCCCTGGCCCACTAAGGGCTGAGATGTCTAAACTGTTGACAAATTCAAGAGATGACGTGCTGTAGAGGAGACTGACACCAACAACCAAGGTGCCAGCGTTAGTGCATTCTCTGCAGTTTACATGACCGCTCTCCTCACAGGTATGAACACGCTCAGCTCTCACCGCCCCTGCCTGAACCATAAAGAACGGTCATTACCTGACCTTGGCCCTCTGACCTCAGGTTATCGCTGCAGCTGAGGTGCATTAATGGGAACATTTAGCTGTGGGAATATCACAGACCCTGAAAACATTCAGTATTTCTGGCCCTCACCCCAGCCTAGCTATGTTTAGCTGTGGGAATATCACAAACCCTGAAAACATTCAGTATTCCTGGCCCTCACCCCAGCCTAGCTATGTTTAATGTCTCTATGACAACCCAAAATACTCCGTTCCATGCCTCCAGAGAGAATCATGGTACCAGATGAATTGATATTACTATGAACCATAACTTCCACAGAAAGTAACTGCCTCATTGGCTCCAGTACACACAACTGAAGAAAAACAATAAAAACTGTAAAGGTGATTTTTTTTTTCAAACTCATAACGATCTGGAAGGATTAGGTGCAAAAATGCAATATTTATCTATCCCCAAATGCACACGCATATTTACAGGAAAATACTTTTGCTAACAGCTTCTCTCTACTTTTTTATTTTTTTTTTGAGAAAGAAGCTTGCTATGTAGCCCAGGCTGGCTCAAACTTGGGATCCTCTTGGCTCAGTTTCCAAGTACAGGGATTCCAGGTGTGCACCACCAATGCCCGACTATCAGGATATCACCTTTAGTATAAAAATCCATTCCTCCATTATAGTAAGAAATCATAGAGTTGGTGAGTCCCTCACACTGGTGCCCCTGGAAACTGCTGCTGTCTTTGCTCCAAAACTTGTTGATTTAATAGCTGCTGCTGTTTCTGTAAAAACTGGACAACTTCTGGACTTCTTAGTAATGACTTAAAGAGAAAAGAAAAATAAGAGATTATTAATAGAATTATCATATTTTTGTTGGTTGAGATCAGGTCTCACACCATAGCCAGGCTGGCTTTGAATTCAAGGCAACACCCCTGGCCTGAGTCTTTCCAGGCCGGGATGTTAACACAATATCAAACACACTGACCAGCCTTTTATATCTGTTGCTTCTATTTTTCCTATGTCACTTTGCAGTTTTAATTCCTAGCATTGCCTTTGTCTACATTTTTATATTGTCAAGTTAAAATCTTTTCTTCATGATTCTTCAATATTATAACACCTTACTGTGGAATTTTGAGATAAAATTTGAATTCAATTTTTTTTAAAAAAAATTTCTAATAGTCTACCAAAAATTTATGTAGTATGAGTTAAATTCTTTCCTTCAAATTACTATACAAATATTCTAGTATTTATCAAACAATGGCTTCTTTCCTGAATGACTTCTGATCATTCCTATCAGTTTTATATCAGAGATCCTTATTAAATACTAGAAATTATATCTCAATTTCATTACAGTACTATTCCATATATTTAGAGTCTATTTTAGAATTTCATCTTGCTCAAACATTAGTCAGTGAAGAAACAGGGCTTAGGGTGTTCCTTCCGCTGCAGTCCTGGGGAATGGGGCATCGCCAGCGTGTCTGGTGGCACGGCACTATGCACTTCTGATGGCGGTGGACCACTCTAGTCTTACAAAGGGAAACAGCTCCACTGAGAACAAGCAGTTTTTCTAACAGTCTGCAGCTACTTTCCGAGAAAACACTTACCAGTCTTTTCTGATTTAACACTTGTTCTAACAGAGTAGGCCTGGCAGGGCGATCCCCGAAAGATCCCGTTCTTTGCTTGACAATGGAGAGTATGTTGTCTGCACTTTCCTGGGGTCAATGAAAGAACATTTAGCGCGGTGTTGTAATCTACAACAGCAGACCTTTCGGTGATAAGGAACACATTTTTGATTATCTTCCTTTTGTTCAGTTTCTGTGAAACTTTAGGAAAGCCTCTCGGTAAGTCACTGGCAGGGTGCTGGCCATTCATTCAGAGAAAAACCCCTCCCTGCAGGCTTTCTAGCCAGGCTTCCATAGTCTCCTGTGAGGTCTCAAATTGAAGATATTGGGCAGAGGGGCTTACCTGTCAGCTGTTTTCAATATTACAGAAGAATGCCAAGTGAAACCAAATTCTCTCATACAGAACAATCTAAGTCAAAACAGTCTGCCTGCTTTTGGATAAAAATAAATGAATTAGGAGGCAATCTACTGCTAATGAGACGCTGGAGTCACACCTGATTCACACCCCGCAGGTGTGAAGGAGACAGTAAAATATTGCTTACAGAAGCAGACAATACAGGTTTCTGAGTAAACTGGCTAGAAGGGGCTGGAAGTCACCAGTACGGAGTAAACAGGCAAGTTGCAATAGCAACCTTACCTGAGCCCTCAAATCCCATAAAAAACAAGCAGTGTTTACTCCCAAATATGAAAGAATCTAAATCCGTACCTTTCCCTTACAGAAGAGAACGTTGCTGAAGGTAAGCGAACAGCACTGCCCCGATAAAGCCACACTACGACAATGAAGAGTGGGAGAAATGGGCTAGGAGTTGGATCCAGGGCCTTGCACATACAAAGAACTTGCTGTACTTAAACAAAATGCTTTCCACGAGACCAGGCATAACATGAATTTAGCAGTGTTATCTTTATTTGGGATTTTGTTTTTGTTTTGGTCTTGCCCTTTTATCTACGGGCTCCTGAGCGTCTATTAAAATATCCTTTTCCCCCTTCATTATGAGATATTTAGCAAACTTCGGTTATAAAAATCTTCCATACATACATGCTTTGCATCTCAAAGCACTAAAAACTAGAAAAGAGAATTCTAATATCACAGAAAGCAAAGACAACGTCTTCCTCTAACTCTCCAGTTACCCTTATGTACAGGACTGTGGTTTATGTGCGCAATACACAGGATGCTAGAACGAACTGACTGACTTGACCCCAGATTTTGCACGGTGTAGGTAGATTTAGGATGTTGATACCACAAAATCAAAGACACTTGTAGTAGAGATACTTTTGATTCATTCGTCTAGGCCCAGCTTCCACAAGTGTTAGAATTCCCCTCTCAAAAGGGATGTTTGTGGTTAGAGTGTTCATTCCTACCTTTTAGGGATTCTTTTGTCTGTTTGTTTTAAACAGCTCAAACATTTAGGTGGATTTTGCTGAGTATGAGCTGAAATGCACACCAATTAGAATTTTCACCCACCCAAAATAAAATCTGAAGAAACGCTGATTGGGCATTGTTTTAGGCCAACAAACAAAATAGCCAAAACTTACGCGAGGTGAATAACGGGCCCAAGTCCATCGAGCTAGCAGCAGAACCCCAATTGCGGATACACTTGCTTTTACTCTCCCATGCGAGTCAGATCAAGCAACCCCAAAGTGTTTCGTGACTTACCACCCCACTAGCAATCCAACTTTTCGGGGGACGGGGCTAAGAAAAGGATAGGGGCACTTAAGTTACTGACAACCAAGGGCGGGATATGTAAACAAACAGGATGCCACACGGTAGACAGTAGGAAAGGGTTAATGACAAGAGGGGCAGATCGCCTCCAAAGTGCCAACATCAACTGGGGTTCTCGCTGTCTGCTCACTTATCCCCCCGGGAGTGGAAGATGAGCCCAGCCCCCTTGGGAGCAGGTGGGGGAGCCCCTGCATTTGTGTAGAGAGAGTGGAGTTGCACCCACCTGCCCTGGCCCGGGACCCGAGGCGCATACCTCCAGCTTGACACTGCCTGCGCTGGCCGCCGAGGCGCCGCCGGAGCCCAGGGCCTGATCGCTCTTCTTCTTCTTGTACTTGTCCTTGTACATCTTGTTGCGGTGCTTCTTGCACATCCAGGGCTTGCGCTGCTTGGCCACCTGGCTGGTGGTCTCGCGGCAGCCCTCGTAGGTGCAGGTCTTGGCGCCCCGCCTGCGCGCCCCGCCGCCGCCCTCGGCACCCTCATCCTCCAGTTCCTCGGGGCTGGCCGCACTCTCGCCGCCGCCCGCGGGGTCCGATGTGTCCAGCAGGTCGGTGTCGTCGTCCCCCGCCTCGTCCTCGGCATCAGCCGGGCCCGGCCTCAGCGCGCCATCCGCCGCAGCTTCGTCCTGCCGCATCACTAGCACCGTCACCGGAGGGGCCGTCCCGGGACCAACGGCGCCAGGCCTCGAACCCTCAGACACAGCCTGCGCCTCCGTGATGCCGCCAGATCCCTGGGTCCGCCGCCGCGGCCCGTCAGCACCTGAGGAACACAACCGTATCTCACCAGCCACCGGCGAGACGTGCAGGACCCGGAGCCTCCGGCAACCCACTGCGCTTGCGCTGGGAGAGTCAGCAAGCGGGCGCTTCTGGGCTCCGTGGGCGGGGCTGAGCAGCTGCCAGACAGCACCCGTCGCGCCCGCGCCGTGTCGTACTCCGTTGGCTGGGTTAAGTGACCCGGTAGGCACCGACTGCGCCTGCGCGGCGGTCTTCCGCTAGAGGGTGCTAGGCTGCTAGACGGGGCTGAGCGGCAGCTAGAAGCACCGACTGCGCCTGCGCAGCTGCCGACAGCTTACCTCCCGGCTACCCCCAGCTACGTGAGCGGGAGACTGAGGCGGTACCAGGTACCTGTGCGCCGCCGGGAGTCTCTTTCTGCTAAGACACCGTCGCTAAGGAGCTCAAAGAACTTCTTTCGTGGAACGCTTCCGGGTAAATCAAGAAGGTTCCCGAGGGACCCCAAGAGGAGTTGGAGGGACAACTGGAGGAGAAAGCTCACTCATACCAGCCAAGCCCCGTCCTGAAAGCAAGTCCGGAACGCTGAGAAAAGTTTGCTCCCAGACTTAGGTTCAGCCAGCTTTTCTATCCAGTCCCGACCCCCCAGTCTTTGCTGACACCTTCCCAGTGGTGGGATCGCTGGATCACGTGACAGTTCTAGTTTTCTTTACCCCACAAGCTCCACGCTGACTTCCATGGTGGGTGCCCAGATTGGCGTGCACAGCGACAGTGTGTGAGGGGTCCCTTCTCTCCACATCCTCGTCACTGCTGGTGATCTTGTCTCTGATAAAAACCACGCTTCCCATTGGAATGAGATAACACTAAGACTTCAAGACTAGTCATACATATTTTTACACACACCTATTGACTCTTCGTATGCTTTCCTTTATGAACTATTATTATATCGCCCAATTGGATTCAATTGGATTGTTAAGTATCTTTTTATTTTTTTACTTATATCTTCATTATATTTATGTGAATTCCTTAAATATCCTGGGTGTTAACTACCGTCAGCTATTGCTTGCAAATATTTTCTCCGATTCTGGAGATTGCCTGTTCTCAGCCGCAGTTTTGTAGTTGGATACCCATCCATTTGTCTTGTTTTTTTTTTTTTTCACTTCTTGTGTTTCTGGGGTGTCTTATCGAATTAGATCTTTGCCCATTCCAATATCTGGGAACATTTGCCCTATTATTTCTAGTGGTTCACAGTTTTAGGTCAACCTTCAATCCCTTTTGTGCTGATTTTTGTAAATAGTGTGTGTGGGTGGTGAGTTTAAATCTTTTCTTTCTTTTTAATATCGACAATCCAACAATGAACTTTATTTAAGAATGAGCATAATATAAAAATATATTATAAAAATATGTGCATTTGGCTTAAGTCTTTTGCGTGCAACTATCCACTTTTCCCGGGGCTACTTAATGAAGTGTGTGTTCTTAGCACCTTTGTTGAAGATTATTTCTGTCAATTCATAGGTACTTGTAGGTTCCCTATTCTCTTCCATTGGTCTATGTACCTGCTTTTATGCCAATATCATATATTAATTAATTCCTCCTGCCCCCAGGGTGTCTCTATGTTGCCCTGTCTTAGTCTGAAACTCTCTATGTAGATTTGGCTGGCTTTGACTTCTGCGTGCTTTGGTTGCCTTAGTGATGGTATTGGTGTGAGCCATCACACCTGGTGATATAACTTGCTCATTTGATTACTACAGTTTTGTAGTGTATTTTGCTTTCGGCTTTGTTCCTTTCGGCTTTGGTTATTTAGATTTTTTTGTGTTATTATTTAATTTTAGGATTTTCTTTTTCATTCATCAAATATTGTTTCTAGTATTTTGATAAAGACTGTATTGAATCTACAGTGGTGTGTGTGTGTGTGTGTGTGTGTGTGTGTGTGTGTGTTGGCCAGGGGTCAGCCTGCTGTCTTTCATTTTTACTTTCACTTTTATCTTTTTGAGAGACTGTCTCTCATTGAACTCAGAGCTCATCAATTAGTTAGGTAAAGTATTTGGCCAACTGTGGAAATTCAGCCATCAAGCCTACCCTATTCTTAGGGTGAAGGCATGGGCTACATTCCTGGCTTCCATATGGCTCCTGGGGATAGAATTCTGGTCCTCATTCTTGCAATGCAGCAATTACCCAGTAAGTTATCGCCCCTGTTCTCAGCTTTTTTTTTTTTTTTTTTTTTTTTAAGTGAGGTCTGGAGGATCAAATTTCAAATTCAGGTCATCATGCTTATAGGGTAAGTTCTTCACCAACTAGGCCACTTCTTCATCCATTTGCCAAAATTTTCCTTATTTGGTGCCATTTTTGTAATAGGCCTTACCCCCAGACCTTAGCACAAATGACTCCATGATGGAAGTGCCATTCAGGCCATAAAACTCAGCCCATAGACAGTACCACCTGCCAAAACTAAAACAAAGACCTAATTCATCAAAGTCCATAGTTCTGGGAAACTCACAAAATGTACCAACCTTGCCTTTTAGCTT
This sequence comes from Dicrostonyx torquatus, assembly GCA_028555095.1. NCBI lineage: Eukaryota > Metazoa > Chordata > Mammalia > Rodentia > Cricetidae > Dicrostonyx > Dicrostonyx torquatus. The sequence continues at coordinate 137,639 of JAQHUG010000162.1, forward strand.
CTGTAGTTCTGCTTCTGGCTAACTCTTCTTGTTAATGGAACTCTGTGAACCCAGAATATGGCTTTGTGCTTCAAAGTCCACCCTGAGAAAGGCTCAGTGCTGCACTGGGATTTCAAACACTTAGCATATTTGCCAGCTGGCTAATAAAGACTTTTTATTGACTTAAACCCATGTCCGAACAGTCTTCTCTGGTGAATACATTACAACATTTTCATCTGGCTTTGATATCTGAGTAATTCTAGTCTTAAGTCATTCAATTTTTAAGAATAATTAGTATTCACTATTTTTTTTTTTTGCTTATTTGTTTTGGTTTTTCAAGACAGGGTTTCTCGGTAGCTTTGGAGTCTATCCTGGTAATAGCTCTTGTAGACCAGGCTGGCTGGAACTCACAGAGATCTGTCCACCTCTGCCTCCCGAGTGCTGGGATTAAAGGCGTGCGCCACCACCGCCTGGCTTCGGTATTCACTATTATTCAATTATTTTGTTGTTGCTGGCCAATCTCATCACTTTTTATTGCTCTATCGGTTTTCCATTTTTTCATGATTCAATCTTCAGAAGGTGTATATGTCTAGAAATCGGTCCATTTGTTATCTCCTAGGTTATCAGTTTATTGGCAGTTGTTCATAATATTCTATAATAATCCTGTGTAGTTCTGCAAAGCCATTTCTAATGCTTCTTCTCTCATCTCTGATTTTGTCTTATTTTTTCTAACTCAGTCTTACTTGTCAATTTTGTTTCAACCTGTTGTTTTTAAAGTTTCATTTCCACGGCCATAAAGTTCATTCATTGTAAATTTGCATTATAAAGAAAAAAATACATTGATAAAATTGGCTTAAATTGTCACTAAGCTGAGGTTTGAATATAAATAGACTAACCCAAACTCACAATGGTTTGCCTTAAGGGTTTTTAAGTTTGTGATGATAAAAAAGTGAAGAAACTGTTCAAGAAAATATTATTCCCTGGATCTTTGAAACTTTATTTCTGAAGTTCCCTATGTCAAACATAGCTTACATTCTTTAAATTTGTTAATCTTTGCTCTGTTATAGAGGCGCTACTCATGAACTTTGCAATAGAGAAAAAACAATGTAAAGAATGATAACATTTTTGGTTAATTATGACACTGTTCTGATAAGAGGACCTTGGAGCTGGGTTGGGTGGTATGTGGGAGTGGGACAAGAAAGGGGTAAGTTCAAGGTCATCCTGTGCCCTGGCCTCAAAGCAAATAATAGGAAAATAAACCCCTAAAGAACAACAAAAAAGAATATCTCAAGTTACATATCCTACTAAAAATCCCACAATTCATTAATTCATACATATTTCTATAACTTAAAAATATACAAAGAAAAAAGTATACAAAGACTACTTTTGGATAAGTAACAGTGAATGAATATTTGGGGAGATACATAGCTGAGAGGCTATGGGGAGATTTAGTTAGTCCTATGCAAACTGTGAATAGCTTAATTAAAGACAACAAGAATAAGTCACCAAAAACAAACACACAGTTCTAAAACAGAAATTTTATACTGTATGTTCTCTATAACACATAACTTGAAATACAAGCTACTCGAAGTTCAGTAAGATGTCTGTTTCTTATGTTGGTGATTTAATATTCAGCTACCAAGAATTTTAAAGTTAATTTAAAAGTGTTTGTAACTGGAGTGCTCCCTGACATTGGCAGTACCACACGGTGACCGTTCTTGTCTGTGTGTGTCAAGAGATGCTGGTGGCATGGAACTCTATGTCAAAGAAGTGGGTGGGAAAAGCTTAGCTTGGTCTCAGATCTTCTTAATTAAACTGATTAATTTTTCTTTCCCCTCAGTATTCTTTCCAAGATTAAGTAACTTTTTAGATTTAATTAGCTTCTATTGAGAATGCTGGCAAGCATATCTCACATTTGTTCAAAACCGTTCGGTCTGTTAGTGTCAACTGTTCACCATAGCATCCAAATGGGGGCAGTATATTTCTGTGTCAATTTTGCTCAATCTAGCCTTCTATGAGACGCTAGCTAGATTATGCTGCAAAACTGAAAAATCTGAAGGTACTTGGGGAACAAGCATTTCCCCCTACAGTTCATAGCATTCTTAATGTGTTCCTCTTCAAGGTGACAGTGTTAAGAGGTAGACGTATAGGTGATGATCGGGTAATAAGGGCAGAGTTCTCATGGCCACGACTAATGTCCTAAGAAAAGATATTCCAGGGCCTGAGGAAATGGCTCAGTTGGTGAAGGGCTTGCAATACTTGCATGAGTGACTGAGCTCATGTCCTCAGCACTCCTGTTAAAAGCTGGGTTTGACGTGTGTCTGTCACCTCAGTGCTTGGGCTGCAGAGACAGATGGATTTTTGGAGTTCAACTGGTCAGCTTCCCTCACTGAATTGATGGATTCCAGGTTCAGCGAGAGACCTCTGGCCACATGCAGGCACATACAGCATACACACATGTGCCACCCACGCGTATACCATGCACATACACAGATTCTAGAAACATTCCTTGCTCCTTCTGTCTTGTGGATCTAATAGGAAGGCAGCCCTTTAGGTGCTAGGGAAGAGGCTTTCAGTAGAGCTCAATCTGAGACTTTCCAGCCTCGAGAACTGTGAGGAATGCATGGTTATTACCTACTTATAAGCTGCCTCTATAAGGCACTATTCTCTTATGGCAGCCTAAGTAGGGTAACAAAGTTACTTTTAAAACATTACACTTGTAAAGCTATGAAATTTTCTTTTACTGTAATATGATTGACCCCCTCTCCTTAAAATGCAAGTAAGTGTGCTTTTCCAATGGAGAGATAGGGCTGTCCCCTCCTCACTCATCATAGCCTTGGCAGGAGGAGAGAACACAGACTCCAGCTGAGGAATGTGAAATTTTACAAAGTGGGGCATTATAAATGATGATGTGTGCCAAAAATGGGTAGCACGAATTCCATTAGTTCTATAGAACTCATTTCCTGTTTACAGAGACACAGGGAGTAAAGCATTAAATCACAGGATGTGGGAGCAATTAGGAAAAAAAAATCCCATATGAGGAAATAATAAAAGACAGATGGTATTAGATAATTATACTGAGTTTTCAGAGGTGTATTAATCATATTTGGTTATGGAAGAAATTGTCCTTAAATTTATAAGACTCATAATTGACAACTTGAGGATGCGTTTATATGATAATTTCATTTGACTGAGATTCTTTAGCTCACACGCACACACATACATGAACACACACACATGAACACACACACATGCAAGCAGTTTTGATACAGAATTTACAAATGTTGAATCAAGGCATATGGATACTCATTGCCATGTTTTTAAAAACATTTGTATGCATTTGAAAATATATGTATTAATAAAGGCAAATATTAAAATAATTACGACTGTGTAAAGAGGGAAGACCTAGTCAATTATTCTTGAAAGATATATTTTTATTGTCCTTAAATTTTTAAAATTTGATTCTTTTCATTGATTACATTTAAAAAAATCATACAAGTTTATAGTGTAAACCAAATTCTTTTTTATTTTATGTTTATTGGTGTTTTGCCTGTGTGTATGTCTGTGTGAGGGTGCCGGGTTACCCTGGAACTGGAGTTACAGACAGGTGTGAGCTGCCATGTGGGTGCTGGGAGTTGAGCCCGGGTTCTCTGGAAGAGCAGTCAGTGCTCCTAACCACTGAACCATCTCTCCAGCCCCCCAAATTCTTTTTTATTTATTCAATTTTAAAGATTTATTTTTTAATTCTATGTGTATGAGTGTTTGCCTGAATGTATGTCTGTGTACCTCGTACATGCCTAGTGTTCATAGAGGTCAGAAGAGGGCGCCAGAGTCCCTGATACTGGAGTAACAGATGATTGTGAGCCACTGTGTGGCTGTGGGGAATCAGACTTGGGTCCTCTAAAGGACAACCAGTGCTCTTAGCCGCTGGGCCATCTCTCTAGTGTTGTAATTGGGGGGAGAAGGTGTGGGTTATGTTCCCAGCGCCTGGATCCCAGCCCCCAGCCGCGGGCCTGCTCAGCTGCTGGTTGCTTGCTTATGCCCGAAATAACAACATGAGAATTATATACATTTAAATTCTGCCTGGCCCATTATCTCTAGCCTCTTCTTGGCTAGCTCTCACATCTAAACTAACCCATTATAAAAGTCTGTATGTCACCACGAGGTGGTGATCTTACCGGACTGTTCTAAGATGCATCCATCTGCGGCGGGAGCCTCATCGCAACTGGCTCTCTCACTTCCTTTCTTCCCAGAACTTCCGTTCTGTCTACTCCACCCACCTAAGGGCTGACCTATCTTACAAGCCAGGCAGCTTCTTTATTCAACCAATCAAAGCACAGAAATACAGATGAACCCTCCTACTCCATTCTAGCCCCTGCAACATTTTTGAATAATAAAATTTAAAATGAATTTTAAAAGAAGAAATAAATGTTTGTGCTCAGCCTACTTTCCCCTTTGCATACAGTCCAGGATACTGGCCTAGGGAATGGTGCCAGTCACAGTGAGTGGGTGGGACTTCCCACCCCAGTTAACTTATGGTGATCTCTGATAGGCACGTCCAGAGGCCATCTCCCAGCTGACTCGAGACCATCACAACTCTTCCATTGTCAATCTGACATCCAGATACATCCATTTAAACCACAATGTTCTGTCTCTTTTCCCCAAGGTGTCGCAGTCTTACAATGTAAAACACAATCCAATTTCAAAAGTCCTCATAGTCTTTAACAATTCCAACAGTTTCAAAGTCCTTGTGATTAATATGAGATACAAGACTGAATCTTAGCTATGGACACCTATAAAATAAAAATCAAGTTATATACTTCCAACATGAAATAATAAATACCTTCTGTTTCAAAATGGAAGGATTGGGGTGCAGCAAGAAATTTTTGGACCTAAGACTAAAATCCAACATGAAATAATAAACACCTTCTGTTTCAAAATGGAAGGATTGGGGTGCAGCAAGAAATTTTTGGACCTAAGACTAAAACCAGCCAGTGAAACATCAAATCCTGCAGTTCTGAGTCCAGCATCTGAAGCTTGTGATGAAGATGATTGGCCTCCAAAGCAGAGCACCCCTTGCTTCCCCGGCCCTGCCACCTGTAGTACACGTAGCCTCCCTTTATTTCAGTTCCACTCCAGACCTGCAACTCTGCTCTGTAGGTGACCCATAAATCAATCATCTCCAGCATGCTGAGGTCTCCACTGCAGCTTGAGGTTCACTTTTACATCTCCTTGCAGGAACTTCAATGCTGACACACACACTCCATGGCCTTAGCTGCTTTCTTTATTCCGTCAATTTTGCAGCTTTCATGCATATAAAACCAATCCCTTTTGGACAGTACTGGGAAGCTCAGCCGCCAGCTTGAGATATGCCTTGGCTCACAGTGATGGCCATTTCTTGTATGTTGAGCTTGGGAACACAGTCCCCTAGGCAGTTGCCTCTGAGGAACTGGAGACCCTTCTGCTTAGGCTTTTGTCCTTCAAAGAGTTTGGCTCTTCACAAGATGGAGCCTCTGATAGGTGGTGTTGCCCTCAGGATACCTTTCAGATTAAAAACTACACAGGAAAATTGGGTGTGTGAGTCTGTATATGTACATGTGTATATGCACATGTATGTATACACATGTGTTTCTCTGTGTGTACATATATGATGTATGTGTGTTTCTGAATAAGGAACCATCACATCAAGATTTGAGTTGTAGAAATGAATGAATTAAAGACTGGAGATGTAGCTTAGATGCCTAGTATTGGGTCCAGAGGGGTTGCACAAAGATGAGGACAGACCCCCGAAGTCTAGTAAACCAGAAGCAAACTTTATTCCAGGAAAATAAATAAATAAATAAATTTCCATGGGGCACAAAAAGCTTCTCAGCTAGCTGAGACCACAGCCAGAGATGGGCTTGTAAGGCTGTGGCAAAGGACGGTTTCTGAATTCCTTTTTATAGCAAAAAGAAACAAGCATTAGGCAATAATAAAAGAATTTTTACAATCTCAAGGTAAAACTCAGATACAAATTGCCCTTCTTTGCAGTTTTCATTAACAGAGTTTTTAGTTAGACCAAACTTTGTATTAGTTTGTATTTTAGGTCTTTGTTTTTTCCTGGAATCCCTGATGGTGTTTAACGAAGCTCTGCCCTCCTCCATTGCTGTCAGTTTCACGTTGCAGGGACAATGCACAGCAGAAAAGTCAGGTACATCCCACCCTCTAAAGGTTAACTCTGCTCATATCCATTGTTGATCATGGGGGCTGGGGTAGTTAGTATCTTAAGGCTAATTCTCATTTTGCAGAGCTGACCCTCAGTTTGCAGAGGGATGCTTTGGTCTTGTAGACAGATGTGTTGTAAAGAAAAGTAACCCACTGTTAATAGTGAATCCTCAAGCTTCTGAGAAAGCTGCTGACAGTCTGATCTCATTCTTCTAGGCTTATAATTTTGTATTTATTTATACATTCTTATTTTTGTAATCTACATTTCTATATTCTTATTCTTGGACTCTTCACCTAGCACGAGCAATCCCTATACCACAACAGTTTTGAAAAAAGGAATGGATTATACGGGTTCAGGATGGGAGGCCAGACAGTGCCCTGTATAATGCACCATTTAATGCTTTCCTGGACCTGGGCCCTTCTAGAGCACTATTTAATGTACTGCTCCAAGTCTTGAATAATTATGAAATTTCTTGATTCTCTACTTCTGGTCTTGTAACATCTAAACGCAAAACATCCAAAATCCCTACTAATTAGTTAGATTTTAAAAACATTGTCTTGTGCCTTTTATGTCCAAAGGCTTTGTATTCTTAATTTCATTTAATTTGACTATGTTTTCCAAGATTTAACCTAAGTCCTATGAAAATCAACAGTTATCTAGCTTAATTCTGCCTCGTTGTTATCAATATTCTTCTGCTTGTGTTCTGACATTAACATTGATACATTTTTCAAAAACACTCTAGGGTGTCTGTGGTATTTTGAAAAGGCATGTTCCCTAGAAATGGTATTTTTAAATTATCACCTTTCAGTACTTTTTAAATTACATTTATTCAGTGTGTGTTGAGGAGGGCATCCTGGGAATCAAATCCAGGTCCTCTGCAAGAAGTAAAAGCGCTCTTAGCTTCTGAGTCAGTTCTCCAGCCACTTACCACTTTCTTGTCTTCAAAGAGCACCATACCCTAGGGTCATCTTTAGGTGACTCACCCTGTCATTATCCCTACTGTAACGGTGAATTGCTACTCAAAGGTGTGACCCAGTCTGTGTGCTCCAAGGGCTTAAAGAAAGAGCTCAACACAGTCCACCTGTAAACCTTAGATGAGAATGGTGGCATTGGATGTTGAGAGATCACAACGCTTTCCTTAATGCTGAGATAGCTCTGCCTTTGGAAGGAAACAGAGAGAAGAGGCAGCTATGAGAACAGACTTGTTCTAAACCTCACAGAACCCTGTGTAACTGAGACAACACTGTAGGACTTGAGTTGCATGAATGATTTGAGTGTTATGGCAACGACCCTCCATCTGTTCCTATCCTCCTTTAATGTCACTCCTAAGGTCTCCTCTGGTGTGGGCTTTGGCACTGGGTGTGCGACTCTGTCTAGTAGCAGATGTGGCACAGTTGTAGACTTGAGCAGTGCTGGTGACATTAGCTTTTCCCGCTGCCGGGAGCACACTGCCAGGCTATAATGTGAGGGAAACAGGAGTCTGTAAACAAGTGGAAGATGAGAATGTGTTGTATACAGATAACTGGGAAGAAGGGTGACAAATCTTGTCTCAGTTCAAATATACACGAGCATGCTGGAAGAGATAGAAAGTGAATTAAAGCTTCAAATGTTTACCACCCTGTTAGTTCTGTTCACATCTCTTTTTGAAGGATTCCCTTAAGAATTGCCTTTTTCATTTGTTAATTCTCTAAAAAGCATCTTTGTTTCATTTTTGTGCCTAAAAAATGTTATCCACAGATGTTAGTACTTTGCTGGGAGCTAAAAATATAGTCCTTAGGTGTTTATCTTAGATCACCGGTTAGTGTCTTTCAGAACACTGAGAGTATGAATTCACTCTTTTGGATTCTGTTCTTAGTATTGGGAACCCCGTTGTCAATCTGCTTATTATTTAGTGAGTAAACATCTTTTTTTTCTCTCACTTTGTCCAAAGTTGTCTTTGGAGAGCTGTGCCTTCCCCATGAAATGTATGGATATACATTTTCTCAGATTTTCTTGACCAAGAACCACTGTGCTTTCTAAACCTAAGGGTTATTGTTGTTGTTTTAATCTTCTGTCAGCTCTGCAGAAGTCTTGGCATTGTCCTAGTTAACAGTGTCAACTTGGCACAGCCCCAGAGTCCTCTGAGAGGAAAACCTCAACTGAAGAATTGTCTGGATCAGATTGGCCTGTGGGGGATTGTCTTGATTATTGATTGGTTTAGGAGTGTCCAGCTCACTGATGGCAGCAGAGTCCCCTGAGGAGGTGCTCCAGGGTTGTATAAGACAGCTAGCTCAGCATGAGCCTGTGGGGTAGCTAGAGAGGAAGCCAGTAAGCAGAATTACTCCATGGTTTCTGCATCTGCTTCATGCCTGAGTTCTTGTCCTGATTTCCCTCAGCGCTGGAGTCTGACTTGGTGCAAGCTAAATAAAACATTTCCTCCACAAGTTGCTTTTAGTCAGAGCAGTCTATCAATTGTAAGGGGACAATGACATCACCTCCCTTTAAACACATACCTACCTCTTATAATGCCATTTACCACTCCTCTCTTAACCATTCTTCAGGAATTTTACCATTTTGCTTCTTTTCTCCTCTCTTATCATGTTTATTTCATCCAGTAGCACACTAAATAGATGTAAGATCCATATTTTATATTTCTGCTTTAGACCAAACAAATTTGTTCTTTAACTCAGTCAAAGAATGTCATATAAACAACTTTAAATGCAAAACTGTAGCATGGGATAGAACTGACTTAACTAAAGACACTTCTGTGACTTTGTTGTTACATGTGCAATATCTCTATGATTTGAGGTGCTATTATGTTTACTCTTAATGTCCCCCTAGAGCTGCTTTTCTATGACACCCTAAGTGTAGAACAAAGGAAAACTCTCTAACTGGTGAGCAATGTGATAAGAAAAGCATACTGTACCACCCAACGTATGGTTAGGGTTAGGTTAAGGTTAGGGCTAGGGTTAGGTTAGTTAGAGTTATGCTAGGGTTAGGGATAGGATTAAGTTAGGGTTAGGTAAGGTTAAAGCTAGGGCTTTGTTAGGGTTAGGTTAGTGTTAGGGTAGAGCTAGGGTTTTGTTAGTGTTTGGTTAGGGCTTGGATTTGGTTTGGCTTAGGGTAGTGTTAGGTTAGGGCTTGGGTTAGTTTTGGGAGTAGGTTAGTGTTAGCTTTGGGTTTGGTTAGGTTAGGGTTGTGTTAGGACAGGGTTATATTACGGCTACATTTAGATTAGGGTTAGTTTAGTGTTAGGTTAGGGTTAGGTTAATGTTAGGTCTAATATCCATATCCTTTGTGTTTTAAATAAACTATTATTTTTTAACTTTAAAGTATGATTTACTTTATATACTTAATTTATATAAGAATACATATGTTTCTAACGACCCTGCAAGGGTTGCACATCAGAGATATTGTATCTCAGATATTTACACTACCATTCAAAACAGTAGCAAATAATTTACTGTGTGGAGAAAATATAATTTACTGTTTTGGCATCTTGGGTTGAGGAGTATGCATCATAATTTTTTCATAAATATTAATGAAATACTTTTCACCTAATAACTTGTATTTAACACCATTTCCTGTTTTGTTATCATTTCCTGTTTTGTTAAGTTGGGGTGAAGGCCTGTAAGATAGATCACTTGGTAAAGGTACCTGCTACCAACTGATGCTGGACCCACCCTGTGGAAGGAGAGCATGGACTCCCACAAGTTGTCAGATCTCCACATATGTTTTGTGGCATATACCCTTCTCCCACCTTTTTTAAATTTAATAAAGAATGAAAGAATTTGTCTCCTCTATTCTTTGCTAATTTCAATTATATGTAAATTAGTTTCTCATTGATACATTTTTCTTTCCGTTCTTTTTTCTTTCTGTTTCTGGGTAATTTAACATACTTCCAATCAAATCCTAGGTAGCCTTTTTCATACTTTTCATGAATTTAAGTGTTTAGCATCTCTGATATTGCTGTGAAGTCTCAGATGGAGCTCACCCATTGATCGAGGGCCTGAAACCTTACTGTAGTTCAGGGCTTTGCCTTGGGAACCCTTAGCTTCTCTTTCATTTGGGGGGATTTTGTATTCCTAGAAGGTAAGCTGTGGATTTAAATGAATAGCTTTTAGGTTTTAGCTCTTGTGCCTAGCTCTGTTGTTTTAGCATTTTAGAATGGAAGTCTAGTGCTCATGGTTTTAGAAATGTATGCCTCTGTCGGGTCTTTATCTTTCCAGTGGTTATTTAGATTTGGAGAAGCCTTCTTGAGTTTGGTTTTCATAAATTTCATTTAGATTTCTTTGAATTTTTTCTCTTAATTCAGTCTGTTGCAGACTGACTGCAGGCTTCTGGCTTTCCCACAGTTCTCTGCTCCAGTATTTAGGGAGGACGGGCTCCTGATTGTTGAGAACATCAAGCAAATCTTGAACTAAGTTTGTATTATTTCTTACAGATAATTGCTTCTTGAAATATTATCTTGCCTTGCACTTAATTATTTTAGGTACTATGGATCTAACCCATAGCTTGTACATGCTATCTTCCAACACATAGCTAAAGCCCCAGCTCCTTAAAGAAAAAATGAGACAGTCGACAGCCTAGGCCAGCTTGTGATCTTTCTGCTTCAACCTCCCGAGTAGCATGGATTTCAGGCATGTGCCACCAGAGTGACATTCCTAGAATAATTTTATAGCTTGCCTGTTGATGTATTTATTTAGTCCCATTTTTCAGATACAGTTAGATGCAGGCTGTTTTTAGGCTTTACTTTTAATGTATATATACTTAAGTATTCCTACGTTCTCAGAAATCTATGCACAATGTTCAGGTTTATGTCTGTGGTTGGTACCTAGCAGTTATTTATCTGTGTTGATGTGAAAAACTGAAATGATTTTTTCCTGCGAATTCTTTTCTGCTTTGTACCAGAACACCATATGAAGAACATTCTAGAGCAGTGGTTCTCAACCTGTGGGTCACGACCCTGCAAGGGTTGCACATCAGAGATATTGTATCTCAGATATTTACACTACCATTCAAAACAGTAGCAAAATTATAGTTATGCAGTATCAATGGAAATACTCTTTGGTTGGGGTCACCACAGCATGATGAACTGTGTCAAAGGGTGGCAGCATCAGGAAGGCTGAGAGCCGCTGTTCTCTGTTTTATGTGATATACATTCACACTCAACAGTGTTTTCTGAAGTGTGATTCCTGGGAACAGTAGCTACATCACCTGGGAGCCTGCCAAGACTGCAAAGTCTCTGTAGAATTAATGAATAGCGTCATGAGTGGGACCATGTAATGTAGGTTTTAATGAGTTCCCTAGGGAATTGCTATAAATACCCAGGTTTGAGAGCCAGTAATCTGCACCACTTTTCCTGAAGCAGCCCAACTCAGGACAGAGCCCGGAGACAACTTTCCCTAGGCAAGTTAGTCCCTTGCTTCTCAGCTTGGTCACAAGCAAATGAAAGAGGTGAGTTTGGGGCTAAAGTCTGCTCGGATGTTCTGTGGGTGTTTATTGCACATTCCTCTGCTCGGGAAAAGCACCTTATTCTAGAGTGGAGATAACCCAAGTGTGTTCTTGCTATTCTGTGTCTAACGTTGGTGTTCAGCTGTAGCATACTGGGTGTCCCTAGGAATTCATTCATGAACTCATTTATTAACAGATATTGGTATATGTAGTATGCCCAGCTCTGTGGTAGGCATTAAGGATATAACAGTAAGCAATGGACTTATTATCACAGAATTTAGCAGAGGACATTTGTAAACAATTTATGAAGAAATGTTGGCTGTGTAATAAGATTTAACAATGCAATTAAAAGTGAGCAAAATATTTGACCAGACACCTTGTACAATATATGCATTGACTTGGGCACGGGTGCTCAACACTACCTATCACCAGGAAATGCAAATTAAAAACCCCGAGGGAGCAGGGGTACTGCCCATCAAGATGGCTTCAGTTTTAAAGAGGCCATAGTAGTGCTGATGAGGACCTGAAGCAACTTGAATGTTCAAGATGGCACAAGCACTTGGAATATGACTTGTAATTTTTATATAGTAAAGCCTACTATGGTGGCCTGAATTGGAATGTCTCCTATAAACTCATGTGTTTGAGTGCCTGACCCATAGGGAGTGGCACTATTAGAAGGTAAGGTCTTATTGGAGTGGCCTTGTAAGTGTGGCCTTGTTGGAGGAGTGTGTCACTGTGGGAGCACTTCAGTTCCAGGGAATCGAGAGCCCTCTTCTGGCTCTTGTGGGCACTTGCACCCATGTTCATACATACAGGGAAAAGACCCATTCATTTCTGAGATGACAGCTTTTTCTCATGGCCGAGCAATCTGCACTGACCAATCTGGCTATCTTCTGGTGTTGTGATGGGATCTTCAGTTTCTTTAAAAAATTCTTTTGCATTCTTGGCTTATATGTGGGTTCTAGAGTTCCAACCTTAGATTTTCATGTTTGTGCTCAGCCAATTCTCCAGTCTGACGACAGGAAACTGACTTCCTGTTTCTGGAATCATAGTTTCACTAAGGTCATAACTACCTAGGCCAGGACTATCTGAATACTTAATTCAGGAGTTTTAATTGTTGCTTATTATGTTTTGTTGTGACAACATCAGTGACCTTTGGGAGAAAAACATTCTAAAACATATTGCTTCCTACTCCATTTCTCTGGAGATGGAGCTTGGGTCCAACGTGGGATGGATGAACAGTGACTTAATGCATTTGACACAAATAGTCATGCCTTGGTAGTCAGGGAGGTGCTAAGATGTAATTCACAAACAGATATGAGCTTTTGTATGCATGTTTGTTTATGGTTGATACTAGGGATTGAAAGCTGGGCCCTTTATATACTTAGAAACCATCCTATTGTTGGGTTTTTATTCTTTAATTGATACAAAATTGTGCATATTTAAAGGATACACATATACATCATGCAATGTTTAAGTACATCTATCTTCCCGCAGACTTATCTTTTTGTGATGATGGAAACAGTCAACATTTTTCTCCTAGCCTTTAAAAAATAGGACATATCACATTTGTCTGTAGTAATCCTACTGTGCATTAGAGTGTGTTTTCAGAAATGGTTTCTTCTATGAAATTATAACTCAGTCACCAGTGACAAGGGTTTTTACAACTCACCTTTCACTCCTGTTGCCTCCACTGTTTGTGGTACCCAGCATTCTTCTTTCACCTTTGTAAGATGGATGTCTTTAGATGCACATAGGAAAGGGGCATGCCTGTGGTGTGCTTGTACTTCTCTGGATGGAATGACCATCCATGCTGCCGCAAATGACAGTTTTTCTGCATTTTGTGGCTAACCATATCCCATTTCATATGCATACATATTGCATAAAATACCATATTTTATTTGCTTTGAATTGTTGGAACTCATCCTATGACCCCTAGTTAACCAGAGCCTCTTTTGTTATACAGACAACACAAATCTGTTTAAAACGATGGCTGTTTTAATTTTTGTAAATTAGAAAAATGAAGCATTTTTCTCATTACACATGCTTACATTTTCCATTCTTTAGACTCAGTGGTTGGCAGCTTCTCTTGTATCTCATAAAAGAGCTTGCATAGTCAAACTTCTACCTAGTGTGTTGTGTTCAATATCTTGCTCAAAGAATTCTTTCACCATTCACTCACAGCAATCTATTATCTATTTGAAAGCCTCTATTCTGGGGCTTGTTCTTTCTTCATGCTTCTCATACTGGTGATTACTCTGCAGATCTCTGTAAGGTCTATTTGATATATGATGTCATTTAATTCTTACATTTCTTTGTTTTTTGTTTCATTTTGGTTTTGGTTTTATTTTATCCAGATGACCTGTCAGTTGAGAGAATGTGGGATTTTGAAATCACCCACTATTACTGAGTTGGGGTTAATGTGTGCCATTAAATCCAAAGGTCTGCTGTTTATGAGATTTTATGTGTCAAAGTTTGGTGCGCATATTTTAAAAATTCTAATACCTTTATTGTTAATTATTTCTTGATCAAATCAAGTGTCCTTTATCACTGCTGATTTGTTTTCATTCAAAATCTATCTTGTTAGACATTAGGATAGTGACACCTAATTGCTTCCTTGACCCGTTTTCTTGAAAACCTTTCCCATACTTTCACTGTAAGGTGGTGCCTGTCTTTTGAAGGTAAAGTGAATTCTTTTAAAAAACAGAAAGATGGATTTCATTTCTTGATCCTTCCCACTAAATCAGTGTTTGATGCAGAAGGTGAAGCAGTTCGTCTTTGAAGCTATTGAAAGACGTGTGTTGACTGCGCTCATTTTGTTAATAACTTTGTCAGCTTGTCAGAGGTCTTGATCTTCTCAAAGTTTGACCCCAGATCATATTAGAAGTTGGTTATAATTTTCCCCTTGAAACATAAACTTGAATGCTTTCTGACAGCTAAACTTGACTCAGGAAAGAGTCCTTAGGATGCTATTTCACTAGGAGACCATGATGGTCCAGAGTGTCTAACCTTTGCCTGTTACTAGCTGACCTTGTCCTTAGACATGACAGGAAAAAACAGTGTTGGAGATGACCATAGTCGTCCTTTCATCCACTTTTGAAGAAACGGTGTTCTTCTTGGTGCCTTCATAAAACATTGAGTGAGGGGTAGAATCCAGACTTCAGCTCCCTGGTCATGGCCAGTGCCCCATGTACCAGTTTGCCAGAGTGCACTGACACCATCTCTTCCCTGCCCGTGCCACCCCATGACAGAAGAGTAGTGGGGCGAGCTCTCCCGTGCTCACACCCTGCCCTAGAGTGCTCAAACGCATCCCTGTTGACAGTGTCAGCTGCACTGTGCTTCCCAGGCCTAGTGCAGCGCCTGCTCTCCCAGTGCTGCAGCCGGTGAGATGCAGGGACAGTTCTCCTGTGCTCATGATCTCAGAGTCAGCTCTCCCACCTGCCACAGTCAGTGAGGGACTGGGGGCAGGGGCCTCTCTCCCTCACTCATGCAATTGTTTGGCAGATGAGGGAGGGGGCCAGGTCTCCCACACCCATGTTCTCGGGGTGGCTCAGC
>JAQHUG010000162.1:153215-168355 GCA_028555095.1 Dicrostonyx torquatus
TGGGGCCAACTCTGCACAGCCATATCCTCTCAGCCTTCTGTGGTAACAGGAGCCATGGACATCCACACCGAGCACAGCTGCAGCAGGGCCACAGATCCAGGCATGGCTCTTGGCAGCAGCCCAGGCCAGGACATCACCATTGCCCCGGCAAATAGGCCACCCATCTCAGTGGGCTCCTTCACCTCCTCAGGTCTGCTTCTCCCATGAACCATTCTGCCTTTCTCTCTCTCTTCCATACCACACCATATATTTGCTTACCATAGTAGTGCCTGACTGCCTGATGCAAAAGCCCTGGGCAGGGAGGAGAGCCCTAGATGGGCTTTGTGGGTCTTTTGCTCCCTGCTCAGTCTTAATGGTGCTGGGAAGGAACGTTCATGTTTCCTCTTTCCCACTCTGAAGGGCCACAGCAACCTTCTTATAGAGCTCTTTTTGTTTTCTGCACTCCCATCTCCTCTTCATTCATGCCTTCAGGTTTCTGCTTTACATTCTGACCCTGTCAGCCCACTGACACTAATCTTGCTGACATTACTAGTAATTTTCAACTACCCAAATCAAATCCAGTGTGTATGTTTCAGGCTATCTTTCATTTTTTCTGAGGCATTTAACATCGTTGTCTGGTTGTGGGCAGATCTTTTGTTTTGTTTTGTTTTGGAAACCTAGCATTGGAACCCATGTGGGCATTTTCTACTTTATGCAGAGAGTGCTGTCTCCAAGTGTTCAGAAACCTGCTCTGTTTCTTCTTCGTTGGCCTTCTCCTACCCTGGAGATGTCCCACAATGACCTGGTTGTGTTTCCATTTGTCAGGGCTACTTAGTCCTGTTTTGCATGGGTTTAGAGATAATGTCATAACTACTTAGCCCAGATTGTCTCCCAACTTAATTGTGACCCTTCCTGCTCCTCACAAGATTTGGGATTATAACTATGCATCAGTGTGTCCTGTCTCTGGTCTATAGGTAAGAGAAAACTAAGACTTGGAGGCAGCATTGTGTTCTATGGAAAACACCCTGTTGTATTTTTCTCAATACTTAAAAATTCTCCAAAACAGGTAGAATTACCTGGAGTTGAATGTGTCAAATTTTCAACTCACTGAGTCTTAAAAAGGTGACCTCAGAGGATATAGTAGTTCCCAGTCCTTGAGGAGTGCGGACAAATGGCAATGAAAGGAAGAGACAGGCACGCAGACAATACCAGGGATGCTCGTCAGACCCACTCTCTGTATTAACTACAGAGTAGGCAGTGAGACACTGCATAATCTTTGCCTTGTATATGCATTGATCAACCTTAGCTTCTCTCTTTGTACATTGCCGGTCATGAGGCAAACCCAAGTACTCATCACTCATAGGTCTTAAGGATGCATTTAAGGAGACCATGGTAGACTGAAACATAAACCTACCTCAAAATAACCACATGATCACCTCTGGAATCTGTGACTGTTACCCTATTTCTTTCTTCAGTCTTTACAGATGTGATAGAATCAAAGATTTTGAGATGAGGTAATCCTAATTTATCCAGGAACACCATGAATGCAGTCACGTGTGTCCTTGTAAGAGAGAGTTGACGGCATGTGGAATGGATGTAAAAAGAAAATGAAAATAGGGGCAGAGGTTGGTGTGATGTAGCTGCGAGCCCAGGAGAGTGCGGCTGCCACTAGAGGGTGGGGCAGTCTAGCCTTGTTGACACTGCTTAACATTTTTGGCTTTTAGAGCTGCGAGACAACAAACCTCTGTTGTGTTAAGCTGGTGTGTTTGTGCTCATCTGTTCTAGCGTCCATAGGAAGTGAATATAGAGACTCTTAGCTTTTGTTTTTGACAGTATTGGTGATCGCTTGCAGCATCACTGAGGGAAGCTGTGTCGGTTTGTGGCTGTGGGGTTCAGAGTTCTGCTGCTGAGTCACACTGACAGATGATGCAGCTCAGAAGCCGTCTCTTCTTCTAGAACCTGTATTCTTTCCTCAGGTGTTGGTGCCTCCTTGCTCGTGTGTCTGTGCAGATACAGGGAAGAGGTGTGAAGTGTGTGTTCAGTGCAAAGCACCAGATGAGCCCAATAAAATTCTCCAAGAAAATGTATCTTACCATACACTCTAGTTGTTCAAGATTGTTGGGAGAAGTGGGACTGTAATGGGTTCCAGAAATTAGGACTCCTACAGAAATCTGAAGGCAAAATCTACATATGCAGATTCCCTGGCTTTTCTTCCACCTTTCTACAAGTCAGAACACTTTTGTGGGTGTGGATAAGGTAGAAACGCTGATCTCTCTCTACCCAATTTTGGTTCAAACAATTAAAAATACCCCTACACACACACACACACACACACACACACACACACACGAAGTAGAGACACTGACATCTCTGTCATTTAACAGTTCAAACTGGTACACACACACACACATGCAGGCATGCACACTCACATGCAAGCAGCATTATGTTAAACTGAAGGGACACCTGTGATTTTGGGGAATCGTTAGGGGTCTTCCTACTAAGCGGACGTTCCCGCAGCCTCAGGTGAACTTGTGCAGAGAGGCAGGAAGCATCCACACACAGCAGGTGGCAGTGATGCAGCCGTGGGGTTGCACGGGAAACCTTGAGCACCAGCCCTTGCACCCGAAAACAATTCCTGTAACACTGAAAATGAAACAGCTTCATATTAATGGAGCTCTCATGTATGAGAGGGGAATTAAGTAGTAGTAAAAGAATGTATTTGTAAGAAATGAGTCACCAGCTGGTGGAAGGATGATGTGTGTAGGTTTTCAGGCTGAAGGGTGTTTATACATCTAATAGAGTTAAAAATAAACATGCAGATTTCTCCTTGTCACAAATGGGTGTGGTTTTAGTCTGTTCCCTGGAGACTCAAAGGGGTTGCTAACAGATCTCATAGGGTCTCTGCCCTAGCCCCATTGCATTTATTTGGTGAAAATTCATTCATTCATTCATTCATTCATTCATTCATTTCTTCCATTTATACTGTACCCATGTGGGGGCCAGCCATGATAAGCTAACTATGGGCAGGTCACCCAAAGGAAGTTCTTTACTTCCAACCATTATCACCTGCCAGAGTAGAACTAGGCTACTGATAAATTTAATAAGAGGCCTGAGTCTCAGTAATTTACCCTGAGGCAATTCCTGGTTGTAGAAAGAACCACAAACTGAGGTTACCTAGCACCACCCAAAAACAGACCATCCAAAGGAAATGTCTAACGGTCCAACTGCTGTAGATAGGACCACCTGTCAGAACACACCTACCAGGACACCCCTAGACAAATGGCAGCCAATCAGGGGTCCTAAATCTCAGAAGCCCCTCACCCCCACTGGGTTTTATATTACTATAAAAATCCAATTATAACTGAGCTTGGGGCTCTTTGTTTATTCCAATATGTTGGACATGCGGAGAGACCGAGTTTACAAACTTGACTAAAATAAAGGCTCTTTGCTTTTACATATGGGACTTGGTCTCCTTGTTGACTTTTGCCGGGACTTCACATATTTGGGCATAACACCCGCAGTGCAGGAAGTGCATGAGGGATGGAAATGTGCAGGCAGGAGGACAGCTGTGGTGGGGCACAGGCAGCAAGAACTGAAACGAATCAAAGCAGGCAAGCCCAGTCCATGGGGCAGAGAATCAAGAGGAGGCTAGCCTGGCCCTTCTGACTAGCCAGAAAGGCCTTCGCAGGGACCCGCGGGCATGTTCTACCGGTTTTAAATGGAAAGAAGTAAGACTTGGTGCCAGTTTAGGCATGTGTCCTATTTATAACCCAAAAGTCGGAATTTGTGTTTGATTCTCATAACACTCTGAAACAGCCAACAAAATTTATTGTTATTATCCTTATTATTATCAATATCATTATTGAGATAAGGTCTCTGTATGTAGTTCTGGCATTCCTGGTTTCCCCATGTAGACCAGGCTGGCCTACAACTCACAGTTCTCCATCTGCCTGGCTCTGCCTCCCAAGTGCTGGGTTTAAAGTCTTGTGCCACCACACCCAGCCTCAACAGTGTGGATTGTTGCTGCTCCAGTGGGCTGTGTGAACCTGGGAGAGTGAAGCCTAAAAATGATTCGGGCTAAAGTCTTATGCAGTAGCCAACTTTATTCATAGCATCAGATGATTTATATTCTGAGGCGGGGTCGCATGAGTACAGTCACAAGGGCAGCCCAGGCTTGGAAACATTTTTGAATAACAAAGGTGAAGCAAACACACTCCTGCTTACCACATCTGGGCAGGGCACCAAAGCACATTCCAAGGACAAATCCAAGTTCTGGAGAAACAGAGGTCACAAGACTCTTGTCTTTTAACTTGGAGTTTTCTCACAAGCTCTCAGAAATCTCCTTGCACAGCTTCATTCACGGGCCTTGTTCTAACAGTGGATTGCAAGACTCTGGTGCAGCTGGAGCAGGAAGGAGCTTGGTGGAAAAGCATCTAAGCTTTAGCCTCTTATGCCATTCATGCTTTGTAATTGCAGATTTTGTTAGGAGCACCTGTTAACATTTTTATAATTCCCTTTGAATCTATGTGTGATTAACACATTAACTGGATGTGGTATTACACTTCAGTGTGATACCCCAGGATGCTCACGGAGCACTTCCAGCCTCCCTTCGTCCAGGTTCCCCCACTGTACTTCTTCAACCTCTAGTAATTGTTATTCCACGGTTCAGATTACTTTTTATTTTTAAAACTTACACACACACACACACACACACACACACGCACACACACAGACTCAGTACTTTTCTTTCTATGTCTGACATTTTATTTAATACAATGTCCTCTAGTTAGGGCCATTCATATGACAAGATTTCATCCTTCTTTGTGGCTGAATAGCATCCAACTGCACATGTGCCCCACATTTTATCATTCACCCATCATTGGGCACCGACATGGATTCTCGATCTTAACTATTATAAACAATGTCACACAAAATGGACACTCAAGTATCTCCTTGATATACCAATTACATTTCTTTAGCATAAGCCCAGAAGTGGTATCTGTAGTATATATACCCTATATGATGTGGTACATCTAATCTTAGTTTGTGGAAGAGCCTCCATATGTTTTTTCCTATAATAACTACTAATTTATATTCGTAGCAGCAGTGTATAGGAATTCCTTCTTCCTCACCAGCGTTTAACATTCACTATAATTCCAGAGGGGTAGAATTTGATAACAATTGGCTGGCATATCTGCCTCTGCTGTAGAAAGAGTACAAGCCATCTGTCACAGTCAAGGAAAGTGCCAGCGTTTGTAGATGTGGGGATATGGTACTTCATTTTCGTCTGAGCAATGATCCAGTATTTCCCTGGGAATAACTCATTTTCGCATGAAACCCACCCACCACTAATAAAAATGACAAACTGCAGAGATGGCTCAGTGGTTGAGAGCACTGCCTGCCCTTGCAGAGGACCTGGGTTCAGTTCCCAGCACCCACATGACAGCTCACAACCATCTGTGACTCCAGTTCCAAAGGATCTAGTGCAGGCATTGCCTTCATGTGCTGCACAGACATGCGTGCAGGCGAACACCATGCACTGAAAATACATACTTTACATCATTTTTAAAAGTGACTGGAAAGGGTAAGTAACTATGACAACAGAAGAAGAAAGGCTAGTGCACTCTTTCTAGGGTTCCGAGCCCTGTGATTGCTTAATCGGTGAGTGAATCAGAGGTGATGGATTTGAGTAAATGACTAAGGACAAATCTAGCATTAACTCTGCCAAAACCGACGGCAATATTGATTTTTTTATAAAGCATTTTATTTATAATTATGTGTACATGTTTTATTATGAATATATGTATACAAGGGCAGTTCCTGGGAGGCCAGAGGCATGGGATCTCCTGGAGCTGGAGTTACAGGTGGTTGTGAGTCACCTGCTGTGAGAGCTGAGAGCTGAACCCCAGTCTTCTGCAAAAGCAGAAATAGTCTTAAGATGAGCCTCTCCGCTGATGCAAGTAATTCCAATCAGACCACATTAGACCAAATAAAAAAATGCCCACATTTACTGCAGCACTCCTGGGTGGCCGGGACAGCATGGTGAGGGAAAGAGAGACAGA
This sequence comes from Dicrostonyx torquatus, assembly GCA_028555095.1. Classification (NCBI taxonomy): domain Eukaryota; kingdom Metazoa; phylum Chordata; class Mammalia; order Rodentia; family Cricetidae; genus Dicrostonyx; species Dicrostonyx torquatus. The sequence goes on from JAQHUG010000162.1 coordinate 159,257, forward strand.
CGGGGTGGGGCACACAAAACCCAAAAACCATGTGTTCTTTCTTTTTCTAGGCGGCAGCCTAAATAGCTTGTGAAAATGGTCTTGACACTCCCTGGGCAGGGGCTAACGTTTGGCAGGCTTTTTCGGAGGTGGAGTCCAGACCAAGGCAACTCCCAGAGGGAGGGGGCTTGAGATGGAGCTTTCTGCTCCGTTGGCTCCATTGGCACCCCAAGAATGAATGCCAGGGGCTGGGGTGATGCTTCCAATCAAGCAGTATATGTTCTCGACCACTGAGCCATCTCTCCAGCCCCATAATGACTTTCTACCATATATGCTATTCAGTGCTGAGGGGTGATCTCTTTTTCAAAAAAGACAAAAAGGCATCCTACTGAATGGGAGAAGATCTTCATTAACCCCACATCAGACAAAGGCCTGATCTCCAAAATATACAAAGAACTCAAGAAACTGGACATAAAAATTCTAAACTACCCAATTAAAAAATGGGGTAATGATCTGAACAGAGAATTCTCAACAGAAGAAGTTCAAATGGCCAAAAGATACTTAAGGTCATGTTCAACATCCTTAGCGATCAGGGAAATGCAAATCAAAACGACTTTGAGATACCATCTTACACCTGTCAGAATGGCTAAAATCAAAAACACCAATGACGACCTATGCTGGAGAGGATGTGGAGTAAGGGGAACACTCCTCCATTGCTGGTGGGAATGCAAACTTGTCCAACCACTTTGGAAATCAGTGTGGAGGTTTCTCAGGAAACTGGGAATCAACCTACCTCAGGATCCAACAATACCACTCTTGGGAATATACCCAAGAGATGCTCAACCGTACTACAAAAGCATTTGTGCTACTATGTTTATAGCAGCATTATTTGTAATAGGCAGAACCTAGAAACAACCTAGGTGCCCCTCAATGGAAGAATGGATCCAGAAAGTGTGGAATATATACACATTAGAATACTACTCAGCGGAAAAAAATAATGACATCTTGAATTTTGCATGCAAATGGATGGAAATAGAAAACTCCATCCTTAGCGAGATATCCCAAACCCTAAAAGAGTATAGTATGTACTCACTCATTAGTGGACCTTAGCCATTAACAAAGGACATTAAGCGTATAGCTTACAAGCCTGCAGATGCCAAATAGCAAGGTGAACCCAAAGAAAAACTTATATAGTTTTTCCTGGAAGTCAGAAGCAAACAAGATCGTCAGACAAAAGTTGGAAGCACGGGTGTGGGGATGAGGGTGGAGGTAGGGATTGGGGGGGGGGGGAAGCGAAAGAGAGGGGGTAAAAGGGAGAAAGGAAGAAAAGGGGAGATCCAGGGGTTATGGGAGGGTGGAGATGGAGGAAGGGTGGATATTGGGGAAGGGAATAATATATCTACATTAACGGGAGTCAATTTAAGATTTGCAAGAGACTTGTCCCTAGAGGGGATCCCAGGTATTCATAGGGAATTCCCAGCTAGGTACTCGGGCAGCAGAGGAGTGGGTGCCTGAACTGAACTTGTTTCATAGTTACTTTGTTGAATATCTCAATCGTCACCATAGAAATTTCACATGATGGATGGAGATAGAGCCAGAGACCCACATTCACACCAGAGCACGGAATTGTGCTACCAAGGTCCAGTGGAAGGGCAGAAGGAGGGAGAAGATGAGCAAGGACGTCAGGACCGTGAGGGACTGGCCCACCAACAGAGACAGCGTGCTTGGTCTATTGGGAGCTCAACAAATCCAGCTGGACCGGGACGGAATGAGCATATGACCTTACCGGACTCTCTGAATGTGACTGCCAATGGGGACTGATTGAGAAGCCAATGATAATGGCACTTAGATCGCTCCTCAAGTTTTGCTACAGTGAATGGTGCTTCCATGAACATTGATACTTTAGTACCGGTATTCACTCTCATTTTGCTTTCAGCTCTAGAATTGCTGGAAATGAGGTAATTCTATGCCTAACAATTTTAGGAAGCATCACATTTTCTTGCCCGTTGTGACTTCACAGGTTTTTGTTTCTACCAGCAATGCATGAGGGCTCTGGTTCCCTCCATCTTCACACATACCTTTCGTTATCAGTTTATATCTTTTAACTAATAGTCATCTTATTTATATGAAGTAGCATCTCTGTGTAGTTTTGCTTAGTGTTTCCACAGCTAGTAGTAACATCAAGCATCATTTCATGAGTTATTGACATCTTTAGAGCTGCCTTCATCTCAATACTTTGTATATGTCTTAGCTGAAGGTCTGTTTTCTGTTGTATTGTAAATCATAGGGAGTGTTAAATTTTATTAACCTCTGACTCTGTCTGAGGTTACCTGAGTCCTCTACCATGCTCTGCACTGCTTTTCCATTCTGTTAATAGTGCGAAATGTTTATAGTGTTAAAGAAGTCCAATTTATCTGTATTTTCTTTAGCTGTTGTGTTATATTTGGTAAGTTGTTGTCAAATAGCTCTGTATGATGATTGACCTTTGTATTCTAAATTATAAACTTGAATTATATGCTAAATATAAATAAATTCAAATTTTAAAAGAATAAGGAAATATTGTGATATTTTACTTATTTGAATGAGTAAACCATGTTGGTTTAAATTTTCTAGGTTTTAAGTTCTGGTTCTAAATTTTGTTTCTTTGTATAGTTTTATTTTGCCCATGGTGGTCATCTTTCAGCAATGATTACATCCAAACCAAGGAAGCTCAAGTCTAAAGCAAGGATGGGTGGATACGCCTGGAGTGAAGATGTCTATGTTCAGTTCAAGCAGGCATATGCCCAGTAAATAGAAAATGGTACTCAGTGCAAGGATACATCTCCCTAATATGACGTTGCTTATGTCCAATGAAAGGATGCTTCTGTACAGTGCAAAGATGCTAGTTCCAAGTCAAGGATGTGCTATTTCCTGGTCTATATGAATCATAGGTTGTGCCTATTACAGGTTACTCTAGTCTTTAATTTCCGCTTTATGGATTGTGCAAATGTTTTTGGTGAAAATTACTCACAGATGTCCATTGTCCCTTATGTCATTCAATCAATTGTGCTAAGCCATCAAAATGTTCTACATTTTATAAATTTTTACAGATTGGCCCAAACTTACTGAAGTTCCACCAGTTAAAATCTTAAAAATAGATTTGAAATTTTTATTTTTCAATTCTAAAATTGTGAACAGAAGGGTCATCACAGGTGGCACACTTCATTTTCAACTTCATGTTTGTATAATGCTGTAATTAATACCAAACATACATTTTCTGAAATATTCTCCCTTTAGCACATTTCCTTTAAGAAGTAACAATCTCAGCCAAGCAGTGGTGGGTGGCACACACCTTTAATCCCAACATTCTGGAGGCAGAGGCAAGCGGATTTCTACAAGAGCTAGTTCCAGGACAGTCTCCAATGCTACAGAGAAACCCTGTCTCACAAACCAAAAATAAATAAATAAATAAATAAATAAATAAATGATGAAATAAAAATAAAGAAGTGACAATCTCTCATTTGTTATTAATATGGCAGCTTTATTCTGAAGGAAATATTAAAGTATTTGCTTTTTTGAGTCATTGTCATATCCTGACAGCTTCTTGTCATCACAGACAGACAGCAAATTTGGAACTGTTTTGTATAATAAAGAGGTATAATGCCTTTTAAGTAAGTTTTCTATGTATTTTTCCAAAATAGCCCTCTGTGTCATTCAGAATCTAGAGCTATTCCCATGCTATTGCAAAGTTGTAAAAGAGCCCATTATATTTCAAAATTCCTGTTTTTGTGGAAAGTACAACATTTTTCAAAACCATTTTTGGCACTTAGCACCTTCCTGGAACATGTTGACTGTGAATGATGTAAAATAGAGTTTATTTGTGGAGCAGTCTCTCTGATTTTGCCTCAGAATGTGTTTTATGACATTTAAAGTAGCCTTTAAATTAAGAATATTATTTAAAAAAAAGCTCACTTATTTTAAAGCTGTCACAGAGAAAATATCTTGTTTGGTGTGTTTTCTTTTAGTTGTGCCCAAAATGAATTATGTTTTACTTCCTAGAGCCCAACTAGAGCAGGACTGTCCCTGGCCCCGCTAGCTACTCCTTCCTCTTTTGGTGCAGGAAGCATTCCTGTTCTTTATACTCTGTGTGGCTTCAACTGTGTTTTCAGAGAATTTTAAATTGCATTTGATGATAGATGATCATTTAACTTAACTTCATGTTGATTTATTTGAATTTCAATAGTTTTTTTTCCCACCACTCTTGGAAGAATAAATATTTACCAGGTCCCCAATCACATCTGACTTTCTGTCCTTTTCATCTTTCAGTATTAAGTATGAAGACCTCCAAAGAGGCTTTATAATATTTTCATTAAGTGATGAATTTTGTGAACACCGAGGGTTTGAGGAAAAGCCAGGGCTGCAAAGTGAGACCGTATTTCAAACAAAACAAAACAAAACAAAACACTGTAGAACATTTAGGCTTACCATAAGATGATTATGGACAACCTTGAGATGATAGGACTGGAACTGCCAGCAGGAACTGGAAGAAACATCAAGGAATCAAGTAGATCTCTGGACAGGCAGAGATGCAGGTACCTTAGCCAAAAAATTTCAAGGAAAAAAGCAACTGCGATTCCTGCCCCAGGACAGGTAGTCTCAGAGTGTTGAGAGGGTAGAAGGGAGGGAGGAGGTAACTAAGGCCTAACCTTCTGAACCTTTCCATCACTTCATGGGAAATGCAGCCTGATCCCAGCCATGTGGGACATCTCCAAAGGCTGTCCAGGACATCAGAGGGGAGATGGACAAAGAGTTCATCTGCTGCTACTTCCTTCTTTGAGGTGCTGACTTCTTCATGCTTCTGGATCACATCACCCAACACATTCCACAAAGCGAGATTCCATAGTGTGTAGAGTGGCATTTGCTCTGAGTTTGAGTAGGGAGAGGAGCTGGGTGTCTCTAGGTGACATCTAGCGACACTAGGTGTCAGCCTCAGGCAGCAGAACTGCATAGCCCACCTAGGTTTGGACATCACAGCAATGGCAGAGGCACAAACTGACCACCGTCTAATTGGCAGGTAAGGCTGAGAGGATCTGAGGCAAAGCATTCCATTACTTGAGAGTGAGTAGCCCATGCCGCTTCCCAAGGGCAGAGGTTCAAGTCCAGGAACTCTGCTTCAAGACGGCGACTCGTGATTTTATAGAACACATAAGTTCGTGAAATAGCTCCAGTCTCTGTATGGAGTTTGTTCGGCCTCTCTTATGATCTGTTCTGTGTCTTCTCAGCACTAGACAGTTTTTCTAGTATGGGCTGGGTTCCTGGTGTGATGCTGCGGAACTTCAGGTGCTGTGACTGCTCTGTACGGAATGGGTGTCTAATTTCGCATTTCCCCATTGCTGTTATCTGTGGACCTTGGAGTTTTGGGAGACCCAGGGAGTCCACTGTGTTTCACACATTTTCCTTTACAAACCTGTTCTGTGCTCTAACCCCAGTCCCTTAGCTAACAGTAAATCATTTCCTTGCCTCATAGAATATTGACATACAGGTCCAAAGTGGATCAGCTGATAGCCATAATTCTAAATTCGATGGCTCTTTATACACCATGACTTTATGGGAACAAGGACCTCTAAGTAGAACCTTCAGTCCCAGGAAGAAGACAAATATAAATAAGGTACCCGTGTTTGGCGGGATGAGAGCGTCTTCCCACGGTCTGAGGCCCATCTAGTCTCGATGGTATCACTCCAGCTGTCGATTTAGCCCACTTATTACTTATCAGAAACACCAGCCAAGCTTGTAAGATGCCACACCCACACCCTTAGCTAGGCTAGCCGTGACATATTGGGTTGTCTGCCAGCACTGCAGTGATAATACTGTCAGCGGGTCTCCTGGTATCAAACCCACTTTTGTATTTTCTTTGCTGCAGAAACGTTCCCTTGCTGAGGGAACATTATGTGATAAACACGGTAAAGGGGAAGACATCCTTTAAGTCTTTTGATAGTCGTGTTAAAAGAGGCAATGTAGTAGGAAAGACAGCTATAAACGTGGGCTCTTGGTCACTGTCCCCTACAGCATACACATAATCTTATATAACCACTAGGTATGTGCTTGGCTGATATATCAATGAGTAGACCTGTCTTGAGGCACAGCCCCAGTCTCTGCTGTTAGTGCACTAGCTTCTCGGTGACAGCTGGACTAGCCATGATGGCAAGAAGCCTTACTGTCATGCCTGGTTTTCACTTGTGCTACCCTGGCATTTGGGTCCAAGAGTCCCCTGTACAGGCACCATTCAGACCGTGTTTTAGAAGCACCCACAGATGTGCTGTGATGTAGCAGCCACCTATTGCCAGTTCTGTAAAAGCAGATGCTGAGGCAGCCATGAGTCAAGCCTGCCATTTGTTTTCTGTGAGTTGGTCAATATAGGAGAGGCACTGATGCAGTAGCAGTACTTGGTATGGTAGTCAGGGCCAGTTGTTAGTGGTACCTACTTGTGATTTCAAACCTTTCCCAAGACAGTCAGGGCCAGTAGTTCGTGGTATCTACTTGTGATTTGGGACCGTTTCCATGGTAGTCAGGGCCAGCAGTTAGTGGTACCTACTTGTGATTTTGGACCTTTTTCAGTCCCATTTCAAATGAACCGTTTTTGCTTGCAGTGTGTTGCTATGTAATAGTATGAACATGCTGTCCTGTCAAGGTGTCATGCTTCCTTCCTTCTGCCCACAACGACTGATCATACAGAAACAGATGTATTCTTGGACAAGAACTCCTCCCATAGCAGACTTAAGGTCAAAGATTTTGCACTGATCCTGCCAAACTTCTCATAGAACTGCACTGGAATCTAAGATGCTCCAATCCTTCCTTTCTTCCCATCCCCTTTGTCTATCCCTCCCGTCTTTCTTTTCTCCCTTCCCATTTCCTTTCTTTCTTCTCCCCTAGGGTAGGGATTAGATCTTTCTGATATGTCTGGTCTTATTTAGGAGCTTGCTTCTTGAAGGGCCTGATGCTTTCTTAGGACTGGAAAGTGGTGATGACAGAAGCTCCAGGCCTTGCCTTCAGACAGGAGATCTCCAAGGGCAAGAATGGAGATGACTGAAACAGAAATAATAAAAACCCAGAGACAGCTATTGGGGTTCAACCTGAAGACCAGAGAAACAAAGCAGCCAAGCCATGAGAAACCTCTTAACCTCTATGAAATCCTCAGACTGAAGAAGAACGAGTTCCTGTCTCATCCAGCCTTATATTCCTCTCTAATGCTGGGATTAAAGGCGTGCACCACCACCACCCGGCCTCTATGGCTAGCTAGTGTGACTGCTGGGAATAAAGGTGTGCACCACCATTCCCTGGCCTGTATGGCTGACTAATGTGGCTGTTTTGTGTTCTGGTCTTCGGGCAAGCTTTACCTATTAAAATACAAATGAAATATCATGCTGAGCATGGCTGTGGGTGAGGCAGAACAGGTAGCAGAGGCGGAGGTGGAAAGGGTGCATAATACATTTAGTACAGGAGGGGATTCAAAAATAGATTTTGGTTTCAAATTTGGATAGACAATTCTGGCAGAAATGAAATGAATTGGCTAAAATAGAGCAAGTATAGCAACAAACGTAGGCTGATGGGAAGAGCAAGCAAGAGACTGGAGAGAGAAGGACACAAAAGCATGGCTTAGGAACTGAGTTTCTGCTTGTGTCATAAGATCAAAAGGAGGGGGAGGGATTTCTTCTAATTTCCTTTTCAGTGTGAATAAATCAAGATATTGATGTTAGACTCAGCTCCCAGAGGGTCTCACAAGATTCACAAGTAACAAGAAAGCCGGGCTCAGATAAGCACGCAGAGCCTGCTGTACAGACTAATCAGGCTAAATCTGCATAACTCACTTATAAAAAGTGTCTGCAACCATTACATTTTATTTCCATACAACTCTGAGTGCAGGCATTTTAAACACCTGAATATTTTATTAACCAGACAAAAAGTTTATCTAAAAACTCCCTGTAAGGAAATCTTGTAAGGCTCCCTGTAAGTCTCATCTTCCCCGCATCATATTTCATCATGACAGATGCTTCTCATTCTGAGTTCTTATTTACACAGAACACAGACATATTGTCATTACAGATAATTAGTCTTAAAAGCATTAACTTTCATAACACTCGTTTTAGACTTCTCGTTCATCCACCAGCCTGTTAAAAACATGCTCCCCATGAGGTTGCGGATCCGACTGTGTTTCTGCTCAGATGCTGAAGAGTTCTGATGCACCCATCATTCCAGTTTTCTAAACTTATTGACATTGTTTTCTGTGAAGATAATTGGATCACAAATTTCAGTGAAAGGTCCCTGAAATATCAGGCAACAGATTTGGGTCAGGGAGGTTGTCTATGAATACAATGATTAACAAATGGCAGAATTTTAAATCAGGGAAAGGTCTTCAGAATGCTTTCAGATCATCTATGTCTTTCATGACAGGCATTTAAAAAATAAATTACTGCATATTGGTAGAAAATACGGCACATGGTAACCTTTCTGTAAAAGAACATGTTGCAAAGGGTCTCTGTGGATCCATTGCACAGTGTCTTTGGTGTGTTTAAAGAAAGGTGTCAGTGCACTGACTGTTCTAGGTTAGCACAGCGTTCTCTCCTAATTCCCTGATTAGCTGTCATTTTTTTTGGTAGATACTTATTGACTTACATTTCTGCAGGCATGGCTAGTTACATTCATATTATATTTTTTTCTCTGTAAGACAATAGTAAAGATATTACTACACATTGATCTACATTAAAAATGTTAGGAAGGGGATCTGGGTAGGGCATCATATGCTTATAATTCCAGGACTCAGGGGGAAACTATGGTGGGGAAATTGCTGTGGGTTTGAAACTAACCTGGGCTACTTAGTAATTTTAAGACCAACCTGGAATGCATAGCAAACACTTGTCTCACAATGCTAAAGCAGAAATATAGGAAATGAAAATGTGGAATAGACATTTTAGAGTCATCAGAGGAAAGGCAGAGAAGGCAATATTTGATGAGACAGTGGCCAGGGAGGTCTCAGAATTACTGAAAGACATGGATACTTAGATTTTAGAGGAAAAAATGAAATTCCAAAGCATGCGGAGTAAAATAATGAAGGGGAATGGTCTTGGCCTATTCAGCTTATAGCCA
>JAQHUG010000162.1:170410-183808 GCA_028555095.1 Dicrostonyx torquatus
GCTCTCTCTCTCTCTCTCTCTCTCTCTCTCTCTCTCTCTCTCTCTCTCTTTCTGTCTTTGATGTAAAGCTTAAATGATCCAGCTAAGATATTTTCCTTTCATCCTGACTTATTTTTTAAGAACCCATCAAACACACACTTCATATTCTTCCTTAGAAATGTTTTTCTGTACAATGAGTCTTTTGAAAAATATTAAATTACAGAGCTTTCTATCTTAAGGAATAAAACTGTCATTTTTTTCTTTACTTTTCTGTAGTGTGTTTTAGCAGTTTGTCGAGGGAAGTTAGAGAATGATTCTCATTGGAAGCCTTTAAAGGGACTAGAGATCTGTATGCCTTGTTCTTGACTTTAATGAGTTTCTACCCAAATAGATAAGTGATAGACAAAGTTGTTGAAGAGGATGTGGAAAGACACTGAGGAGTTGCTGTGTCTGGTGTTGCTGGAGCCTGTGTGGAATGCATAGGCTGACAGACATCAGAGTTAGAGCCTGACAGACAACAAGACTGGAAGGCAGAGCTCTTCACCACAAGGACAGTGCAGTTCAAACATACACCGAACTGGAAGAAGACGGAGGACACAGGCAAGTGAAGGGAGAAGAGAAAGGGGTGTTTGAAATGGGCAAGGACTACAAGTCCCTGTGACAGCCTCGCAGGGGCGCATCTGTAGCTCTGGTTGGCTACGTTGAATAAAAACGGAAAATGGGACCCCTGTATTAGAATCTTATTTTCCAAAAGATATCGTTGAGAGAGCTGGATAACAAAATATCAAAGGAGGAAGCCAGAAGGGACTGTGGACAAGTGTCTTCAGAACAATGTGGAGGCTACAGGAATAATGCCCTCTGGGATTGTTAAGTGGGAAAAGTTAGAGCCAGGATCTGACATTAAAAAGAAAAAATTGGACAAAGGTGAATGCAAAGTTCTGAAAGGTCTCAGGAAACAGAGTCGTGGGACAAGCTCTAAGGATTGGGATGAGATGAGATCAGCTCATTCTCTGCCTCTCTCCTAATGTCCCTGGACTCTCTTATTATCCCTGGAATTAGCTCTAGCCTTGCTCATTCCTGGTCATTACTTAGCTTATATCTCAATATCAATCTAATTATTATCTGGGTAAGTTAAGTGGTGCTTTTGAGAATTAAAGGGCATAAATTCTGCTTCTTCCATGGCCTCTCTCTCAAAATAGACATAATACGTTTTCTAATGAATATATTATACTTATGGATTTGATGAGGAAATAAGACCTGCTAACATCTAGTGTTTTAGTGGTTATTTTGTGTAATGATTTCTGTCCCTTTAAGAGACATGCCACGCCCACTCCCTCCCCCATCCACTGAGGCAGGCTGATTTTCAGCTTCCTGCCTGAGCTCACTTTCTCTCTTTTCTGTCTTCCTCTTGGAGAGGCAGCTTCTGCCTCTCTCCCCATTTCTCCCCCCCTTCTGTCTCTCTCTTCTCTATCTCCTCTCTCTCTCTCTCCCCCTTCTCCCTTTTTTCCTTCTCCTCAATAACCCACCTAATAAATGTTCAATATTACTGTGCATGGTGTGCCTATCCATGTCTCTGTCTCCTGCCCACCTGCCACATATCTCCCTGCCTGGGACCAGCCACTGCTTGGGGGCCAGTAACGGCCTCTGCCTGGGACTGGCTGCTCTCAGGGCCCACCACCTGCCCATACCACTGCTCGTCGGGGAACAGCCAGCTACCACATGGCTGGGGACCAGCCATCTCAGTTTAGAGACCTGCTGCATGATCTCGACCCCAAAGCAAGCTGCTGGGGACCCGCACAAAAGCGTAACATTTTGTATCCAGATACTGTCTAAGTTTTTAAAACTTAGTTGACTTCTTTTTCCAGTTTGGAAGTTAGGAGGTTTATGTTGCAGAAAGATTTGTTTTAACATCAGAAACAAAGTGAGAAGTGATGCAGAAGGAACATTCTCACTAGTCATTAAAAACAGATATCCTGGCCAAAACAAGTTTAATTGCTACTGGAAGCTTAAATAAAACAAAATTTGATTTTTTTCAGGCAAAATGCATTAGGAAAATGTCAGTCAGTGTGAGTTTTGAGGAGATGGGAAGGATATCCTTGCTCTCATTAAAAACCGCCTCTCATTAAGAGGAATCCGAACACAAGCATGCCCTTTCTAAGTATTTATTTCCGAATTTGTGTATTTTGATATTTGTTTTCATTGACTTTCTATTGCTATGTTGAACACCATGAGCAAGAGCACCTTGTGGGAGAAAGGATTTATTTGATCTACGTTTCAATGTTACAGTCCATCACCAAGGGTCGTATGGCAGGAACCATACAGGAGCAGTCCTTATAGGTATTCTCTAAGGGGCTTGCTTAACTTGCTTTCTTAGTAGCTCAAGACCCTCTGTGTAGGCTGGTACTGCCCACAGTGGCCTGTGCCTTCCTATATCAATTAGTAATCAAGGAAATGTTGCCAGTAGACCAATCTGATCTGGGCAGTCCCTAAACTGATACTCCTGTGACCATGGACTTGTGTCAAGTTGACAGCTATAGATAACTAAGGCAATACTTCTTATCATCAATGCTTATATTTTTCTGAATTGTTATATATAAAAGCTCAGTAACTTTATAGAACCAAACAAACTACACATTAAACTTCACTAGTAAGCAACATCTCATTACATTCCCTAATAGCAATTCCTCCTGTCTGAGTTAGCTGGGAGCAACTGTATGTAGTGGCCTCCCCTCAAACACTCAGCACTAATAAAGGAGAAAAAGGCCATCTTTGCCTTTAATGAAGATAAGGGTTTGCCATGCAGACAGCACTGGGTTGGGGGTTAAGGCTCAGCAGGAAGGTGTCTGGAGAGTTGCCCTCTCTCTCCAGCCAGGGAAAAGAAAGGAAGAAGGTGAAGGAAGGATGGACACTTGAGGGTCTAGAGAGCCCAGTGGGTGAAAGTTGGAGCACTGAGGAGCTTTAGTTACCAGTTATTTTTGAGCCTCTGTCTCCAAGCTTGAGAATACAGCAGCTCACAGTGGGAATGAGGTTGGGTTACTACACAGAATAGAAGGAAAAATCGAGGTCAAATGGTGGTGGGGAGGGGCGTGCTCCTAGAATACTAACCTGTTTAATCATGATAGTTCTGGAAATCATGGTCTTATGAGTTAAATGGCAAATTTTTTTTTTCTTGGTTTTTCGAGACAGGGTTTCTCTGTGGCTTTGAAGCCTGCGCTGGAACTAGCTCTTGTAGACCAGGCTGGTCTCGAACTCACAAAGATCCGCCTGCCTCTGCCTCCCGAGTGCTGGGATTAAAGGTGTGCGCCACCACCACCTGGCCAAGTGGCAAAATATTTAATGAACAAAGATTGTGGTATGAAACAAAATACTAGGTATGTGTGTGCCTGAGCGCATTCTTATGTGCACACGTGTGTTTCTATAAAGAAGGAAGGGAGAGTGTTTGACAAAACGGAGATGGAAATTTAGCTAGTTTAGACACTAGTTTGTTCAAAGTTTAGCAATGTGACTGAAGGTCCCCTCAAAGTAAATGGGAGCTGTAGCTGGGTGCTTGCAAGAATATCTGTCATTCTTATCCAGTCCTTAGCCCCGTGCTGGTGCTCCTGATAATTATTCAAAGAGCTGCCATGACTTTCAGATGCATGCTAATGGCCAGAAGTCCCCAGAGGCAGAGAGATGTGGATGATGAAATCTCACCATGCAGAGAAGGGAAGCAGTAGCAGTTTCTTCCATCTACCTAAAGAGGGCTGGCCGGGTGGTTTGTGCTTACACATTCTACCACCAGGGGGAGAATGTGTTCTCATTTGCAAAACTAGCAGCCTGGACAGTCAGGCTTCCTCCCCCACAACTGGTCAGGAGACACAGCCCAGGTCTGCTCTGCAGGATCACAGGCTGTAGTGAAGGTCCCACACTCCCTGCTTTCACCCACAAGAACAAGTTAAAGTGAGTCTCTCCATTAATTGTATCCCCCCAGGGAGCAGTGCTATAAACAAATGGACAGGGTTGTTCTAAGATAGAATTTTAAAATATAGTTTAACAGATAAGAGTTAGAAGAAGAAAAGCCATTTAATCTACATGTCATTTCATAATTTATAATTTTTACAGAAAAGTTTCTAAAGGGTTAATTTGGAGAATTCAACACATTTATACCATCCATCGCCTATTACTTCAGAGAATTAAATAAATGGCAACAGAACAGAGGCATCTCTAAATCCCTTCCTATCTTCCTAAACGTGAAATTACTTATTAGAGAAACACTAAAGATTTCCCAGTGCAGTTCGGCTATCCCACTTTCCCTTTCACAAGGGCATAAGCGTTCAGCATTAACTTGCACTCTGAAAAACACAGCCCGTTTCCATCTGTGAGCACTTGACCTCCCTCTTCCAGGAACAAATTATAGAAGTTCCAGGTGAGGTTAAAAGCAAACCGTGCTGTGCTTATCAAATCGCTCCAGGCTCTGCAAATACATTCAGTACCACAAACACAAAGGTCCATTTGTTGGACATCAATTTTTCAAGCTCATTTGCTGCCAAAGCTTAGCAATGACAGTCACCAACTTCATCTTCAAATGGGGAAGGCGGAGGCGAAGGTCCTTCTTCACTTGCTTTGTGCGGTGTGACCCATGCTTGTGGCCCTTTTTCTCCCAGGAGATCTTACTCTTCAGATTTCAGACTCAGCTTGGTGCTCACCGCTCCCTTTAGGCAAAAGCAGTTGGTTTATTAGTTACTGATAAGTACTCTGGTCCCTGCAAAGCAGATAGAATAAGCATAGTTCTTACTCATTTGCTATGAATTGAAATTTACTCCAGCCTCTAATAAATTTGTAGATGGTGCACATGGGTGTTGTAGATAGGGGGAGGTGAGGTGTGGGTTATATTCCCAGCGCCTAGCTCCCAGCCCCCAGCCGCTGGCCCGCTCAGCCACTGGTTGCTTTCTTATGCCCAAAATAATCACATGAGACTGTATTCATTTAAACTCTGACTGGCCCATCATCACCACCCTCTTCTTGGCTAGCCCTCACCTCATAAACTAACCCATTATAAGTCTGCAAGTCACCACGTGGTGACTTGCCAGAAAGGTCTAACCTGCATCCATCTGCGACAGTGGCTCGTGGCGTCTGGCTCACTTCCTTCTCTCTTCCCAGAACTTCCTTTCTGTCTTCTCCGCCCACCTAAGGGCTGACCTATCCTACAAGCAAGGCGGAGTCTTTATTTAACCAATCAAAGCACAGAAATACAGAAGACGGACCCTCCTACACATGGGAAATAATTAGGTTCAGATGGGGTCATGAGAATTGAGCTTTCTGAATGGCACCCCTGTGCTTATCAGAAAAAGAGGGAGCTGGCAGGCAGGACTTGCTCTACTACAAAGGACACAGGAAGGAGTTGCTTGTCTGAAAGAGGCAAAGAGCCCTACAAGAATGTGGGCATGCTGGCATGCTAACTTCAGATGTCCAACCTCTAAGACTGTGGATAAAGGTTTCCTCCTGTTATAGCAGCATATGCTAAGACAGCATCCAACATTGAAGACCAAATTTTCCATTCAATACTGTAGGCAGCTCTGTCTGTGCAGAACATATTCCAGTGTGGGGTACCAGTTTACTGAAAACACTGATGTTATCAAGTTTGGGGCACTGGAGAAGTGGCTATAATTGTAGACAAGAAGGGCTCTCCAGGGGTCAACTGGCTGCCTTCATCGGTGCTGTGCGGGCTTCATTTTTGTGGAAGAGACTGTCGGCTTCATTAGAATCTTTGGTCCAAAATCTTAAAAACTACTGATTTAAAGATTCCAAATCTCTCATCTGACTTTTATTTCTCCCATTAATTTTTCATTTAATAGGAGGTATTACTTCTAGTATTAGAAACAAAGGGGTTGAAAGTCTGATTTTCTCTCTCTCTCTCTCTCTCTCTTCTTTCTCTTTCTTCTCTCTTGTTCTGCTTTTTGTAACACTAATAGCTGTGCAGCTGGGGCAGGCTTCTTAATTTATGTACATGATTTGAAATCATGTGTACACCTGTGCTTCTGTGTGTGGGCATGTGCATGTGTGTGCCGTGTCCTCGAGGATGAGAAGAGTAACAAACCTCCTGGAATGGAAGTTACAGATGGTTGTGGTACTGGGAACCGAACTTGGGTCCTCTGGAAGATCAGCAAGGTTTATAATTGCTGAACAATCTCTCCAGTCCTGATTTGTTAATTTCTTTATCTTGGTTTCTTTGTGATGTGGTTCTGATTAGTGTCTCATGAAGGTCTGTTTGTTAAAGGGTTGGCCTCAGCACTGTGCTATTGGGAGTGATGGCTCTTTGGGAAGGCAGGGCCTAGGGAGAAATCTTTAAGTTGTTGAGAGCTTGACCTTGAATGGGACAATTGGATTCTGGCCTCTCTCTCTCTCTCTCTCTCTCTCTCTCTCTCTCTCTCTCTCTCGCTTCTTAGACATGAAGTGATGGTACTATCAGAACATGGTCCAATAATGAGATCATATAAGGAGAATTCTGAATGTTTGTAAGAAAACAAGACAAAAGTCTTGTGACTTCAGTTTCTTCTAAAACACAAAATTGTTCTTGGAGTGTGATTTGTGTCCCTCTTGGACATAATGGGTAGTAATGAGTTTACTTTAGATAGCCATTACTTGGAAAAAATGGTTTTGCCACATGCAGTTTGTCTGCCATGTGTACCTTGTCTGCCATGTGCAGAATGCCCTTGTGATTGGACACCTTACTCATGTGACTCTGAACCCTTAGAGTACAAACTGTCTGATGCTCTGAATAAAGTTTGCTATTGCATGAGACTTTAGTCTGCCTCATGTATTGTCTCCGTTCTCACAGGTCCCACCGCCTCTAGGCCAGTGACAGTCTGTTTTGGTCACATGTTTGATGCTCTTTCTCCCCATGGATCTAAACACAATGGTCCCACTCCTTTACAAATAGGATGTTCTACAACTTTGAGCAAAAGAAAATCTTTTCTCTTTATAAATATTTCAGGTACGTTGGCATAGTGATGGAAAGTAGCCCATCTGTTAAGAAGGAGATACTGTTTCACCCCCAGGGCAGGAGGAATGTTCAGTGAGGGATGTCCATGGTTCTGAAATTTGAGCAGTACTGGGTTTCTCTGAGACTCATTAGAAAACGATGAGTTTCTGATCCTGCAGGTGGAGACTGGGCTCTGAAGACTGGCACACCTAATTTCCTCTGAGATATAGATACTGACTTTGGAGGACCCCAGTGTCCTTCTCTCTGACACGTGTTCTGGTGACATTCTGTCGCTTTGCTTGCTGTATGGCTCACCCTGGAAATCATCCTATGAATGACCTTTTATCTCTGCATCTAGAGCCTCAGGTTTTAGCCCAAGCTTTCAAAGCTGCCACCCCTGAGGTGAGGAAGGGGGGCAGACTCCCCAGATCCAGAGGAACACTGTCTTGCAGCACTAGACCGGGGCCGCAGGTACTTCTGCATTTTCTAGGGAACCATTGAAAGAGAAGTAGATGAGCTAACTTTAGCCCTGCATGCTGTTCAACCCAAATATATCATCAGATGGCAGAATATTATCATGAAACATGCACCTGATATAAAAATTACTTTTGGAATATTTTGGTATTAGGGTTTAGAAATCTGGGGTATGTGTTACATTTCTGGTACACATCAATTCAGACTAGTTCCACTTTGGGTGCCCAGTATGGTATAGTAGGGCTGCATGTGGGTAGGGGATAGGATGTGGTGTGATAGGGAACTTGTGGGTGAAGGAACCTGCAGGGTGTTCTAAGGAGTAAGAACCTCTGCAGAGAGAACTAGGACTTTCCATGGTGCAGACAGTTCTGCCACACAAGTGACATAACTTCTCAAAGGTCAGGTTTCCTTCTGTGAGAACATTGTAGGCCAGTCTGGAATCTGTTACTAGGAAGTTACTCATTTTAACAGGCAAGGGAAACAGCCATAGATATCCGTTATGATACCCTAAATTATTCATATTTCCAAAGTTGGGCCTCCCCTACCTTCAGTTGAATTCATAACATCCCCATTGATTCTGAGTTTCCAATCAGGCCAAAGAGTGTCAAATTAGCTGTCTTTCCTTTCTCCTGGGAGAGAATCTGGGTGATTACTTTAAATAGAAATCTCCAGGCACACTGCCATGTAAGTAAATCAGAGTCACCATTTTCCAATTTGGCTTCCCCAGGGGTGACTTCCCATGCGCAGACCCAGGACTTGCCTGGGATGAGATTGCTGACCTAACCTGGAGGAGACCTCACAGTGGCTCTGGCCCAGTACTTCATTAATGAAAATGCTTTGCCTAATTCCATGTTTTCTGTTCCAACCATAGAGAAACTTCTTTTTGCCAATTATTCTACTTTCTGCTCGAGTAGCACCAACTCACAGTGTGTTATCCCTGTCAACACATCAAACTAAAAAAACATTTAACCGTTGTGTCTGTAGCAGAGATAGAGCTGCAGTAAAATATCTGTACTTCCAGTTTTGCCGAAGTTCATTTCCATTCTGCTTCCTAGATGAAAGCACCATAATAGGTCACTAGTTGGCAGTAGACTGTGGCATGTGATGAGCCTCTCGTGGTTTATTATGAAAGAACTATTTGGGATTAAATTATGGAAAACTACTATTCTTATAGTTGATGGTTGAATACTGACAATTTTACCCCTAGAAAGGGTGGTAATTTTCTTTTCTGTTTATCTTCAGTGGTATTTAAAATTGAGTGAAAAGGAGGAAAAATAAGAATCAAATTTTCAAATACGTCCTATTTTCAGTGGAAAAGAAGCTAAGCAGAATGCATTAGAGTTGTGTCTGTCAGTCTTGGCTCCCACTGAAAACTCTGTGTGCCAGTCCAAGCACACCCCACAGTGAACCCCACTGAGTTCTATCAAATGGCATCTAGAAAAGTTGGTGGATGTCACCACCTTAGTGAGGTTGTACTTTAAAACAGGGTGATAAGAACCTCTCTCACAATTACGTTTTGTGGATTGAGTCTCTGTATTGACTGGAGAAGGGATTTTTCTTTGATGTGAGAGTCCCCTCTGTGTGCTGTGATTTCCATTAATGAATAAAGAAACTGCCTTGGACCTATAGCAAGACAGAACTTAGTTACGCAGGGAAAGCTAGACTGAATGCGGGGAAAAAGAAAGGTGGAGTCAGGGAGATGCCATGGAGCCGCTGTCAAAGTCAGACATGATGAAACTGCCACATGGCGATACACAGATTAATGGAGATGGGTTAAATTGATGTGTAAGAGTTAGCCAATAAGAAGCTAGAGCTAATGGGCCAAGCAGTGATTTAAATAATGCAGTTTCTGTGTGATTATTTAGGGTCTAAGCTAGCTGGGCAGCCTGGAACCAACAAGCAGCTCTCCTTACTACATTTCTTGCTGGCCTTCAAACAAATATCAGAACGTTGACTCCTTCCTCTCTCCATCTTGTCTGCTTCCCAGACACATTTGGTAAGCAGTAGCCTGCCATGTGCTCCCCCAATCATGGACAGTCACAAAAACAATGGAGCCAACCAGCCAACAGACAAAAATATTTGAAGCCAAGTGAGCAAGATGGTTAACTTTTATTGTAACATTGATTAGATTTAGAATCAGCACAGAAATGCATTAATGTGGGAAAATACCACAAGAAAA
The DNA here is from genome assembly GCA_028555095.1 of Dicrostonyx torquatus. Lineage (NCBI taxonomy): Eukaryota > Metazoa > Chordata > Mammalia > Rodentia > Cricetidae > Dicrostonyx > Dicrostonyx torquatus. The sequence goes on from JAQHUG010000162.1 coordinate 180,004, forward strand.
TTATGTTAGGAAATTCGGGTGTGTTTGCCGAAAACTCTAACTGAAGAGCAGCAGTCTTCCTGAATATGGGTAGCTCTGTCTATGGGCTGAGATCCTGGACTGCAGAAAAAGGAGGAATTGAGCTGAGCCCCAGCGTTCCTCTCCTGCTGCTTCCCACATTCTTGCCGCCCTGTCTTCCCTGACATGGTGGACTGGTTGGACTTGGATTAAAGCTGTGAGCTCAAAGGAGTTGCTTCTTGTCAGGTGTTTTGGTTATAGCAATAATTAGTGCAATGGTTTATTTCAGGAGTTTTGTTGTAGCGATGGGAAGCTTTAAGCCATGGGCATGGACACATTTGTAGTGGGTAAAAGGAGCGCCATACACCAAGACACAATGCTCTGGTGGAGTGGAATGTTTAGGGGCTTCCGCAGTGACAGGAAAGGAAGGGCTCTGTTGGAGCCCACAAGACTACACAGTAAATGTACAGCTAACAGACCAATGGGCAGATCCATGGGACGTGCATAGATACACATCCACACAGAGTAACCCATTTAGCAGAGCTGTGGAACACTTGTCTTTTGGAAAAGTTGCTTTCAAATCTGTGAAAACCTTGTGAGACCATGATTCTCCCCTCAAAATGGGATTCATTCCCCAAATACCTCAGCAGTGTAACTTCTCCTGCAGGAGCAAAGGAATGACCTTCCCACATTCCCTCACTCCATGAAGCCTTAGAGGGAAAACATTCACTTTGTTTTAACAGTCAAATTTACGTCAGTTCTCCAAAATTACCTTTGCTAACAGACCACGTAGAAATTTCAAAAGGATAGGAAGACATGGCCCTTACCAGGCAGATAGGTCTGGGTGTGGGTGAAGTTCAGGTTCGGGTGACTTTTACCTAAGGACTTGGAATGTCAGGTATTTTACCTTGGATGCTGGCTCCTTCCTGGGTGGTGTCACCTCTTCTGGAATGCTGCCTTGTCAGGTTCTAAAATGCACCTTTTACCATTTTTTAGTAAAAACTAAAAACCTGGTAGAGATTGCCCCCTTTTTTCCCTTCTCGCTGCTTCTTTGCCCAAAGGAATAAAGAATATGTAGAGGTAGCATACGTGAATTGATTTATTCAGATCCAATTAGCCAGATTTTTGCGTACTATGGCAAATCTTAGCTGGACCCTGAGGGTACTGAGTCTTAGGATTCTAGCCAACCAGCATGGCTGGCACTTCCGGTTTCCAGGGCCGTGCATGTGCAGACAAGCCCTCAGGCAAAAATATCTATCTGCCCTGGGGAATCTTAAAAGGCCCTGTGTGACCCGTGTGCGACATGTTTGCATCACGCACGTATGACACAGCTAAGGAAGCTCCTGCGCGCATGCGTGAGCGCCGTTGTCATCTGTGTATGGCATAGCTCCGTCATCCCCTTGTGCACATACACTAGGCAGCCTTTAAAAGCTGGACATGCCATCTTCAGCTCTCTCTTTCTGCACACCGACTTCACCAGGCCTGTACACGTCTACTCTAATAAACTCCTAAGCGGGTTTGTTGCGTGTTTCATGCTTCCTTCTCACTTGCGCCAGGTAATTTCACTGAGGCTGGTACTGAAGCCTGCCCTATAGGGCTGGGTTGTGGGTGAACCCCCAATATTACATGAAGGACTCTGTATTTCACAATGGGTGTGTGTGTGTGCATGTGTGTGTGTGAGAGACAGAGAGAGAGAGAGAGAGAGAGAGAGAGAGAGAGAGAGAGAGAGAGAGAGAGAGAGAGGCAGAGACAGATAAGAGAATCACTGGAAGATTTTAAGCTCAGAGAAAGGTCAAGCTGGAGGTCCTGTTAAAGACAGACCAGAGTAGACTAGAAAGGGCTGTATAATAGAGTCGGGGAGACAAACTTAGATGCTATCAGGAGGAAATGTGGGTCAAGTGAGCCAGCGACAACAGGGAAGGGAGAGAAGTCAGGCAGGAGTCATGTAGATTATTTCAGTTCAAAGTTTGGACTCTGGACTACTAACCCAGCTTCCCATGATTTTCATTTTTCCAATTGCCAGGGGCTAGAAGCTTAAATGAATTAATTTCTACTTTAAAACCACAGGCTCAAAGAATCAATCCACCCCTCAAGTAATTGCTTAGCAACTGCAAACTTCCTGTGACTGATGGTGTCAATCATTCTACTGGGCCTCCACTCTGTGATAGAATGGAACAGGGGCACATTAAAGCTGAGAAAGACAGGAAGTTAAAAGGACAGCAGATAATGTCCACATGCTGCATTATGTCAAGGGCATGGGGTTACTGTAGTGGTCTGTCCTGTCTCTTTAAGAGACAAGCCTCCCTCCACCATCCTCTCTTTGCCAAGGCAAGGGGATCTTCCTTCCACTTCCAGTCTGAGCTCTCTCCTTTCCCTCTCTCTTCCAATGAGGTAGCTTCTCTTCTCTCTGTCCTCTCTCCCCTCCTCTCTGTTCCTCTCTCCCCCTCTCTCTGTGCCTCTCTCTCTCCTTCCCCCTTCTCCCTCCCTCCCCTCTTTTCCTTTTCCCTCCATAATCTGCTAAATAAATACCCACTTTCTCTGCGTGCTGTGCCTATCTGTTCATCTCTATCTCTTGCTCCTTGTGGGACCAGCTGACCCGCCGAGGTCTTTCTTCTGTCCTGTGGCTCCCTGCCTGGGACCCACTGTTCCTCATGGCCCACGAGCCCCTCGGGCCCCTTGGGCCCCTCGTGGAATGGCACTGTTTTATTTTTACCATAACATTTGGTTTTATTTTTACCATTACAGTTACTATGAAAAGTAGGTGTTCAATAAATATTTGTGACTTCAAAGAACCGTGCAAATGCTTTTAGCGGAAGAGGAGGAACTAAACTAAAAGTGCTGGGGAAGGCTTAACAGAGAGGATAGCTGAACTTGGTTTTAAAAAATGGACATATAGCCGGGCAGTGGTGGCGCACGCTTTTAATCCCAGCACTCAGGAGGCAGAGGCAGGTGGATCTTTGTGAGTTCGAGACCAGCCTGGTCTACAAGAGCTAGTTTCAGGACATGCTCCAAGGCTACAAAGAAACCCTGTCTCAAAAAACCAAAAAAAAAAAAATGGACATATGGTTTCCAAAAATCCCAGGGATAGTACTCCACGAAGAAGTGTGGGTAAAAGCAACAGGAGCACAGAGTCAGCTGTGAAGTGATGCCTCTCTTTTGAGATGTAGCTGAGGTCTACAGCCATATTCTGATGAGGCAGGAAGGAAATGATTTCATTCTGAAGAAAGAGACCTAAATAATCACAGAAAACCAAAAATAAAAATGCCGTTTATTTCTGGTTCCCCAGTTAATGTATAATTAACATTTAGAAAAAAAAATCAAGGGAGAAGCTAATTCTAATGTTGGGAATGATTGAAGAAAGACTTCAGAGCATCGAAGAAAGGCCTGAACTTTCCTTGAGCCTTGAGGAGTGGGGCCTTAAGAGTTAAACTGAGAACCCCAAGTTTCTGTTTACTTCAGAAGTGTCTCTCCTACTGGACAGTTTGGTTTGCTTTTATAAGCCTCTGCAAAATGCAACTTGTCACCATTATCTGGGGACCTGGGAATGGTTCTAGCCAGAATCTATCATCCTGGTGAGTACTTAGTTAAACCTTCCTTCAAATTTGGCTCAAAAGCTGTGGAACTGGTCTTTCTCTTCTGTTTCTCAGGTTTAACAGAAGAAGCTGTTAGGAGTACCTGAAAAGGGAGGAAGGCCTTCCCAATGGTGGGGAAGTAGGACAAGGGCAAGCGGTGGGGTGGAGACCAGAACAACCCTAATCAGAAGGTGAAGGAGGACTCCCCTCCCCCACCCGCATGATGGATCTCCCTC
>JAQHUG010000162.1:198680-245691 GCA_028555095.1 Dicrostonyx torquatus
GGTAGATAAAGAGAAACAGGTTAATTTAAGTTAAAAGAACTAGCCAGAAATGAGCCTAAGCTAGGTTGGGCATTCCTAACTAATATTAAGTCCCTGTGTCATGATTTGGGAGATGGATCGTGGCCCCAAAGAAAAGACCCGGTATAGGCATGTTCCTTGGGTTGCCCAGGAGGCTGAGGTGGTTTTGTGTGCACACCGCAGAAGCAAGAGTCCTTACTGGGTGTTGTACAGTTTTGCCTCCAGCATGTCAGTGAGTAGGGAGGCTCATAGGATCTATAGCCACATTTGGGTAAGAATGCCTAACATTTTATGGCAAGTATATCCTGATACTTGTCTTAGACCTATTATAAATCTTAATGTTTAGTTTATCATCATTTCTCTACTAACTTAAAGATATCATTCTATTTACTATTTAAAAATTTCATATATATGAATATATATATATATCCCTCTTCTATTTCCTTCTAAAACTCCCCAACATGCAACTTTACATCCTCTTTTTATAACCTACTGAGTCTAGTTATGTTGCCAATATGGAGAATGACAACCTACCAGGGGCTATACCCCCAAGGGAAAATGACTCTCCCATCCTCAGCACCCATTAAGTGCCAATAGGTCCTCATCCAAGTGTGGAGCTTCTGAGTCCCTCCCTCACTCATGTGGAAGTTTTGACTGGCTTGATCTTGGGCAGGTCTTGTACAGGCAACCACAACTTCTATGCATTCACGAGTGCAACAGTCATGTCCGTAGACAGCATTTTACTGCACTCCTCTCCATCCCATGGCTCTTACATTCTTCTTGCCTCCTCTTCCACAGTGTTCCCTGAGCCTTGGCAGGGGCCTGGTACAGATGCTCCATTAGGGCTAAACATTTGGTCACTGACTCCTTGTGCTTTGGCAGTTCTGAGTATGCATTAACCCCTGCCCACTGCAAAAGAAAAAAAAAGCTTCTCTGACAAAAATTTTGAAGAGCATAGCACCTTACCCCACATGACTTTCCCTGAGTCAGTGCCAGTTTCTTGTAACCCCCACTTTCCCCAGCACATTGGTGATGCTTTCTGAACCACAGGGAACTCAACAGACGTCTTTGAGTTTGTATATTTCCTCACCAGTTCTGCTGGCTTGAGAACCATGAATATCACCTATGGTCCATTGGAAGGGATAGACTGAGTAAGTGGGTGGATCCCTTGGGAGAAAGGGCTTCAGAAAGCCCTCTGTATTTCCCCATATACCTATGCTGGGACCGCAGACTAGTGATAGGCAAAACCAGAAGATGTCAGCAAGGCAGAGAATCGGCATATTAAAGGTTAGTTTAGGGCTGCAAAGGAAGAAGGGGAGAGGAATTAGGTGGAGAAAAACAGAGAGAGTTGGCGGTAAGAAGAAACAGTGGGAAGATTTGAACCCCCAAAGCCAAATGTTCAGAGTGATGTTGGCTTGACACATGCATATATTACCATGTACTAAACAGTGGGGTACCAGTTCACATATGGCTGTCTCTGAATCCGCACAGCATTTAAAGACATTATTACTTCTTCATTTTATCAAGATCTGGGGTCTCGGAACACGTTGTCTGAGGTCACAGAGGGAACACCTAGAGCTTAGGGACTTAAATACCTGTATAGATTGATCCCACACTCTAGGAAGGTTAGCATTAATTAATTAATAGGGCAGGCTGATAACCAAGGAGAGCACATCTCAAAATATTATCTAGCTACAGGAGGCGAGAACCATAAGGGGTGGGCTTTCGAGGGTACAGAGGACAATAGCTTGTTTAGAAAGGGGATTTTGCAAGACTTTTAATGCTGCAACTTTACTGTGGCGTTAGAGTTTTGTTGGAGCATTAGTCATACAATATGTTAAAAATACTGGAGTAAGAGTCCCAGTGTGCACTGAAAATGATCGAAAGACTTTAAATAAGGGCCAAATGGGGACAAGTCAGGAGAGGAGGGGGGAGTTTAAGAAGGTGTGTGTGTGTGTGTGTGTGTGTGTTTGTGTGTGCATGTGTGTGCATGTGCGTGCATGTGTGTATTTATCTGTGTGAGAGGGGGTGGTAGGATTGGAAACAATTAGTGTAGGCGGACTGGGCTGTGTGAGACGCTCACGCTCAGCTCGGGCTGTCTCCATGGCTAGAAGATGAGCAGGTATTTGTTTCAGACAGAAGAACTCTCCACCCACTCCCGTATCCCACCCAGCTGCATCTGACTAGCACTTTTTATCCATCTTTGGTCGCTTTCCCACAAACCATGAAATTTACAAGCCCCTGCTTGACCTGAGCCGCCCACCTCCCCACATCACATCTCAGACTCCAGTACTAACGGTCCTGCTCGCAAGAGCCAAGGCTCTCCCTACAGTGATTTTGTGTACTCTCTTCTCTTTTCAGAGAACACTTTCTGACACCTCTCAAGCATTTTCCTAAGTGAATTTCCCTTGGGGTCTTTCACTTCACAACTGCTTTTTCTCAATTTCACTCAAGGACACTACAACTGTATGTTCTTCTGAGTCCTCCCTTCCTTCACTAGATTATATGTTTTAGGAGAGCAGGAACTATATCTGTCTGCTCTATTCAGTACCAAAGGATGACTATTTCACAAATACTAGCTAACCATTTCTTATAGTGTTCAGGTTGGCATACTTCCTATAGAGTGTGGACTCCAGCTAAGAAAAAGAAGACCTACATTTGGGTTGGTTTGGTGTGGTCTCTGCTGTCAGAAAAATGGTCAGAGTCACAATAAAAATCAGTATGAACAGGAAGCATTTCATAAAGTATTAATGACTTGGGCATGGTTTTGAGAAGGAAGGATACAGAAGGGGAAGTAACATTCTGCCTGCCACGGAAGTCAGGGTTAAATTGAGCTGAGACGACTTTAAGAATTGAGGTGGTATCTTACCCTTAGTCTTTCCACAAACAACACAGACCAATCTCTCTTGGATACACGGCTTATCTAAAGGATGAGGTGCTGTGCACTGGACTGATGGAGATGCATTCCCAAGGGACATTGTAATGGAGAATGGGAAGGTGGGACCTGGTATTGGTGACAGGTGGGAAGCTGATGTCAAGGCAGGGCATCAACGAACCTGGTGTCTGTCTTTGAAGATTTGACTGTCCGGTCATTTTGTGATTCTCCTTTAGGCTGTGGGAGTGTCTTGGTGTACAATGTACTTTTTTTTGCCTCATCATATAAATCCCTCAATCCTCTAGCCTGCTACACATGCTTCATCTCGTGAATGTAGAGTTGTAGGAACAAAGGGATTTGATGAGAGATAGGCTCTTGCTCACCTGTCTTTTCCTCCAAGCCCATCAGGGTAGCAGCATTCTCCCATGCTTAGGAAGGGGCCTGGACTCCACACTCCAGCAGAAGAGGAGGCTGAAGTGGGTCTGTGAGTGAGTGGTGGGGGCGGGGGTCACTGCTCAGATTGGAGACGCTGCTGTCAGGTGGACAGTTCTCTTCCAAGGTGTATGTGAGCCATATGTACTGCCTTACTCCCAGGACATGTGGGGAAGAGGGACACTTTCCTCCTCCTCCTCCTCCTCCTCCTCCTCCTCCTCCTCTTCCTCCTCCTCTTCCTTCTTCTCCTCCTCCTCTGTACCTGAGGCCTTCTGTGATCTTTAGATGCTTGATTTGTTAGGAACTTATAAAGTTTCCATGCATACCTGTGAAACGATTCTTCTCATAGGCCAATCTGAGACTCCCCCACTGCCAAGAGGGAGTGAGGAGGAGAGGATGGCACTAGATCAAACATTGTTGATCCTCCTTTAGAGAAAAGCAGGGGTGATATGCCTATAACCATGTCCACACATTACATAGATACACTAAATAAAATGTCCGTCTGTGCAGTGTGTGAGTATATGAGTGTGTGTGTGTACAAGTGTTTGTGTGTGTGTGTGTGTGTGTGTGTGTGTGTATGTGTGTGTGTGACTGAGGCCAGAAGATGGCATTGGATCTCCTGGAGCTGGAGTTACAGGTGGTTGTGATCCACCCAACATTGGTGCTGGGACTTGAATTCTGGTTCTATGGAAAAGCAGCAAACCCTTTTATCACTGATCCATCTCTCCAGTCCCCATAGACATTTAGCATATGGACAATATGTAACTATAGACATACTTAGAACTCTCAGGTAAAGTGTCTTTTCTAGGGAGAGTAAATTGCTGAACAAAAGAAGAAACCAGGTTTCCAACAGACTCCACTTCTTTATTCATATACCTGTTCTCTTGTCTCTCTGAACTCTTTCAACAAGACAAACTCATCTCAACTTGTACACTGTGTAGTGGTGATGCCTATTTTCCATCTTTGAGTCTTGCTGGTAATTATTCAGTTATCACAGGGAGCAAGAATCATGTGGCAGGGAAGGACGCCTGCAGAGGCGAGTGAATTTGACTGAAGTGGTTTGCCTGTCTAAAGTCCTTGAATCTATTCCTGGCAAAAAGGATACAATGTCAACTCCACAGGATAATAGCCATGTTGTCTGTCAAATGGGATGTTTGTCTTTGTATTTATTATTTGTATTTATGAGGTTACTCTTTACCCAGTAACCTCAGAACCAAAATAGCACAAGAATAATCGAAAGTGTCAAAGTGACATTACAGGTGTTTCCGTAATCCTGAAGGCAGTCAAACAACATTTCCCTGGAAACGTGCAGACGTGTGTGTGTGTATACACTGTGTGTACACAGTTACATGTATACATGTGCCCATGGGACTCAGAGAATGGCTATAACCACCCCAAATGCAGAACTTCTCTAGTCTAAGATTCTACCACACATTAAGCCACATTTTAATTGACAGCAGAGGCAAGATTTTCACTACACATTTTAGGGCAGCATCTGTACTGGTCCTATGGTGTCTGTGAATGGTTTCGATATGTAAGCAGTGAAATGTGTTCTGATTTGACTGTGGAGCAAAACAAAGGAAGCAGCTTTTGATCTTCCTTTCCAAACCTCCGCATGGCTAGGATGTCAGGCAAGGCCTATAGAAGGCTGAACTCTTTATCCCATTTCTTTCACAATCCACACAGGAGATGTGTCAGAGTTCCAGTGTTTAAGATCAGTAAATGTTTTGAGCAGGGTTTGTCCCAGAAAGACTTATATGTTGGCACAGTGGCACCCAAGGGTCCTCAACTGTGTTCAGGCTGTGGACAATTTATTTGAAAATTTGGGTTTAAATTCCTAACCACAACAAGCTGTGGTCGGCTTTGCCTGATTCCCTGAACATACTATACATACCATGTTTGTGCTTACAGCTGTGCTCATCGCATGGACGCCCGTGCTTGGCCCCAGGGCAGTACCTTCCAGCAGCCCTGAAGGATCTGCAGGGACCCAATTGCAATGTCTGCAACTTTTAGTATAAGCTCACACCCTAGAAACCCAATCCAGAATATTATGTCAACACAAAAGTTATCAGAGGCTCGTCGTGTTCTCGGAGTGTGGCACAGTATCAGCAATACAGTCCCTAAGGTTTACATACTAACATGAGCAAATATTCCTGCCTCCATAGAGACAATGCTACTCTGTAGTAAGGCTTTAGAGACGAACTCAATGAAGGATCACACAACCGCTAAGAGTATTACTAAATAAAATACAACTGAATAGATATTTCTCTATTTAATTCCTACTGGATGGAAAAGATAGTGAGGAAATAAAAATGAATTGTGCCTCTTCTGCGCCTCATTTAGTTATAGCAGCAGCAACTGTCACAAAGGATTCCATAGCTGGAGAGCATTAGGACAGCAAAATGAGCCAAGAGAAAGCCCAGGAGCAGGAAAGCAGTGCAGGCTGCTTCACGACACACATTCCTTGTGCCACTGAAGCTTTCGACTCCCTCAGAATGTTCCCAAATGACTTCTCATCATGTGTGACATTTGCTAAGGTGAAATTAAAGAAAAACATCTAGCCTATTTTAACCTCCACTTGGAAACATTGTATGTTAAATCTAAGTTTTTTTCCTGTCTCTCTGTCTCATATATACCATCTCTGCCTTATCTTTTAAATACAGAAAATATTAGTCTTCTTGCTTTGTTCCATTTCTGCTGGCTCAATTAGTCTCAGGGCTTTGGAAGAGCCTCTAACCAGCATCCCTAGCCATCCTCTCAGCTGAGTCTGTGGTGTCCAACACAGAGCTGACCAGCCTCCAGGTTGGCTAAGAACTTTGGACCGAATCCCACACCTCAACGTTTGCGTACATTTGTGTCAGCATTGGCTCCTCCTCTCACAAACAGAATGCATTCTAAGCAGAAGAGAAATAAAACATGAAAGCGGGAAACACATCTACCAGAATGACCATTTCTTTCATGCAGTAGCTCCTTCTGTCCGGAGAAACCAAAGCCGTGCTCGCTTGGCCTGTCCTTCCATTTCCTTCATGATGAGAGGTTTGAAAACGTAGACCTCTGAGAAGAGATGCTACAGACTTCCAAATTAGTGAAAGAGCTCCCAGCATCACTTGGGTACTCCGGGTAGGAGGAACTGGAGGAGATGATGTTTTTCAGCCTCTGGAGAGCAATGATCAGCAGCAGAAGCAGGAAGGCGAGGAGGCTGAGGAATATGGACACATAGATGTAGACGTTGGACAGGTGGCCTGAGGACGGGTCTACCGATGTGGACAGAGACGTGGGAAACAACTCCAGAAAAGTTCCGTTCTCCACACTTCCTGCAAATGCGGAGGAAGGGTCAGCCCCAGACATCTCTAAAACAGGGGAGGCAGGCTTGCGTAGGTGCACTCGAAAGTTTCACACTGGGCTCAGGATCGATGAAATTGGCATTGCTTTTTCATGATGACAGCAGCAGAGATGGCAGGCCGGAACATCAGCGCAGCAAAACGTCTTGGTCCTTAAACAAAGGCAGCATCGGGGATCAGTTGTCCGCAGAGACTGCAGAAACAACAAAGGCACAGCTCAGTGCACTTGTCAGGAAATAACACATCTGTCAGCGAGTCTTCTAGTCTTTCTTTCAGTGAGGCTTAATTATGAAACTCACCAGGGAGGGGAAAGAATGAAATAATTCTCTGAGAGACAAGTAATGTTTATGTCTTTTTATTATAAATGAGATGTAAAAATAAGCTTCAATTTTCCCTTCACAGGGTCCTAGATGCCAGGTTTCTCCAAGGAACTTAAAAGAAAGTAAGAAGAAAAATATACATCTGATGTATTCCATTGTGATTCTACCAGATTCTCCAAGGGGATGCTCTCAGGTGGGAACCAAAGTTCAGATCCCAAACTCCTTCCTCCACAAAAATCAACCGCACAAAGGCTACACCCAGCCCACTCCTGACAAACATAGGGCCCAATGCGTGCTTTTTGTTTAACGTTTTGATTTATTGATAAAACATTTTTGTCATGCGATCAGGGTTCATTCTTACATACTTCTCTTTCTTAAGGTCAGATTGCCTCTGAATAATGGAGACTGTACAGGATTTGCTAGCAAGACGTTTCAGTTTGAGACCCAAATTACTCGCCATCCCTTACCCTTCCACCTGAACCTTAACTTTCAGAAGAGAGAAATTTTCAGTATTGTGTTTACATTACTGTCAACTGATTCAAAGTCAGAAGGGGACTAGAATCATTAGAGTGAATTAATATGGAAGGTAGAAAAGGAGCAGGCTAGCTGTCATTATGGTGCAAGGAAACAGGCATGGAGTTTCCTTAACAATATTTCTGTTTAGAGGCAACCACAGAGACCCCAAACCTTGTCAAATTCCAGAGAATTTGTGTATGCCACGGTGTACGTAGTCAAAGTTGTTACTTCTACAGTGAAGCCCATACGCCTAAGGTTTGCGGACATTGCAGAAAAGGGAGCAGAGACATCTGCTGTGTGGCAATGTCTTCTATACATGGCAGAGAAGCTGCACCCATGAAATCCCAACAGTGTGGCTGCCTAAACAAGACCTGCACAATGGCGACACCAGTTGACTTGCCAACGTGGACGGGGAAATCCCATAAGGCCCCAACCCTAGATGAAGAGATACAGGCAATCCGTGACTACTGAGGGAGAAAAGTGAGTCTTCTTCACAGTTGAATACCCTGAGTTGTCCAGTTCCAAGTGTTCAGCCCTATACACATGTTCATAAGAGAAACACTAAATAGGCTCGGTTGAGTGTGTGTGTGTGTGTGTGTGTGTGTGTGTGTTTCTAAGGAGTATGGAAATAGAGTGCTTTCCTGTTACTCTGGTGCAAAGAAAGGGTCTTCATTTTGTGAGAGACATAGCCTTAATAAAGAATATCCCTCCAGATAGAAAATTCTAGAACTTTCTTCAGGTCCACGAAAGAGCTCTTCCTAGCTCCTGGCATGAGGCTACTTTTCTGTATAGTCTCTACATCTTATTTAAGTGTGGCAAACTGGGGTGACATGGTGGCATCCACTCTGTCCCTGGCTTTCCCTCCTAAACACTGCCCCACATTTTACCTGAGAACCTGCCCCTTTCTTTTTTTCTCCAAATCTAAGTGACAGAAGCTTTAAGTGGATGGTACTTGCTGCTGCAGCTAGGACTGGCAATCCCTGGATCAGGGACACCTCAGAAAGGGTTGTCTCTGTCAGGTTTTTACACAGAGTAATGAGTCTGGCTGAGTGCCTCAAACCGAGCTAGCAACAATGTCTTACTAGTTCCTAAAATAATTAGACTCCCACTTCTCATTCTGCTTTGCCTGGTGCTTTTAATTTTATTAGGCTGCTGCAGGCTCCTAACCATCTTTTAAAAATAAAAATGACAAAAGAAATTGGAATGGGAGCACAAACATGTCACCCTGGCTTGGCAGCAGCCTGCCTTTCCACAGCACTTGCATCATCCAGACATTCATTTCTGGGCAATAAAGTTAAGGGGTCTCAGAGTCAGGATGATGCAAGAAGAGAGAATTAGTATAGAAGCCCGACAGACAAAAGCAGAAAGGTACCCCAGATGTCCCAGCACAACAAAGTGCAGCCGGGGAAAGAGGAGATGCATAGACGATTTGACAAGAGTGAGATTTGTAGGTAGGAGATAAGTCCCAGCTCCAGGAATCTATGAATCCCCACCGCCCACCATCTGCTCTTCATTCTTCTGTTCTTTTGGTAATAAGGCCCATATTCCTCTTCTGGAATGAGCAAAGAAGGTAAGGACTAGGCACCCCCTGTTCCTCAAGACACTTTCCAGGGAAGGTAGGTTAGGGATAGCACCCACTTTGCAGATGAGGGGCAAAGATACTGAGGTTTACTCAGGGTGTATAGCTAGGCAGTGAGAGAACTAGAACCAGGCTTGAATTGTATCCTTGGTTTCTGATGACTGGAGGTTTCTGTCCTGCCCTGTTCCTGCAATCGTTAAGTCCAAAGAAATCACACAGAGGTCTACATTAGTTATAAACTGATTGGCCTAGTATCTCAGGCTTCTTATTAACTCTTACAACTTAATTAACCCATTATTCTTATCTGTGTTAGCCACACGACTCAGTACCTTTTTCAGTCACATCTTGCTTCTTCTGTGGCTGGGCCATGACTGCGGACCAAGCTTTCTTCTTCCCAGAATTATCCTGTTCTCATTAACCTGCCTCTACTTCCTGTCTGGTTGTCCCACCTACACTTCCTGCCTGGCTACTGACTAATCAGTGTTTATTTAAAATATTATTGACAGAATACAGACAATTGTCCCACACCAGGTTTCACAATAGTATACGAAAAGGTCAAATGACAAGACTTGGGTAATTAGCTCCTAGCTGCTATTCCACCATGGACAAACAGCTTGAGTTTGTTTTTGGACAGGCTCTTGTGTGTCTCAGGATGAAAGGACTGTGCCAATATACCCAATGCACAACTTGTCTTGAGAAATCAGTTATTTCCTGCTTGTGCCGTAATGATCGTCTTCCTACCACTCCAGGCAGGCCTGCGCTAAGATAGTTCTGTTCCTATTATCACCCCAGGAGAGAAAGAAAGAAAAGACCTTCCCAGGTAAAACACCAGGCCTGAGAGACAAGTGGTGTTTAAGGTCTCTGCCAGCCTCACAGGTCTAACATAAGGTCACAAGTTTAGCTGTAATTGGCTGGTTTTCCCTCAAACTTTTTCTGCCACTCAAATTAGTATCATTTTCTTATGCTGAAAGCACAGGCCATGTTACCGTGGCACCATGGCAAGGCTCAAGGCGATAAGTGTCTACAGATCTCTCTTTTAAGGGTAACTGTCCCAAGAGGACCTTTTTACTTCCCAAAGATCACCTTCTGCCCCGGGAGCCTCAGATGTCTATGGAACAGTTCACAGAAAATACTAAGAAGCTATGGTTTTCCTGTGTGGCCTTAGGATAATGGTGGAAAGCAAAAGCAGAAAAATTTCTGTGTCTTTATTCAATGTTACAGTAAGATATTTTCTGCCTTGAAAGTCATCTTTCTAATATTGCAAATTGAGTATCATTTTCAGATTGTTTCTTAATTTAAAATGACAGCAACCCACATTTGATCTCATTGTTCTACTCTGAAACAACTGAGTACATGCATTGTTGGAGCTGATTTTAATTTGGTAACATCAATTCTCATTTCCCTCTTGGAGTTTTAAAAAGCTGACAGATCCTCTCTCTGTCTGGTGAATGGTTTATCCAGTGGCAAGCGTATAATGCTGGTGATGGCCAAACCCGTCCTTGTTTAATGCCGTGGCAGGTGGCACTGTGGAAGAGAAATCTCAGGAGAGTGTTTCAGGATGGCCCTTCCCTGATCTTTTTCATAGGAGGCTAAAGCAAAGAAGAAAGGGGTTCATCTTAAATGCATAGCCTTGACTTCTCTTGGGGCAGTGACAGCACTCTCTTACTGAGAGTCATACTTAGGTTCAGGATAAGATTTTGATTTTTTTTTCAGAGTCATTTCAGACAGCAGATTTTTTTTTTTGAGGCAGTTCACGGGAGTCACGTCTTTGTTTCCCAGAATAAAACCTTGTCCTGGGAAGGAACACTCCAAAGCTAGTGAGTGATCTACTAAAGCAAGCAAGGTGGAACTTGCCATGGTATCCATGAGCTCAGTGACATGGGGGATGGCGGGACAGCACACACAAGACAAAGTTTTCTTATTCATTTGGCACCATGCCCAGCCTCTCATAGACAGTGGGTACTTTTTTCCCATGAGGTGGTCATAAAGAGTGTAAGTTTAATCTTTTTTTCTGTCTCTTGAGATAGAATCTCACTATACTGCTCAGGCTTGCTTTGAGTGTACAATTCCCCTGCCTTAGTTCCTGAGAGCTGGCATACACCTCCATGCCCGTGGGATTGTGATGGTTTGAAATGAACCTCCCTCATCTCAAGACTTCTCTCACGGCACACATGATGAGATATGTGGAGGAGGGGTGGCGTGTAAGCAGAGACTTGACATGGCCCTGAATTCTAACACAGTGATTTGTGAAACCCAGCCTGAGAGCCAGCCTCCATTGTGGTATAGGCATGCTGGGCTCTGAGGCGGCTATTCAAATTTCTATCTGGGTAAGAAGTATTTAAAGCTTTGTTGTTGTGGGAAATAGGGACAGACTACTCTGTATCTTTGCAGCCAATCCTTAAAACATCATCTAGCTATTATGATCAACAAAGTTGCGGCAACATTTCATCAGTATCAAGTCCTGCTGGGCCATACAGAAAGGTGATCCTCCCAAGGCCTTAGAAAGTTAGGGCTGTGTGAGAAGGTGCTCACGTGAGTGGCACACTCCTGCCCAGATGTACAATTAAATACTGTAATGCAATTGATTGTTTCAGGTGATGTATCAGTTATCTTTCTTCCATCAAACAGTTAGGAACTACTATTGCCAGAATCCAGAAGAGATTTTACTCCCAGACTTGAGCAAAGCCGTTAGAAAGAAAGCTTATTAGAAAGAAGGATGTATTATTTAAGAGCTTGAATTTCTATCATTCCTTCCCATTTTGTGTGATTAAATTTTCTTTCATTCTTTCTCTTTGCCTTGGCCTTTAGGTTGTGTGAGATGAGAGAGAGAGAGAGAGAGAGAGAGAGAGAGAGAGAGAGAGAGAGAGAGAGAAAGACTGGTACTGACCGCAATTCTCCACACCACTCTGTCTAAATGAAAAGCCTTATTTGCATTCAATGGCAAACACAGACCTAGGCTTGCAGCCATCAAAGTAAAGTTTATCACCTAACGAGCTATGTTCACTCAAAGCTGATTCAGTGATCCACTATTTTCCCATTTGAGGACGGTTTTTACTTATCAGAACAGTATGTGAGTAGACTTCTGTATGAATGCTCATCGTGATTCATTGTATCTGTCCAATACAAATCCATACCCAGCTGCACCCAGGGGCTATCACCATTGAGCTAAAGCAGTGATTCTCAACTTGAGAGTTGTGACCCCTCTGGCAAACCTTTTCCTCCAAGAATATTTACATTATGATTCACAATGGTAGCAAAAGTACGGTTATGAAGTAGTAACAAAGACGACTTTGGTTGGGGGTCACCACAACATGAGGAGCTTGCAGTCATAGCATTAAGAACGCTGAGAACCACTGACCTAGAAGGAACCTTAGCAGAAGGGACTGGAAGCTATGCATAGTGCACTGGAATTCATGGGTCCCTATTAGATAGAGTGCAGCAGAAAATGAAAACGCACAGTCTTCTGCTCTCACAAGTCGAATGAACAGAAAACTTCCTCACTGTACTTTTGCAACATCGAAGCAAAAACTTCATGTCAATGGTGTAGTTTCCAAATCAGTTCTACAACAACTGTGGATCCAATCCGTCTTCAGTGTCTCCCCCTCAGCCAAATCTCTTATCTACTCAAGGTAGTTTCGGAGTCAATCCAATGTTTACTCGGAAATGACTGAGCGAATGAATGAACAAGCGAATGTATGTGGAGACTAGAGAGATGGCTCAGCAGTTAGGAGCGTGTACCGCTCCTGTTGAGGAACTGAGTTTGGCTCCCAGCACCCATGTCAGGTGACTCACAACTGTTTGTGACTACATTGCCAGGGGATCTGACACTTCTCCTCAAGCACTGCACTCATGTGCAAATATAATTACACACACTCATACACAAACACACATGATAATAACAACAATAAATGAATGAAAAATAAGATCAACACTGCTTTGTTAGACAATGGATTTTATCCTAATTACTTTAGAAATTAATTATTCAATTAAGATATAATATCATAAATATACTTTTTTGATATGCAAAGCAGAATTGATTCAGAGATAGGTGTTATAAAGCCATGAAAACATTGCAAAGAAAATATAGTCTAACTTTCTATCTTCTACATTCTCAAAAATCATTTGGTATAAGTCCTTTACATTTATATGAGATTGTTTTAGGGGAAAAATGAAACTATTACTCCTGATAAATTTTTTAGTGTATTCATGCTCCACAAAAAGATTTTATGTCTAAATCACTGCCTTGGCAAAAAAAAAATTATTCCCAAAATACTAGAACCTTGGAATAAGATGGGTAGGTAATTTAAATAGGCAACTGCCTAGATTAAAAAAAAATAATAAAGCCAACATAAAGGTCATTCCAAGCATAGCATTTTAATGATTTTTTCATGGTGTTTGGAAAACGACTAAAAAGAAAAGTTCCCACACTTGTGAGTGGGCCCACCTTGTATGGATGACTGGACTACATCAAAATGACAAAAGTGGTGACTTCAAGGTCACATGAAACACAACTTCAAGGTCAAATGAAACACTAGTTAAGAAGTAGTAGGATGGCGGAAGTCACGTTTGGGAGCGGGAGCAAAGGCCACAGCTAAAGGGATCATTTACAGAAAAAGCACACATGGAAGTAATGACTTGATCACAGGCAAAGTTGTAACAAATCTGGGGAAGAAGACATCAAAGCCAAGGTTACCTTTCAAAATGCTACCCAGTTATAATGAGGGCTTTTTGTTCTGTTTTCCCCTCATACTCAAGTCTGTCATTTCCAGTTTTTAGAGGTGTGTTCAGAAAAACAATTTTTGTCCTTAAAGTTTCTAGGATTGCTTATACCATAGCATTATCATTAGTATACAAAAAGTCTTACATACTGTTATACAATCTGGATGTGTTTTTAAGAATTCATTTAAGCCATGCTGTGGTAGGTGTGAAGGAGGTTCTATCCTTTCTTATTATGTCCCATTTTATCTCTTCAATGAAAATAATTTTATAATAATTTTTATTCTTTGATAATTTCATATATGTATGCAATAAAGTATTATCTCTGCCCCCGTTTTCCCTACCTCTCCAAGTATCTGCACCAACATGCATCTATCCTAACTTTGTCTTCTTTCTTCTTTTGATAACACACAAAATCAAATTAGTGCTTATCTACTAAGTCCAATTAATTAGGAGTGTGAGATCTCTCACTGGATCTTGGGAAACCTACCAGTGGCCACATCCTCCAGGAATAATGCCTGTCCCTCCCTCAGCAGCTATTAGCTGCCAGTAGCTCCTCAGTTACGGGATTAGGCCTGGAGATTGCATCCTCAACCTGAGCAAGTCTTGTGCAGGTAACCATAATTGTAAAATAATTTCTATTTAATGTATGCTTTTCCTCTGAAGGTATGCTTGGAATGTTTCCTTATCTAGTGTAATATATAGAAAAAATTGTTCTTGTAGGGTGTGTAATTGTCATAGATCTCTGAGATGGAAACAGCTGTAAAATTCTTTACATCCGATGCTAGCTCTCCTTCAGTTTCAGAAGCTTTTGCGTGTCCCCTAGACTGCTCTAGGGGAATAGGGAAGAGCTTGGGAAGTGACTGTACTGCCGATGATCAAGTCCACTCTGACCTCTGCAGCTTCCTCAGAGTGGGGCAGCTGCAGGCTGCTGAGAACAGGACAATGTGGCATGTCACCCCTCTCCCTGCCCATGCTACCCTGCCTTTTCAGTCGCCTCCACGACCTCCCCCCTCATACACACAGACACTCTTTCCAGTTCCTGCCCTGCTGTGATCCCAACCCCCTTCCCTTCCATTCTTCATGCCACTTCTCTATATGTTCATAGACATCCAAGATAAGGTAGTCAACGAATGTGCTTCTGCTTGTACGTGGGTCGATAAATGTTTATTATTGTTATTTGAGTGTGTGTGCCTGTGTGCGTGTTTCCAACCTACAGAATGTATGAACATTGCACGGTTCGTTCATTCTAACCAAGATCCCAAATTTATATCCACTAGAAATATCTAGCTAATTGAGGCGTAGAGAAGAAAGGAATGCAAATTATCTAGTATAGCCAATTTTCTGGTTTTGCTCATTCCAATATGCTGCAGACTAAAATCTAATTGATCCATAAAGTCATACGCATATGCACAAATTGAAAACCATGTGATGACACAGCTTGTCTAGAGAGCTCCAGCATTAACAAAATAGTTAGCCAAGTGCTTTTTATATCCATATCTTTATAAATGCATCCCTGCATTTGTTTAAAGTGAAGCCTCAGACAGTAAAGCATCACAGGGATGTATAAAATGCTATGTAGCTTGCATTTCTCTATAGGGATCCCGGCTCAGGCAGAGGCTTTGGTTTAAACATATTTAAAACTTGGTTGTAACATTTGCTTGCTTTAAAGAACCATCATTACTTGTAATGCAGCTACAAGTAGAACTTAGTTGATTATATAGTATACAAATTGCACATGTTATCTGGCTATTAGCCAAGTATTTAGTGTAACACATCCAGATGAATTTTGCCAAATAAATTCTATCATTCTTCCAGTCCTCTATGGCAGACACTCAAAGCGTGATGAAGCTCTTTGTAGAAAAAAAGTGGGTATTTAAGAAGAATAATGCTTAGTAATTGCTAGCTTGTACTGGCTAAGTTTTGGAAGCATTCAATTTTGGTCATATGACATGATTTAAGCCTTCTGAATACTGAGAGCAATGAGAGAAAGACCCAGATTTCAACATTTATCCCCCTTAATGCAATGCAGAATTTTTTGATGGATCTTAGATATTAAAATTTTTTAAAAAGCTTTGTTATATGCAGGAAAATGGATGGAACTAGAAAACATTATTTTGAGTGAGGTAACCCAGACACAAAAAGACAATTGTCACATGTACTCACTCATAGGTGGTTTTTAAACATAAAACAAAGGAAGCCAGCCTACAAACCATAATCACAGAGAGAACTTAGACAACAATGAGGACACTAAGAGAGACTTACATAGACATGGGAAAGTATAAAAAGACAAGATCTCCTGAGTAAATTGGAAGCATAGGGACATTGGGGGAGGGTTGAAGTGGGGAGGGGAAAGGCAGGGAGGGGATCAGAAAAAATGTAGAGCTCAATAAATATCAATAAAAAAATTGGAAAAAAAGCTTTGTTATAAAGGATAGTAAGGATCCAAGATAGTGGAACATATCTGTAATCTCTACAGTACATAGAGGATCATAGGTTCAAGGCCAGCCTGAACTAAACATATAAGATGACCCAAAACACTGAGGAATTTGAATAAAGACTATATGTTAGATTATATCAATAGTAAATTAATGAAATATAAGGAAATATTCTCAGGAAATATTATGTTGAAATAGCTAACCATATTAGCAACCTTCCAGTAACACAAAAGTGCATACATGTACGTATGCATGGAACTATGACAGAGCAAATGTGTCAATGTGTTAACAACTGCTTACTCCAATCTAAGCCTATATCACTGTTAGGACTCTTACAATTTTTCATGAATTCTTTGAAAGCTTGCAAGAAAATATGCTTAAAACAATAATCTAAAATTTAGCCAAAACATTCGAAGCTTCTAAAGAAATACAAAGATGGAAGCAACCTTTTGCTGCTACCATTAGCTAGCTCAGGATGTCCTTATCTCACAGGTGGTCGCAGTAAGCAATTGCAGGATGGTCTCTGGCAAAGGGATCCTGTATGGGAACCAGAAACCAGTGAGCCTTACTCATGGATTCATTTCCATTACTATCCACTGAAATGAATGCCCTGTGGATCCCTTGGCTAAAGGAATCCAGGCATGTTCCTCTGTCATCACCCATCATATTCAGGGGCAGCCACAGATATCTCTCCTATAGCTTAAATACCCAGGCAAAGGCAGTATTTTGAAAACATCCTAGTCCTACAGAGCAGGTTGACTCTGAGAGGCTTGTGGAAAGCCCACAATAGCTACTAAGGTCCAGGTTCAAAGTAGAGACCTGGGAAATAACAGTAGTAGATAAATTAGACAGAAATAGAGCCATTACCTAGGCAGCCAAATAAAGCACACAAGCTGCAGACAGCAAGTTTCACAGACCAAAGTAGTTGTGCTTCTCACAGTCCCACAATTGGGACCACCGCCTGGATCATCCAGGTTTGAGTGAGTTCTCCAAAGTGGTAGGAGGCCAAACCAACATCATCCTACAACATCTTCTTCAGTCCAGGGTCAGAATTCTTTGAAACCAGGAGCCAGGAAATGATTTGTAAACTGAATCTAGTCAATTGCAAACACAGCTGTAAATAATTGGGAACATTGATTTGAGAAGTGGGCTTTCCAGTCCTCACTGATCACACAAGAGTGCAAAAAGGTACTCTCAGATGACAAAGACTGGACAAGTTGGACTTGAGATATAGATTACAAATGCTACCATCTCTACCAGGGGATAGATATTCTCTTCCCTGGATCTCTATGTAGACCAGAATAGTAGGGAATAGAGGATACTGTGCTTTTCACTAGGGAAGTGTGTTTCCCCGTGGGACTTCTAGGTCCTACTCATCCTTTGTGAGAGAACAGGGTAGTAGAACGTGCCCTCTTCGCTCCCCCTACACCCTGAAGAGTGAGCTCAAAGGTCTGGCTTACAAAGAATATCAACATATTCCTTGTAACACTGAACAAAATAAACGATACACCATGATATCTATAGAGGGTGGGAGGAACTCAAGCCCTCAACAGCTTGTTATCATTTTAGATAATATTTCAAGACCAGGCTCTGCCAAATGCAATATGGAAGCAAAAAAACAAGTATTGGCTCAGTTCCTCTAGAATATACTTCAACTTTGACATAGAAGAAGGCAAAATTGAAAAATAACTGAGAATTATTTACAGAAAACAAGACTACTGTACAAGTGAGCTATGCAGAATAGTTAAATATTTTTTTAAACTATAAACAAATACAGTTTCAGAGAGGAAATAATAAATAAGCGTTTCTACAAGCTCATTGCCTTATCCTAGTCATGAAAATACTCTTGGTCAGAGATGCACATATAATCACAATTACCTGTTCTTTCTTATTTCAATGTTGAAAACTGGCATGTAGGGATATATGAAGAGGAAAGTTATGAAGTAGAGGAAAGAGGCAGGGGATTGTGGAAGGACAATCCTCAGAGCATGACAGGAAGAAGGAGGAAAAGCCTGGATGCCTCTAGAAGAAAGAAGAGCTAGACAAACCAGTGGGGAAAACAGCAGGACCACATGGATGCTAGCTGTGAGAATTGCTGGTAAGCAAGATGTACGGGTTCCAGGAGAAAGGAAGAGGAAGAGAGGGGGAGACTGTTCATGTCTCTTTCCATCTTTATGACTCTTAAAGGTAGTTGTGATTAATTTTTACTTTTTATAAAATGATGCTACAAGTCACTCATGTACTTAGAGGCAGAGTTGGAATCTGTATCTACATCCCTATGTCTTCATACTCTATGTTCATCATATTTATTTTCTTCAGGAGGCTGAAAATGGGAGAGAGATCTTTCGAGACCGGAAGTCATCAGTGAGGAAATGCTCCAGTTACCCCTCCTTCTGTCTGCTGTAGTGTTCTCTGTCTGAATTTAGGGTGGCTGTCATATCACTTGCTTAGAGCTAACGAAATGTAGGAACCGTGGCATGCGTCATGACAGGGGACATGTGACCAGAGCAAGAGCTGCCACGTCCCCCCTCTGTGGCAGTGACTGTGTGTAAGGGTCCCTGAGTGAGCACAGCGACTGCCTTTAGTCCTTGCTGATGCTATTGGCAGCGAACATTAACAGCGGCTAAACACTCCTTGTGAGTTTTATTATTGACATGTAATCCACCTTGTGATGATTAATACAACATCTCAGTCTACAGACGGCAGATTTTATTATGTGTCTCCAAGAACATGACTGCTAAGGAACCTAATTCTGAGTAACAGCCACGTATATCGTATGTGTAATATGTTCACTAAGAATTGTGTATGTTAGAATCAACATAACAATCTATCAGTAAATAGAGCCAAACATATCCCTCTTGAACTTGAGTGTGATGAGCTGCTAGAGTACAAAGAAGTCTTCAGCAGAAACAAATGGGTTTCTAGGGGGACAGGTGACAATGATATTAAAAGTAGCTTAAAGTTAAAAAAAGCCCATCATAGAAATTAGGCTGAAGGCTGCTTCTTTTAGTTCAGAAAAGCAATGCTTTTAAACATTCATTCAATAACACAGTCATTAATTGTGTAATACACAGGGGAAGGATAAAAGATCATTATGTGCATACAGTCGGTGCACATTTATTTTCCCTCATTTATTCTTTGATATTTTCATACAGTAGATTTTTATCATATTCTTTCCCATCCCCTAACTCCTCCCAGATCTACACCACAACTCATCCCGAATCATATTCTTTCTCTTTAAAGAAAATGAAATAAAAAATACCACTAAAAAATATGGAGTTTGTGTTGGCCGAACATGCCCAGCCCTGGGGCCTGCCCTGGAGTGTGGCTGGGATACCCAGTAGCACTCCATGGAAGAAAACTGGTTTTCCGTCTCCCAGAAGCTATGCTTTGCTGTGCCCACTTCCCACGTTGTGCTGGGACTAGTCTGGCTTGAGCCTGTGCAGGTCTCACGCATGCTGCCACAGTGTCTGTGAGCTCACGTGTGTCTGTACCGTTGTGTCTGGAAAAGACTGTCTCCCCGTGCGCATGCTTCATACAGCATCTTGACTAAGAAATCTAAACAGACATGGTTTGTCCTATGTTATATGTCCTGTATTATATGTCGTAGACTACTTTTCCAGTATAATCCCTCCCATCACATCTAAGAAAGATGTTCCGGGCATACCAAACTGCTCAGAATTTCCCAGTTAAATTTTCAGCCCTTATGTTTAGTCTCATAATCTCCACCTACTTTCTCCATGCAAATTTCTGGTTCCCTCCTCTGTATTCTCAAACTATGTTCTGCATTCTCTCCATAAGCATTTATACATTTCAGTATGCCAGTTATATCTGCATGTCTGTGTGCTTTGATGGGCTGTGAATCCCTAGACGGAAGGGGAAATATTCCACTTACCTTGCTACCCACAGAGCATACCTGTACAGGATCAAATTTGCTAGACAATTGCATGAATGAGTGAAAGAAGAAAGAAACCTGAAGCTTCCCATATTCTATTCTTACAAGCCGAAGAATATTTACTGAATGAATAAGTGATCCTGTATAAAATCATAGTTACTCAGAATGGCAAGTACTCAGAATATGCATGAATTTCCCCTACGTTTTATAAAGAATTTATTTGTAGCAATAAAATGAAGTTTTGAGATAAAGAGTAAGGTCTTCACATGCATCCTCACAACCAGTGACTAGCAAATCTGGGATTTTATCTGGCCAGTCACTGGAGATAGCTAAGGAAGAAATGGAAGGCTATGTCTGTAAAGCAAATGGAAGGGCATCTTGCAATTTGAGCATAGCAGTTAGTGGGCTTCTGTGGGCACCATCCTGACTTCCTAATTTAAAATTGGAGATTATAGTCACCTCTTCTTCTGTTTCCCATCAGAAGCTGAATTCAGTCCCTTACCTTCTTTAAGTTATTTCTTTAGTAATTATTATAGGCTGATATTTATCAGAGCCTTTCATTATTGTTTGCAAAACTATCAATATCAAACAGCCATCTCCACAATACATACCTTAACCTAGACTGAGTTTATGTCTTAACGTGAGACAATAGATGGGAAATTAATAGTTAAGAACTTGGATCTGCCAATGGCATAATGACACATTCAGTTCCTGATGAGAATTCAGAGCTCTGCCATGCTCATGCTGTTTTGGGCAGGGTTATACCATCTCAAACCAGAGATGCTGTTAATGTAGATATGATTTCTTGAATGTTAGGAATCAGTCGGCCTCTGTTTCTCTCTCAGTTCTCACTGCCAAGCTTGGTTAAATGATAAACTGGATTCAGAGTGTGAGCATGGGCATGGTCATATCCCTAGGGAACTCCTGAAGAAGGAATTCTAGTGTCAAGGAACACTTGGCCTCAGATTGCTATACCCTGTGGTCACATCCCAAACATTAGAATCAGAACTCAGGACCACAGACTTTGGCTCTGCATCATGCCATCCTGGAAGGGCCAGTGAATGCCCAGATAGACTTCTTGAATTTAAACCAAGAACAACCCATGTATGCTTGCCCAGGATTCACCTAAGCCTGTCTGGGTCCTTTACACAAATATATTATCTGAAAGGAGTCCTGCCTATTCACTCACTTATAGCTTGAGCACTGTTGTTGGATTTTCTAGTCTGTGAACCAACCAAAAGGCTTTGTTACCTTTCCTTTAGCTTTCATTATGAGCAATGATAAAAGTTAACAAAATTCAGGACTATGATAACTTATATTGATTAACACAGTAAATGTGATAATACCTACCAATATGATCACTCTCTTGCTATTTCTTCCTGATAATATGTTAAATGTAAAAATCACTATATAAAATAGGAATGGTAAAATACAAGTGCAGGGACAAGTGAGTCTAGAACTTTTATCAAACAAAGTCCAAATTGATCCTGCTGGAAATAGAGGCTGAACGAGAGAATTTTTACTTGAGATGGGCTCATCTTTACTCTTACAATGAATGATAACCCCATGGTTATTCAGTAACTCACTTATACAGTTCATCATGGTGACCAATTATCTCCACTTTATCATCATTAAATAGGATAAAGGAAGACAGGAAGAGGAATTCAGGAAACCTGAAGATGGATTCATCGGTGGCATGCACAAGAGCCTGGCCGTTATCTCAACATCGGACATTCTTGTGCATCTCACACATGTCTAGTAAACATGCTAAGCTAACCCGACCAAGAGCAAGCGAGACCAGAATCCATCTTACCTTACACCAAGCTTCTTCCGTGACAGACATGACTGTGCTCTGAGCTGCTTTTCAAAGAACTTTGTATTTTGAAGGGAAATAAAGATGAAAAGTAAGTCCTCCCCCACCCCCAGATAAAAAACACAAAATGGAACACCCTACCCACTTCCTGGAGCTCAGTGGCCCCGGAGCATTAGAGAAGCAGGCAACCCTTTCTCCATCTCCACTTTGCCCAGCATGCCAAGGTGATCAGGGCGTAGTCCCACCCGGCAACTTCACTCACAAGCTCCTCAACTTTCTCTTGATAAGGGTGTGCCTTGTGTGTATGTGGTAGGTGGGAACAAGAAACCTCTCTCCAGCAAAAATGAAGCTCATCCAGCTACAGACCGATATATAAGATCTACTATGGGCTAGATCACAAAGCAATCTTATGTATTGTCTAGTTGGCCAACTAAGACAATTACATATAATCTTTAATACAGTTTTAACGACGATGTATTGCAGGATGGCGCAAAAAGCAAATATTTTAAGAAAAGACTCAACAATCTTTCCTCTTTCCGTTGTCTGAACAATGAGTCAGAGAACTAGAAAGCGAAAAGCACCCTAGAATAAACATCCTTAGGATGGTTCCTGGCTGGACCTGGTGGCTGCCCATTCTCCTGCCCTGGGTACCTGCAAGGGGAACCATGTCCATTACAGTGACTCTGACCATATCTAAGTATCTGGCTGCCAGATAAGCCCCGTCGAACTGAATCGCTTCCGCAGAACGTTCTCCCCCAGGAAAATAAAACGGCAGAGAAAATGAAGGACATTAAGAAATAGACCCCGTCATTGGAACCTGACATCGAACCCGAGTGAGTGCGGGCGGGACCAGACATCTGGCCACGCAAAGCGCACAGGCATAGTCCTGGTCTTCAACAAGACGTTTCTGCGAATGAATGTGTCTCTCTGCTCTCAAGGGGAGGGGGCACATTGCCTATTATTCCGTCTTAATGAGAATTCAAACATTTGCCCATAATCTGCGAACCTTTCTCTTGCCTGGGAGGCGCAGGGCTGCAGGCAGAGTCTCTCGCATCCTGGGAAAACGAAGGATTGATTTGAGGGTGAGTTACTTACCCGGGGAAAGCTCCGCCCGGGAACCCGAGTGTTCAGCGCCAGGGAAAAACTTATCGGGATTTGCAGCCACCGAAGACAGATGAAAAGACTCAAGCGAATACAGCACAGAGCAATGCCAACCGTCAATGTCTGCGTGGCGATTCCCCAGGAAGGAACAAATGACCCTAGAAATAAAGAAAAGCTCTCACACACCGCAAAACCCACACAAAAGGCACCAGAAACGTATTACAAAGTGTACACAGTCGGCAACGGAATTAAACCTTTGCCGCGGTGGACTGGAGGGCAGACTTTCCTGATTCTCCGTGCAGGGAACCACGCAGGTCATCCAGGGGCCAAGGACATTGCCTACTGGGCCCCAGGTGGATCCAGCTGTAGCTGGCTGTGTGTCCCTAAGACCCTGAGAGCTGGGCCTACTTCAGGACCCCAAGGATGCGTTCAGCTACGAAAAGGAAAGATTCGAAGGTGTTCCACAGCAAGGAGCCAAATCTCAAGTAGTCCCAGGAGAGACGGGGGATGAAGAAGTCCGAAGCTAAGGGATCCCACTGCCACCCTAGGTGGGGCATCCGGCGGTCCTCTCTGGGGTCGAACCCACTGCCATTTCTCCTCGCCCTAAGTCTCAATTCCCCACTCTTATGCCCGGGCTCACTGACTTGCGGATCTGGACTCTGGCGTTGGGGTGGGGCGGCGGCCCTGTCTTGGAGCTGCGCGCCCGCCGGGCGGTCCCAGGAAATGCCCCGTGAGCGAGCAGACGCGGTGCGCGATCAGAGCGCACCAGCGGCAGGCTCAGTGGGAGTGGGCACCCGCCTGGCTGTGCCCGGCTCTGCGGCGTCCCTCCGCCCTCAGGGGCCGCGCGACCAATGGCTGAGAGCCGGGCCCACTCCCAGCCGCCTGGCAGTCAGGGCGCTCAGGCGCTAGGACAGCACCAGGCTCTGACGAGGGAGGAGCTTACACCATGGCTGGAGGATGTGGAGGCGTTTGCGCGGGGAGCCCCATCTGGGGAAGGCAGGTGTGGTGCCGTGAACTTTTGTGGGGGTATATGGTGGGGCTGAGGTTTCTTCTAGGCGCAGGGGAAATCATCCCTTTCCTTCCAAAGTTTCTCCTCTTATGTCTTTAGGAGTCCTGTGTAGCCCCCACTCCCAAAGGCGAACTGTGTGGGGACATCGCCTCCTCCTATGACGAATTTCACCTTAGACTCCCGCCCTCCCGCCCCCCCCCCCCCGTTTAGCCCTTCTCCTTAACTCCCTCTCAGTCTGAGAAACCATCAAATGAATGAGTAGGACCATGGTTTCTATGACTGCTAGTCACAGATCATCATAAGAGTCTCTGAGAACAACTGTCACAGTCCTACAAAGGAATTCTGGAGCGGGAGCCTTCCATGCCTGAAGGTATTTCAGTCGAGATGGGTGCCTTTTACTCAGACATCCAAGGGCCCAGTTGACTCCCTGGTCTATGTGGTCTGAAGCATCGAGTCCTGGGAAGTGTTGGTCACTTTCTATAGATGGATTTCCACCCGAGACCCAGTTTTCTTTGCCTGAAAAGCAAATCAACAGAGCACTGGGGTGCTGATGTCTCTATGACCACGTGCACATCCCGCTGTCCATCAGTGCCCAGCTCCTGGACCACACTACTTCTGTCCATGTTCGTTGGTTTTCCGGGTAGAAACAGGCAGGGAACTAAACTCTGAGGTGCCATTGTGAGTAAAGACAGTGCTGGGTCTCTCCTCCCCCTCCCCCTCTCCCTCCCCTCTCCCTCCCCCTCCCTCTCCTCTTCCTCCTCCTTCTCCTCCTCCTCCTTCATATGTGAGACTTTTCTACATGGATCTACATGGGCCTCATTTAAAATGCAGGGGTGGGGATGAATAGCTCAGTTGGTGGAATGCTTGCCTAGCCAGAGAAGGTTTTGGATTTCATTCCCAGCACCACATAAATTCAGCATGGTGGTGCCTGCTTGTGCTCCCAACAACTCCAAAGGTGGAGGCAGAGGATCAGAAGTTCAAGGCCACCTTTAACTGCCTAGCCAGTATTAGGGCATTCTTGTCCACCTATCTCATTTAAAATAAAATAAAAACTGCGGGAAGGCTTAATGAGCTGTATGGTCAAGAAGGCGAGTTCAAGGAAGCTTCTCTCCCAACATTCGTACTCCAAAGCTCCCCCGCTTTGTGTTGTTTGTTTGCTTTTGAGATGGGGTCTCACTCTATAACCCAGAATGGTCTGGGATACCCTGACTGGTAGCCCAAGCCAACCTCAAAATTACATTCTTCTGCCTTAGCATCCCAAGCGCTGGAATTGCTGACACGTGCTTACCATGCCTGGTTGGTAAACCTCACCCATTTGTTCATTTGAGACTTCCACGAGTTCTGTGACATCATCTGTGCTGGTTGGTTTCCTTGTCATCTTAGCATAAACTAGAGTCACCTAAGGGGAGAGGACCTCAACTGAGAAAATGTCTCCATCAGATCTGCCGATGTGCAACTCTATGGGGGCATCCTCTTGATTAATTGTTGGTGTGAAGGGACCCAGCCACCGTGGGCAATGGTACCCTGAGTAGGTGACTCTGGGTTATCTAAGAGGACAGGTTGAGATAGCCAATAACTAGTGTTTCTCCACAGCTTCTGCTTCAGTTCAGCCTCCTGGTTCTTGTTTAAGTTCTTCCCCTAGCTTCCCTTCCTGATAAACTGTGACCTATAAGTCAAATAAATCCTTTTCTCCCCTAGTTGCCTTTGGTCATGATGTCTGTCACAGCCCCAGAGATGCAGACTAGAACAGCCTCGTACTCACTATTTGGTAAATTCTACCTTTCATTTTCATTTATCCTCTTCCTGAGCAGTAATATCCATTACATCGGGTTGTTATATACAGGAATGTTTTACCATTGAAAGAGAAGTTCTCTCTGTCTCTTAAAATCATGCCATGAAGCCAACTGACTTTTCTTACATATTCCCTTGGAAACCCTGAGGACTCAGAGAGGAGAGTTAAGCCTGTCAGCCTTCAGGGCAGTTGTCCTCAAGCATACCTGTGTCTAAGATCTCTAGCCCTAACCCCATAGGCTGCTCCCACACTCCATGTGGCTCTAGCACAGGGTCTCCATTGAGAATCCTGCAGAGGCCCTGTAGATTTCAGAGGGGAGCTGGTTGCTGCCTGGGGCCTTTCTCTCTCTCAGTATAAACTGACTTCTTTTCTCACATCGGCTTTAAGCAGGAGACATCAAATTGTCACTTGGTCTCTTTTGGAAGTTCTGAGAGAAATTGCTGCATGCCTTTTCCCCTAGATTCTGGCTATCCTGATGGCTCTCAGCTCGTAGGCAGATAGATCACCCCAGTCACCACCCATCTTCATCATCATCTTCTCTGTGTGTTTCATCTCCTTTTCTGTGGACAGCTTTTTTTGGCTCCAAGTTCCACCTAGTCTAGCAAGACAACATTTGACCTTCAGATATCCTCAAAGTATACATTCATAGATTCTGGCTGTATATATATTTTGGGGCGAGACCACTCACCCCATTATAGAAGGTTAGTGATTATCCAAGTTCTTTGCTTTGGGGCTTTGAGGCTAGGACATCCTGCCTTCCCAGTCTGACATCAGGTAAATTCTAGTGATGCTAGGCTTTTTAGCTCATTATCAAAGTCAAATGATACAAGAAAAGGGGCACTCAAATATGGCCTAGAGACACATGCCAGTGTGTTTGGGGGTCTTTGTATATTTGTCAGTTGTGTATAACTTTTCTTTATCCCATTTCTTTAAATTAAAATGGATTAATAATTTCATTCTCTATTTTAAATGCTATGAAACTCTTCTATTGCCTCCTATGACACTGAAGAACTGAACAGTCACTTGACATGGGAATCAACTGTCCTCCTCCTCTTCTTCCTTGAACAAATATCTAGGAAGCATTAAGGGAACTCACCAGCAGACTCTGGAGACATAGCTCCTGGTGAGCTTGAAACCTAGCTCTTCACCCAATTCAGTTTTATTCAGAAATGGGTGTTGAAATCATATGGACTTTGGAATAATAATGAATCATTAAAGCCTGACTGTAATGCTTACAATGTGTGTGATGGTAATGTAACTTAATAATATTATTAAAAAACTCTTGGAGTCTCATAATTTTCTTGATCTATAAACTGGATAGAGAGTCTGTTTTATAAAATTGTTGTCAGGGATGTTTAATGTACACACTTGCAAAATGGTACTAATGTACCTGGTTCTTAGTTACAGGTCAGTGTTACAAGAACCAAAAAAATCTCTCTCCTTTTGAGATCACATTCAGAGACAAGAAGCCACGTCCTAAGCTATTGGTGGAATGAATTCCCACAACAGGTCAGAATGCAGGGCACACTTAAATATTACCTCTGGGGCTGGAGAAATGACTCAGTGGTTAAGAACATTGGCTGCTCTTGCAGAGGATCTGGGTTCAGTTCCCAGAACCCCATCTGTAATTCTAGGGGTTCTGATGCCCTCTCTTCCAGCCTCTATGTGGACTGCACACATGTAGCAAACAGTAAACACAGGAATGTGCAGTCAAAACACTCATACATAAAGTAAAAGCTTTGAAAGATTCCCATTTGTCTTCCTTGCTACCATTAAAGCAATATTCAAGGTTCCTTTGTCCATTCACTAATATTCTTCTCGGTTGTCAGAATCTTATGTCCTGTTGCTCTCCAGCTCAGTCCCCCTTTTGATGCCCCTCCCCCACATCTGCCTTCTTTTTCCTGCTTCCACCTTTCAGTCTTCAAGCAATTTTCTCATCCCACCTATCCCAGTTTCAGAAAGCAATGCTCTCTGAAAGTACTGAGAAAACAGAACTCGAAGAAAATTATAGATCATAACAGTTTTTATGATCTGTCAATATATCTTTTCTATTGTTTAAATTATTATATTCCCCAAAGTACAGAGAAATTTATGGCATCTGATGTTACAGAAAATTCTCTGATCTGTGGGTTCTATTAAATCAAAGAGTTGTTTTTGGAGCATCTGCTGCCTTCCAAGAATTAAGGATATAAGAACCAAGAAGACAAAGCATGGGCCCTAAAATTTGCATGAACTAGACAGAAAGACAGACATGTCACAAACACATGCTTTAAATGACCTTGTTTTTATGCATGTTTCATGACTCAATTAAAAAAATCCCTGTACAGTTTTGTGACACTGTCTTATCTTGGCCAATGATGCCCTCCCTACCCACAGTCACCTCTAAGTGAGCAGTCCTGGGCAAGCCAGCTGGACACCCATATCTGAGTTACTGGGATTGACATCTCCATTTTTTTTTTTTTTGTAGCTTTGCCCTTAGTACTACAGATCCACTGCTTGAGATTCAGTGGCAAGTAGAATGCATGTCTCAACAATGAAGTCTAAGAGTCCATGTTCTTTCCCTTCCTTTCAACATGTAATCGCTGGGACAAGAGCATGCGATCTAGACTTGGTCTTCTAATGTATATTCCTTAGCCCTGGAGTTGGGAGCTGGGCTCCTAGGATGAGCTCCCTCTGGTGGTAGTTAAACCAGTGTAGGATTCCAGCACCCACCAGGACAAGGAGATGGATGGTTAGTGACCTGTGGTTCTAGTATCCAAGATTCAGCTCCTACTATTGAGATGGCAGGAGACTCCCCTCTCTGCTAATTCACGAGTGTGATTCTGGCTTCTTTGTTTCTATTCATTTGTCTACATCTCTGATCATTAAAACATATCAGGCAAATTGATATCTGTTGCTGAAGCTGGCAATACTTTTGGCTAAAGCCTGAAACAGGCTGTACTTCAACAAGAAAGACAATTAACTGATTCAGGTAACTTCTCTTCTTATGGTATTTGAGTTAGAAATATTAGGACGTGTTCATTAGTATCTAGAACAGATACTAAAAATTCATACACTGAGACTTTGGGGTAGCACAGCTTGGCATAGGCTGAAATCCTGAATAAACAGAGATTACAAATGAGGAAAATTGCCAGGCGAGGTAGCACATGCCTTTAATCCCAGTGTTTCAGAAGCAGAAGCAGGAGGATCTCGGTGAGTTTGAGGCCAGCCTTGTCTACATAGGGGCATCCAGGTTTGCAGAATGAGACCCTGTCTCAAAAAAAAAAAAAGTTGTGAATCAGCAAAGAACAAAATACATGCTGAGGAGTAAAAGGGGAAACAGTGGTTACTGAGAGCAGCAGGCCAACAGAAACTGAGCATAGCAAGGGTAAGGGAATGAATGAGTCACCCTCTTCGGGGGCCTTCAAGCTAAAGCTCAGGAGATCTTCCTGGAAGCCTGAACTGTTTTCCTCTTTGTGAACCGCATTTGCATTTCTAGGAAGCTGAGCAGCTCCAGCTATTTGTGGGTTCCCATTTGCCCTTATTTGGGTACACGCTTTCCACAGGTCCCAAGTTATTTGAGACAATTGGGCAACGTTCTGTCCTGTATGCTCCACCTCAAAAGTGACAGTGAGGTGACAGGGCCCTGCAAATGGCTGTCGTCTGGAGCCCTGCAAATGGCTGTCGTCTGGAGTCCTGCAAATGGCTGTCATCTGGAGTCCTGCAAATGGCTGTCGTCTGGAGTCCTGCAAATGGCTGTCGTCTGGAGTCGCTGATGTGCCTCCCAAGTTGCTCTTTGTCCAGAAATCCCCAGCATCACAGCCTGAACACTGTGTTCACAAATCGTCTTCCACAGGAGGCCCTCCTAAGTGGCGCTCCATTCCACGAAGGGAAAGAAGAACCATCGTGTTTTGTTTGTTTGGTTTTTCTCAGCACTGGTCATGAGCAACAGAGATCGGAGGAGCTGGTGCTTGAATGTGAACTCTGACAAAACTAGATAGAGCTCTTTGGGGGACAATCTAGCAGGATGCCCTGTGGTATGAT
Organism: Dicrostonyx torquatus; assembly: GCA_028555095.1. NCBI lineage: Eukaryota > Metazoa > Chordata > Mammalia > Rodentia > Cricetidae > Dicrostonyx > Dicrostonyx torquatus. Next base: position 228,549 of record JAQHUG010000162.1, read on the forward strand.
TCCCTAAGAGGAGGTTCTAGTTGGACGCACGATGTAAGGAGTACCAGGGGGCTGTGGAGTCAAGACAGTGGCCATGGCAGGTGGTAGACACCAATGCCAAACACACTCACCATTGGCCTGTTTGCCTGGGTTTCTATCATGTCCTTCATCTCCAGCTCCTGCAAGAGGTTGAGATGGGCTACAGTGGGCAGAGACCAGCAAGAATGCAATGGAACTACTCAGAGACCCTGCTTAGTTACTCCAGCAGTCAAAGTGGTTTGGGGTTAATTACATGAACCTGTGACCTTCCTTTTTATCTCCCACAACAGTGCCCTCTCCCAGTTTATGACAAAGCAAGTATCAACATGTCCCAACCAGTCAGTGGATTGTATACAGTTCAGAGGAAAATGATTTTATTAATGAGACTTCAAGTAGGAAGCATCTACTGTGCGAAGGTAGAGGAGGTACATTAAAATATCCCTAATGAAAGAAGCAAAATTATTATCCCCAAGGAAAAATATCCTGTTTAGTTTTCAAAAACATAAACTGTATCAGAGGGTTTTGGTTTCCTCCCTTCCTCCTCCCCCCTCTCTCTTTCTCTCTTCCTTTCTTTCAGCAGGGGGTAGAATTGTTCTTGGAGCTACACTGAACCACATCAGGGTGCAGACGACAGAAAATCACTAACACATAAAGATGGACAATCTTATAAAGGAATCGTCTCAGTGAGACTTGTGTGGCCGGCCATTGTGCTGTGGGTTATCAATCACTCATGAGCAATGTTGATGACCAGTGGCGTGCGATCTTCCCATCTTGGGGTTGTGATTATTGAACTGAGTCTACATGCAACTTTGGAAATGATGCTTGAGATTGATGTTCATCATTTTCAATTGTTGTGTGGCTGCTTCTCAGAGACAGGGTTTTCTTGATGTGGATTTGCCATTTCCTCATAGTGAAAGGGTGTTAGGGCAGGGAAACTAACTTTGAAAACATTAGCAAGGCATCTGGGGGGTAGTGGGATAGAACTAGCAGGGCTTGAGATATGGAAGTTGAAATCTTTCTGAAAATGTTGGCTTTGAGAGTTCCCACTGTCTGGCAAGAGTTTTGTTATCCATTAAAATGCTTTCAAAAGAGTATAAAGGTTATAATGACACAAGGCCTGGTCATCTTCAGGGGAGAAGTGAGAAGGTTCCAAGCCAGGCACAGTTGCTGTGTACTTGGCCTTGCTTCACGGCTTTCCAGAAAGGGGTCCTTGTGCCAGACACACGTGTGGCTTTGACCATCCCACAGAGCGTGTCCGGCATCTTTGGACAGAAATCTGCCTGGGAACATACACATCTCAACAAAAGTGCTCTAGTGTTAGGTGAAGAAGAAAATGCCTGCATCCTGATTTTCTCAGTAAAGTCAGTATCAGTGGGGTATGATGAGTGTGCCCAAGAAAGTCACAGTTGTACAATTTCTTCCCTCCCTCCCTCCTTTCCTTCCTTCCCTCCTGGAGCTCATACTTTAGTCTGTCCTGGAGCTCACACTGAAGACCAGGCTGCCCTTGAGCTCAGAGATCCACCTGCCTCTGTCTCCCCAGTGCTGGGATTAAGGTGTGTGCAATCACCGCCCAGCACAAACTATTTTTTAAACATGCTCTTCAAAAAGAGTTCAAGAAAGTATTTCTAAGCAAAGTAAATGTAATTATAATGTTTGTGGAAGTGATGCACTTAAGACTGGCCAATCAGCCAGGGGTTATGATAGTGCACACCTTTAATCCCAACACTCGGGAGGCTGAGGCAGGCAGATCCCTGTGAGTTCCGGATTAGCGTGGTCTATATGGTGAGCTTCAGGACAAGCTAGGGCTACCCAGAGAGACCTTGCCTTAAAAATCATAAACAACAACAAAACAAACTGAAAGGATGGCCAGTCTTACTACCGTCTTCTCCCTTGCTTTGACCTGTAGTTCATCCCAATTACTTTGCATCTAAATTTTAGATGTGCATTTATTTACTCAGCTGATCTTATCTAACACCTCCCATGAGCCAGGGACTGTACAGAAGACAAGATGACAAATAAGACAAGCAAATAAAAGAGTGGCTGTGGTCGTCGTCATGAACACTCCAAATCTGCCTGAAAATGCCACCCGCCTTGTGATGTTTCCACTTACCGCTAGTGTGCTGACTCTCCCCTACTGACTTTGCCGTCTTAGGAACCAGTCAAGCACACACCTCATTATTTCCCATCTTCTTGCTGTGTCCGCTCCCTCTCCCATGCCATCTCCTCTCCCTCCTCCTTCCTTCCTCCCTTCCCAGGCCTTCAAACAGCAGTGCTTCTTCAACATCACCAGAGGCATCTACTCAGCATCCCCGCTGCTTTTCTTGCCTGACCGTCCCTGTGCCTCAACTTCCCTCCATTCTCAGTTTGGGCTCCAGCTCCTGGCATCCCAGAAGTCTCTCAACCAGATGCCCACCAGCATAGAGCATCTCACAAGCTGAGGTCCATGTGAAGGCACTTCGTGTCGCTTGCCAGCTTTGCGTCAATTATGTTTAAGTTGACATATCTGAGAACTCACAGGTATTTATGTTACCCTTTTGTGCTGCATCTGAGAAAGGCACAGGCATCCTTCACTCCAGGTCCCACTATTGTATACCCAACTGTGCTGCCAAACCTTTAGCATGCTACATAAAATTATACCACCACATTATTTAGAAAAGAGTTTTCTTAAAACTAGCTAACTTCAACTCTTGACACTTCACATATTGCTTCTTTCCTATGGATTTTGTTTAAGAAGAAATAGTCTATTTTTGTCATTTGTAATGTTCTAAATTCAGACATTGAATAGAATACTGTAGAAGGAGAAAAACAATAGTTTTGTTTAATGATTCTGGCTCTTTTATCTTCACCCCATCTGCAATAAAAGTTTAGTTCTGAAAATGAAACAAAGAGGAAATCTTCAAGAAATGCCAAAAATCAAAGCCACATCCCTATATTCTTGAAATGTTTACCTTATCCATTCAAGACTTTTCCCCTTGAGCTAATTGACAAATACAATTTGAAACTTTTAAACAACTAGAGTTACCAAAGAATTAGAAAGACATTGGCAGAGGGCCCCCAAGAAGCTCAGGCAATGACATCTTACATTGTGATATGTATCACAATTAACAAAACAATTAATGTTTCCATCTTAGTCATGGGTCATGTTTTATTCAGATTTTCTCAGCTTTTAATAGGTACCATTCTGGACCGCATCCAAAATGCCATATTACATTTTCCATCCTGTCTCCTTAGGCTATTTTTGGCTGTGATGTTTCCTTCAAATTCTTTTGTTTCATGACCTTCCCAAACTAGAACAGTACTGACTAGGCATTTTATCAAATGTCCTTTCATAGGCATTTCTCTGCAGTTTTTCATACAAATTAACCAGTTATAGATTTGTGTGGGTTGGAGGTAGACCCCAGGGGCCACCACCATCTCGTTTATCAGCACCAACTTTGCCCACTCTGCTGAGCTGGTGCTGGGCAGTGGCCTCCATGGACAGAACTCTAGAGTGGTTGCTGAGTTGACAATGGTAAGAGCCCTCGCCAGAGCTTGTGGTTAGCTGAAATAAGAAGAACCTCTGAAATGCCAGAGTAAAATCAGTTCAGGTTGTTGGTTCTTACGGATCAGTGCCATGCTTTGTACGACCGGCAGGTTTTGAAGGTTGTTTTCTTGCTTACTTGATTTCTGCTTTTAAAGAAAGGGTCTTGGAAAGCTGTCCTGGAATGCACTTTGTAGCCTAGGCTGGCCTCAAAGTCACAGAATATCCTAGTTTCAGTGTCTCAAGAGCTAGGAGTATAGGTGTGCACCACTAAACCCAACTCAAAAATTACAAGCTAAAATGTTTATGTGTTGTCAATTCCTAAGACTTTTTGAGAAGACAAATCTCCCTGTAACAAATAATAAAAAATATATTCTAATTTTGCTAATAATCTTAGGCTACAAAATATTTAATAATTTCTTCTTAGTGACAAGAAATACTACTACAGTTGCTGCTGGTTGCTAAGTTTTCAACAGTAAAAGTTGCTATTTTTTATAAAATCAGAGGAAAGGTCAGAATTTATTATTAGGAACCTCTAGTAATAGGAAATTATAGTTTTTTATTTATTTGTTTTTGCTTTTAGAGCGAGGGTCTCCCTGCGAAGTCCAGACTGGCCTTAATTTCATGACCCTCCTGTGCAGGCAGGGCTCTCAGATACTGGGGATTATGAGGCAAGAGCCATCGGGACTGGTTCAAAATTCTGTTGTCATATTAATTTTTAAAAAAACTTATTTCATAAAGGCTAAGAAACAAGCTAGATGCATGTGTAGAAGGCACGAAGGAAACCATGCACACATCATTAGTCTCTTCCTTTATGAACGGTTGTCATTGTAGTTGACCATTGCATAGTTTTAGAAAATCACCATGGAGACAGGACATTGCTGCTTCGTTTTTATCATAACTGATTAGGACACATTATATTGGGTCTATATATTGATTTCATTAGTGAATAGTCTCACAGAAACCTTTCAGAAATTTCTCATTTTTTACTAACATCTTCAGTGCACATGAAGGACAGTTTTAATATGGAGTCAGCCTCTTTTAAAGGCATTGAAGTATTAGCTCCCTGCCTGACTTGTCAGATATTAGGTTTCTCGGTTGGATTGCATGCAAAGTTTTCTCCATATATTGGGTAAACCATTTCTGTCATTTCAAAGTGCTGTTGAAACTTATAAAACACATGTGATCCAAAGCAGCCAGATACGGGGCCTATGAGTCCTTCTGCACCGCTTCTTACAACCACTTGTGACTTACAACTGCTTACAAACATTTGTCTCCAAATAACAGTTTTCATTTTAAAATGTGATGTGATAAGAACAACCCATGAAAATATGGTTTTGACAGAAGTGTTGTGATATGAGGGTCTTTTGTTTGTATCCCAGCTGGAACTTACTACATAGATCTGGCTGGCCTTGATCCTGTGGCAATCCTTCTGCTTCTGCCTCCCCAGTGTACAACTATGGCTGTGCACTACTCTACCCAGAAAGATATGTGTGATGCAATCAATATTTATGCTTTGAATTTTCCATGCTTTGTTGTGAAAATCTGGATTAAAGCAAGTGCCTCTAAAGGAAATATCAACAAGTATAATTTATGTTCAGACAAGTCTTATAAAGCTTTTCTGACATATGTCAAAGACATTGGTAAAGAAATGATTCTAAGCTGGGCGGTGGTGGCGCACGTCTTTAATCCCAGCACTCGGGAGGCAGAGGCAGATGGATCTCTGTGAGTTTGAGACCAACCTGATCTACAAGAGCTAGTTCCAGGACAGGCTCCAAAGCTACAGAGAAACCCTGTCTCGAAAAACCAAAAAAGAAAAAAAAAAAACAAAAAAAAATGATTCTAACAGCTGAGTAACAAACACTTTCACAAATCAGAAGACTTTTACTGTTACTGTTAATAATTGCTGATATCTGACACCTCGATAATAGATTCTTACATAACTTATTCTGACTTTTAATTCAGGAAGGATTCATAGAGTTTACCCTTGTGCTATTTAGTATTAGCTGTCAACTCAACGCAGCCTAGGCTCACTAGGCAAGAGAATCTTTTAAGGAAAGATGTAGACCATGATGGCCTGTAGGTATGTCTTTGGAGGGGTTGCCTTACTGTTAATTGGTGTAAGACCCAGCCCATTGTGGACAGCATCACTCCCTAGGCAGTGGGTTCTTAACAGCGCAAGAGAAGAGAAAGCTGAGAACAAGCAAAGAATTGTATATTCTCTTTTTGTTCTTGACCAAGGAGATCATGTGAATCTCTGTCTTGAATTCTCCAAAACTGCGGCATGTGATTTGGAATTGTGAGGCATGTAGACTCTTTCTTTATAAGTTGCTTTTCATTAGTGTTTGTCACAGCACAGAAATGAAGCTAGAACAAGTGTCATTGTTATTAAACTTCTATTATTTGAGTGTCAAAGAAAGCTTCTGAAGATACATGTATCAGTAAAATATGGGAATTAACAATGGTTTATATTTTCTGCAACAACCCAGAAATAAGTAACATTTAATCACTGATGAAATAGTGATGATGACAGTTTGTGACACTGTTTCCAGAGGCTTAGGTGATGTGGCCTTGTTAAAGAAGTATGTCACTGAGGATGGGCTTTGATGCAAAAGCCTCTGCCGCTTCCAGTTTGCTGTCTTGGCTTTGGTTCCTGGTTCTGACGCCATACCTACCTTTGTCACCGTGCCTCTATTCTGCCGTCACGGACATGAATTCTCCATTCTCTGTTTCCTTGGTTATGGTGTATTTTCACAGCAACAGAAATATAACTAAGACACTGGCTTTGGCTGTCTTTATCCCTGTAAGAGAGATTCCAACCAAGTGTTAGCTTTTATGTTTAGTAGCTTTTTAATTAAAGTTTTAAACATGCTTTGACAAAACATTTGAATAGGTAAACAGTCTATTTTATAATAATCGCAGTAGCAGCTCAGTCTGAAAGAAATTTCTTACCATCTAGAACCCTATGCTCATAAAAATAGAAAATATATATTAAGCTTCATTTTATGTACATATTTGTGCAGAGAAATGTGTGAGGGTGATAAATAAAAGTCCTATGAGTACAGAAATATAAAATTCAATTACGGGGGTAGGTGTGAAGGGAGTGGACTGAAAGTACAGGCTCAAATAAAAAAAAAGATGAAAATTTTCAAATTAAGAAACCCTTTTCCATGTATTTTTAAATGGATGATGGTGGGTACCAAAATTATATGAAATTTAAATTCATGGATTAGTCTTTAAAGAGTGATAGATAAAAGTATGTCTTATATAAAAAAGTCTACCACATTTAAATTTATAACAAAGCATTTATGTATTACAGTAAACACGTGTGGGAGGTGCATGGCTTTCCAAAACTGTTTCAAACAGGAGTTGAAGAGCACGCAAAATGGATACCACTCCTTTCTAAATACTTTTCTTTCCTTTGTTTCTCATTCTGTTATTAGATGCATCAGGAGGCAACCAGCACATCAACTCATGTCTACTAGCCCACCATGATTCTATGCTGGCGTGCACACATACAGAGGGAGGGGCAGAGATAGAGCGACAGAGACATAGAGACAGAAATAAGGAAAAACATAGCCCCTCTAAGAAGTGTTGTAGGTCAAGTAGTCATCTCTGATTGATCATTCCTGTATTCACTAGACGTGAGAATTAATGACTAAAGTGAATTATGCTGCATGAACATCACTTGCTTAGCCTGTTTACAATTTAAGATTATTATCATGTGACTTGCATGCAAAAATTAGAGGACAGGATTCTACTAACTCATGGTCAAGTAGTCTATAGATAGATTTTGAAAGCCATATCACTCTACACTAAGAGGCTTTGTTTAACATTTTATTTGTTATTGTGTGTGTGTGTGCGTGCATGTATGTGTGTGTGCATGTATGTGTGTGTGCATGTGTGTGTGCGTGTGTGTGCATGTGTGTGTGCATGTGTGTGTGCATGTATGTGTGTGTGCATGTGTGTGTGCGTGTGTGTGCATGTGTGTGTGCATGTATGTGTGTGTGCATGTGTATGTGTGTGCATGTGTGTGTGTGTGCATGTATGCAGGTGCCACAGTGTGCAAATGGAAGGCAAAGAACAGTTTTGTGACATCACTTCTCCTCTCCCACTTTTCTTGGGGTTCTGGCAGTTGAACTCAGGCCTTTGGCCTTGAATAGCAAATGCATTACTGAGTGAGCCTTCTCATTCCCCCACACGAAGATGTTGCTTTGATTGACAGGTATAGGAAGTGCCAGCTTCCTACAGGTAAGCTGTTAGAAAAGTTTTAATAGCCTTTTCAGAAAATTGCATATATTCTTAGATAAACATTCCCAACTGTAGTAGTAGATAAGAAAAAAAAATGGCATTTGCTTAAAGGTAGGATGCCATTTGGAATCTGAAACTGTATCAATGAACTTTTCAAAATTCTGTCATGTTGAAATTTCCTGGCCTGTCTTCTGTTCTGAATGTGTGTTTTAACTGTGGTCATAAAGTGTCAGCTCACCACTTTGTGTGGATCTTCCATGTGTTGGTATATTTTATTATGCAATAAACCTCAATATTTGTTATTATTTCTGCTAAACTCATCAGAAGCATTCTTGAGCTTTAAGATCTGCCAAATCTGCGGTGACAGATGTGCCTGTCAACAACCCCAGTTCCTATGGAAAGCTTGAGTCCTAGCATTGGCAGCAAACACTATCAGGCTTTTTCCTTGAAGTGATGTCTCACTCAGTCCGTTGTTGAGAAAGTGTCTTCCAACTAACAAATCTAAATGAATGGGGCTCTTCCCTAAATCAGATGTAGGTTGCATTCTTGGTAAAAAGTGACTGGTTCTGATCATACCTCAGTCTTACAAAGGTTTTCCATTGAGAAAACTATCACACGTTATCAAGCACCAGGAGACCAGGAGTTTTTTTGTTTGTTTGTTTTTTTGCTTTTTTGGTTTTTTTACATGTTCCAATTTGTCAAGAAGAATATAAAAAAGCCTCCTCAAGGGCTGATATTTGCTTAATAAAATTAATATTTGCATTGCCTGATCAAAGAAATTAAAATGTACATCTTCTGTCCTTTTCTATCAACCAGTGAGTGGCTCTGAAAGGCAGCCATAGATGCCAACAGACACTGTGCCAGGACACTTAGCACTCATGGCCATTATCCTGGTGTGCCCTAAGCCAACAGCAGCTTTACCCGCCATTGTGCTTGCCCCACCAGTGCGAACACCAACAGCATGAAAAGGGCCAATAACATCCCAGGATGGCTATGCATATAGTTCTGAGCTTTAGAATATCCTGAGGACTCTCATGTCCATGGCTCTTACTTCTGTATTAAGGCTATGCTAGCAACTTTCTCCCAACGAAGCCTGCAAACTGTTTCTATAAACTTCCCCTGACACAAAGCCCTCCACTCTCACCTCCCCGCTCCTCACCACCAATGCCACCATCCATCAGATTGAGAAATTATTTGTATTCTTTTTTTGAAGTCTCTCATTTTACTGTCCCCCCACATCATCTGCCTCCTCCCCCACTTTCTCCTGTCCCCCCCACATCATCTGCCTCCACCCACATTTTCTCCTGTCCCCTCCACATCATCTGCCTCCTTCCCCACTTTCTCCTGTCCCCCCACATCATCTGCCTCCTCCCCTACTTTCTCCTGTCCCCCCCACATCATCTGCCTCCACCCACATTTTCTCCTGTCCCTTCCACATCATCTGCCTCTTCCCTCACTTTCTCCTGTCCCCTCCACATCTTCTGCCTCCTCCCACATTTTCTCCTGACCCCCCACATTCTCTCCTTCATCCCTTCCCCATTTTCTCTTCCTTGCCTCTTTATTCTTTACCTCCCTCCACTTTCTTGGCCTCTTCTCTCTCCCTCTCCTTTTTTCTTCACTTTATTTTTTAAAATCATGCTAACATAGGATGGCATCTCCCTTCTCAACATTTTTAGATATAGAATGTAGCACCGTTGTCTATCAGCCCAAGCCCAATGATGCACATAAAATGTCCAGAGGTGAATCAACTTTTACAACTGAGATTTTATACCCATGATTGAAAACTCCTCCTGCCCCCTCCTTTCAGTCCCCAGAAACTGTAGGTGGGTCCATCTTTATTTTTGTTGCTTTCATTGGTTAAATAAAGACGGCCTGGCTTGTAAGCTAGGTCAGCCCTTAGGTGGGCAGAGTAGACAGAACGGAAGTTCTGGGAAGAAAGGAAGTGAGAGAGCCAGTCACCATGAGGCCCCTGCTGCAGATGGACCTACCGTAGAACCATCCAGTAAGATCACCACCTTGTGGTGACATACAGACTTTTATAATGGGTTAGTTTAGATATGAGAGGTAGCCAAGAAAAGGCTAGAGATAATGGGCAAGGCAGTATTTGAATTAATACAGTTCTCCTGTGGTTATTTCGGGCATAAGCAAGCAACCAGTGGCTGAGCAGGCCAGTGGCTGGCGGCTGGGGAACACAACACGCACCTCTCCCCCATTACTTACAACAAGAAACTACCTTCAATCTATTTTATTCTTTGTTTTCATGAGTTGACTACTTTAGATGTCTCATAAAATGACTTGTTTTTTCTTAGTATAATGTCCTCTGGGTTCATGCATTTTATTCAAGATAAAAAGATTTCCATTCTTTCAAAGGAGAGATTGCCATCTGACCTAGGCAATTCTGTGGAGATTCTTTTATTTATTAATTTTAAATAACAAACAATACTCATATCAGTAATGGAAATAACTTTCATATACATAACTTTTTAAAGACTTATGTGCATGTATGTGTACCATATCTGTGCAACTGCCTGTGACGACCAGAAGAGGGCATCAGATCTCCTGGAACTGGAGTTACAAATAGCTATAAGCCACCATGTGTGCTAGGAACTGAACTTGGGTCCTCTATAAAAGCAGACAGTCCTCTTACCTGTGGAGTCATCTCTACAGTCACTAACTTGCAAAATTAAAAAAAAAACTTACTTCATCTTAATTTTATTGAAGGCCTCCCCTATCATTTTCATTAAAGTTTAGTTCCAGGCAGTTAGTGAGTTCAGAGACTAAAAGCGAAGGTTGTGTTTTGCTAATTGCATTAAACATTTATGAATTCTTAGCTCATGTTTGCCAAGATGATTGACAACTCTCTGTGGATCAGCTCTGGCTCTCTGTGGCAGTTTGATCTTCTGTAGCTCAGCAAGTAGAGCTTCTAGGAGACATGGTGGTGTGGTGTTCAGAGGAATCAAGCCTTTAATGTACTTGCTGGCTAGTCATCATGGTGTAGGTGGCTGCTGAATTTTCTCAGGGATGTTGAGTATGGATTTCAGTGGGAGATTTGGGGGCAGATCATGCAGACCTTGTAGGAGTCTCCTTAGCAACAAGACTGAAATTAACACCTGCGTGGTCATTCTTAGTGTGGCAATGCACTTGTTGCTAGGAGGGTTTGCAGGGATATATCTAAATTAGAGACTCAATTTGCCTCCAGAGTTAGTGTTCACTTTATTAGCCCAAATCTCTGAATGATTTCAGAAGGAAATCATTCACCCATTCATACAAACCATGGTGAGGGGCTCTGACAAAGCTCATGAAACTCAATTGTAAAATGTCATTTGAAATAACACACTTGCTTTGCGAAGAAATCCTTCCGAGGTAGAAATCCTTCCTGGGGTTTGCAGGGCCTGAAACTTAAACAACTTCAGAAAAATCAAAAATTACAATAATCTTATTTAAAATGAATGAATTCACCTGTACAAATTGTCAGCCCAGGCGATTAAGAACTTCCTCAGGTAGTTGGCTAGGAATGTCTATTGGAAAGAAAATGTCCCTGAAGGAGCATGGCTGAGTTTTCTGGATACTCCAGTCCAGGAGCTCAGAACCCTCCTTGCCAGGCTGGCAAAGAGTGGGTTGTTGGCTTCACAGTAGACTCATCTTGACCTTGGGAGAAGGTTCCAGACCACACCACTTCTCACGCCTCATTGGAGAGCATGGCTGTTGTCAAGTGACCCTGAATTATATCTGAGGTTTGTTGTAGTGGCAAAGATAAGTTGATTCTTTCCTTTCATGAAACCATGCCATATTTTAAATCACATTTTAAAACCTCTAAAGTTATATTTAATATCATCTAAAATTATATTTAAGAATTACTGGGCATGAGAACGTCTCACAGGGCACAAATGTGATCTTTCCCTGGAAGAATATTAAAAGGGGATACTACCAATTTTGCAAACTTAATTCCTAGCTCTCATTATTTTTTAAAAAAGAAGTCTCACTCCAAAGGCAATATGAAAGACAACATTTTCATAAGGCTTATTGGATATGAGGTAGTTCATTACCCCCAGTGTCACAGTTACTGTATTAACACACTTATATGTTAATGAAAACACAAATCTCCACCCATATGTTTCTGACTGAACATTAAATCTTTTTCTCTCTGGCCAGTTCTTATCCAAGTGCTACCCCTCCATTTTCTCTCTCTCTTCCCTCCTCCTTCCCACCCGCCAGTTCCACTGTCTTGATTGGGGTCATTACATCTTCTCTTGGATTAGTGTGGTGACATAACTTCCTGACTAGTGCTTTCGTTCTGATCTCATTTAATGTGTCTTCCATGTGGCATGTTGTGATTTAAAACAAAATGGATTTTGCTCACCTGCCTGAAATTCTTGAGTGCGGTTCATGCCATTTGATGATACCCAAATCTATGAGCCAGTGGAGAGTTCCGAGCTCCAGATCTCCCTCATCCTCACTTCCTGAGCATGGCTCTTCTCCAACTGCACCCACATGTACATTCTACTAGTATCAGGCAGGGCAAAGTCCTTCTTTGCTTTGGGTCCATCTTTAGGTCTAACACAATGCCTGCCATCTAATAGGGACACACTAAATTTTTAGATAAAATAATGGGTAAAGGAGAAATATGATGTTGTTTGAGACAATGAAAAAGTCAGATGCCATAATAATGTAAAGGCACTAGGGATGAATTCATTGATTGGGGATAGACAGGCTTCATGATCTAGTTACTTACCTCTAGATATATGTCATGGCTGTCCCCAGAGCTGCACTGGGATGGTCTAATGGGTGTTCTTTAACCTATTTGCCATCACACCACCCATTCCAAACTCAACTTTTGAATGTGTGTGTGTGTGTGTGTGTGTGTGTGTGAATGTGTTTGAGTGTTCCTGTAGAGCTCAGAGTAGGGTTTCATGTGTCCTGTTCTATTATTTTCTGCCTTATCACCTTGATAGAGGGTCTCTCACTGAGCCTGAATCTTACCCTTCCCAACAGGCTGAATAGTTAGTGCGCTAGCAAGTCTCACTGTGTCTACCCTCCAGCCCTTAGGTGACAGGCATGCCCTGTTTACTTTTGGTTTTTTGTTTGTTTTGTTTTTTTGTACTTTTGTAACATGGGTAAGGGGATTCAAACTTATATCTGAATGTTCACACAGCGAGAATTTTCACTCACTGAGCCACATCTCTAGCTCCCATTTGTTGTTGTTTAAGCAATACAAGTAGAGTGTGCTGATTTGCTAGGCTCATAGGATTGTTTTCTGGTATATTTATCTTTTCCCTTCCTTCCTTCCTTCTTTCCTTCCTTCCTTCCTTCTTTCTTCCTTTTCTGTTTTTTTTTTTTTTTTAGACAGTTTCTCTGTGTAACCTTAACTGTCCTTGGCTGCCCTGGAACTTGCTCTGTAGACCAGACTGGCCTTGAACTCATAGGGATCAGCCTGCCTATGCCTACAGAGTGCTGGGATTAAAGGTGCGCACACTACCATCCAGCCTTTAATTATACAATTCTAACTCAGTGAAGTGTTTAATTTTATTAAACTTAATATCATTCAGTATTTGAAATATTATCGGAGTTTTGGAGGTGTACCTGGATTGCTTAAATGTTCATTTCTTCACCACGAATCGTGGTTTTCCTTCTCCGTTGTAACATACATGAAAGTTAAACCCATAAGACAAGTCTATACTGGAGGTCAGTTGTATAACAGGTGGTTTTATTGCAAATGGTCTGGGAGCAACCATGGCCAGAAAAGGAGTATAGCAGGGAATATCCAAGGAAGTGAAAGTGGAAGGTGAGCTTTGTTCTGACATTTACAAGACTAAAGCAAAGGTGCAAAGTCTCAGGAACACAAAGTCGTAGCCTTGCAGGGTGCAGGCATTCCTGCCACTGATAAGTCCGCAGTCCCACCTCCATAGTGGCTGCTGCTTGAGTGACACATCACCTTTTGTAACTGATCAGAATGACTCACATGAGGACATCTTTGCTGGCATCTCTAATTATAACGAGACCTCTGCTGGTTCAGCTTCTGCCCACACATGGCAATCAGAAGATCACAGACTTGACAAAGAACAAACCACAAATTCAAATTCGCAAATAGCTGGGCTGATTCAGGAGGCAAATATTGCATTAGTATCAGTACTAGACAAAACACCATGGCTCAGAAAAGCCAGTTATTCTAACAATGATTGAATCTACAACTTGATATGAAAATGCTTTGTTTGGTGTCCTTTTCTTTCTTTCTTCCTTCCTTTCTTTTTCTTTTTCCTTTTCTTTTCTTTCTTTTCTTTTTTCTTTTTTCTTTTTTTTTGGTTTTTTTGAGACAGAGTTTCTCTGTGTAACAGTTCTCAGTCTGGCTGTCCAGGAACTCACTTTGTAGACCAGGCTGGCCTCAGACTCATAGAGATCTGCCTGCCTCTGCCTCCCAAGTGCTGGGATTAAAAGCGTGCACCACCCCACCGGGCTGGGTCTGTTTTCTTAGCTGTCGTAAGAGATGGGCTGTAGCAGTTGGGATGAAGCTGGCCGAGATCACAGGATTACTATTCTCCCACTCTATTCACGAGGGAAGTAAGAGTGACTGACATTGCCTATCTGCAAATGTCACATGAGTATTAATGGGCCTCATTTTCATATCTGACACAACAAGATGTAAAACATATGTGTGATGCGTGATGCTTAGCAATGGGAGTCACTTTCAGATGTCTGCTGAATAACTTCCTCCTGTCAGCAGCCAGATTTTATTCAGGGCAGAAACACCCCCCCGAAAAATTCCGAAGTCTTTTATGCATCTAGGTATTCATCGTTGTTCTAGACAATGAATCTGCTTTTGAGAAAAAGCACTTAGTTTCCTGGCAAAACAGATGTAGGCATCTATGCTTTTCCACACCATCACTTGCTTTTTCTTCCCCCAGGAGCAAAAGCTCGAGCTTCTTCTGCGAATCTGGGATAAAAAGCCTGTAGTAGACGCCCACAGACTAGCACTTTGCCTCTGATGTCTTTTGACAAGGCCAGCAACTCACCTCCTTCTCATGGCTGAATCCTACTTCTCTGAGTAAGTAGACATGGCTTTCCTGTGGCTGATAGTTTGAGAAACAAAATAGCTAATATCTCAACTCAAGAATTAGATTGATTCCCTTAAAGCTATCACTATTCTTTGTTCTAAATCTGAAGGCTAAGGCTTAGTGCTGGTGTTGAATATTTGATTCTCAAAACGATCCCAGCCGTACCATTCAGTGGGTCTTGAATGTTAGTTTCAGTCATGTCCAGATGCATCCATCTGTGAAGGCTGGGATACAGGGGCTCTTGGGCAGAGGCAGCCACACTAGGATGTGGTGATCTGAACCCATACAAGGTGACGAACCAAGAGGAACACAGCCTATCCTGTAGGATCAAGGGTGGGGACAGGGCTTGGGCTCTGAGCAGAGTAGTCTAACAACTTGAAAAAAAGTTTAAGATTTTAATTAGTCCTTACTGGTGCTCACTGTGTGGTCATTTCCTTTCCGGGGATCTTCCACGTATGGATGCACAGAATCCTTACACTGGCCCCAGCAAGAGAACACCAGCATCCTGGTTTTACAGAGTCAAAAATTAAGACCATAATAGGTTCCTTCATTGGGTGACAGTTACACCTGGTTAGGTAGGGTGTGAGACTTGTGTATTAGTTGCTTTTGTCTTCTTATTGTGACAAGATTACCTAACAGAAGTAACTGAAGGAAGGGTCTCTTTGGGCTCATAGCCTGAAGAAAAGCTACAAGAGCCTGAGACAGTGGTCATGTGGCATCTACAGTCAGGAAGCAGTGGTCACGTGGTATCCACAGTCAGGAAGCAGTGGTCACATGGCATCTACAGTCAGGAAGCAGTGGTCACGTGGCATCCACACTCAGGAAGCAGTGGTCACTTGGCATTCACAGTCAGGAAGCAGTGGTCACGTGGTATCCACAGTCAGGAAGCAGTGGTCACATGGCATCCATACTCAGGAAGCAGTGGTCACATGGCATCCACAGTCAGGAAGCAATGGTTACACAGCATCCACAGCCAGGAAGCACTGGTCACATGGCATCCACAGTCAGGAAGCAGTGGTCACGTGGCATCCAGTCAGGAAGCAGTGGTCACATGACACCTACAGTCAGGAAGCAGTGGTCATGTGGCATCCACACTCAGGAAAAGCAGTGGGGCACATGGTATCCACAGTCAGGAAGCAGTGGGCACACAGCATCCACAGTTGGGAAGCAGTGAGTGGTCATGTGGCATCCACAGTCAAGCAGCAGTGGTCATGTGGCATTCAGAGTCAGGAAGCAGACCGCAATGCATTCTGGTGCTCAGCTGAATTTCTCCTTTTCATTTGGGCTGGAAATCCAGACCATGGGATGGTGCCGCTGATATTCACGGTGAGTCTTCCCTCTTGAGGTAAGTCTTTCTAAAATCACCCTCATTGCACACAGAGATTTGACACACACAAGTGTGCTTTCCTGGGCTTCTCAGTCCAATCAAGTTGGTTGACAGAGATTAACCATCTGGGTTTGGTCACCTTTCGCGTAATGACAGGAAGTACTCCTGGGGATCCTTCCATTCCCCAGATTGAGGTTCCTGTTCTTTCTCAAGATGGGTTGTGGGAAGTAAAGAAGAAAAACAGGCGTATCTTATTCATGATTTTAGAAAAGAAATTGACTTTTGGATCACTAGACTTTAAAGGAAAAGGCTCAGTCATGGCGCTTCTGTCAAACTCAGATTCATTCTGAAGAACTGCTTGCTTCCGTGACATCTCAGTGACCTGAGGGAAAGGTGGAGACATTTTAATAAGCACACAGATTGTTTAAGGCAGCTTCATACAAATCAGATATGAAGATTATTAGTGTTAAAATCATTTCCAATTTAGAAACATTCTAAAGGTTAGACCAATTGTGGCAGGCCAAGAATGACTGATTTGGGTGACCCAGGATGACTTTGATCCTCTTGTTTCAGGCCCCAAGCACTGGGGCTACAGACACATGTCACCACTTCTGGCTCTGCATAGTCTTTCAGAGTTAGTGTGGAAACAATAGCCTCATTGCTTTTTCTAAGTTTTCCTACTTTCTAAGGAACAGATGCCCAATATAAGCCATAGGACATGGTGATGCTATTCTTGGTTATTAACATGACAACATCAGGAATTAACTAAAACCCAAGTAGCTGGGTACACCTATGAGGGATTTTTTTTCCTCAATTAAATCTTTTGAGGTAGGAAGATCTACCTTTAATCTGGGCCACACCTTCTGGTGGCAACATAAATAAAGGACAAGAAAGAAGGAAGCTTTTACTGTGTGGCTGCTGGCAAGTCCATTCTTTCACTGGTATTAGAGCCTACTTCTTCAGGATTCTGGCATATAC
>JAQHUG010000162.1:246159-276955 GCA_028555095.1 Dicrostonyx torquatus
CAGTCCAGTCCTCACTGCCTACCTAAGTTCTTCCCTATCAACAGGCCAAGGAAGTTTCTTTATTAACTAATGAAAGCAATATATAGACAGTTGGACCTCCTACACTGTGTGTGTGTGTGCGCGCGTGTGCACGTGTGTATGATCTGTACGTTGTTCTGTTCTTCTAGAGAGCCCTACTAATGCAGCCAGATGGCTTGGCAATCTCTTAAGTTCCCCACAGCCACCCTGCTAACTCTCAGAGCGAAGATCAGAGAACCTATAGTGGGTCCAGGGTGGCCAGCTAAGGGCCTGGGGCCCAGGATTTTCAGT
Organism: Dicrostonyx torquatus; assembly: GCA_028555095.1. NCBI lineage: Eukaryota > Metazoa > Chordata > Mammalia > Rodentia > Cricetidae > Dicrostonyx > Dicrostonyx torquatus. The sequence goes on from JAQHUG010000162.1 coordinate 246,469, forward strand.
CTTGAGAGTAGATCCAAGGCAGAGTTGCAGTGCTTTTCCCCAGCAAGTGTGCAGGAGATGCTAATGAGCATCCAGACGTGCACTTGATCTTCATCATCTGGGACATTCTGCAATGATTTCTACAGCAAGTAATTTAATTAACATGATGGAAAGCAAAGCCTACCACGATCACCTAGGACACCACAGAGCTTCCTGGAGGTAGCTCACCGTGAGAGAGAGCAGAGGGTGACATTTCAAAAGAGAGATGGAATTAACCACAAGATGAGGGTTTAATGAAACTCTGATTGAATCAAGGTTTCATTACCTGATAGGTGCAATGAATACAAATAGGGTGGCAGGTGGAAAATTTATTGGTGGGAAAAACAGAGTAGGAGAAAGTTCTGTAACCTGTATAGTAAAGCAGATGTTTTTAGAATGTAACAATTATGTGCAATCACCTGAGTCAAGAATTGAGTTTCAAAGCAAATTCCATCACCTTTCAAGTACTCAAGTATCATTTCTTTAAAGCTCTATCTTGGGAACTGTGGCACATTCTGGTTCTATAGTATATACTAGAAAAAAATGGGGAAGGGAGATGTGGCTCAGCCATTAAGAGCACCAGATTGCTTGTTGCTCTTGCAGAAGATACAGGTTCTGTTCCCAGCACCTACATGGTGATTCACGACCATCTGTGCCTCTAGTCTCAGGGGATCTGATGCCTTTTAATCTCTGTGCACACCAGGCCACTGTTTCCTCATCAGTAAGGAAGAACCTGCTACAGAGGGTTTGGATGAGGAAAAATGAATTATCCACATAATCTTTAGACAGAGGTCTGGCACATGCTACCATGCACATATAAACCCACTATTATGGGGCCAAAGTTCCAGATTTCTGGATTCATACACTTCTCATTCCTTTTCACCTGCCCCCTTTTTTTCTCTACTTTTGGGCAATTTCACAGTTAATTAGCACCTCTATCTTATCTGGAGTGGCAAAAATAAGGAGAGAAAATCAAGACCATCAATTTTGGCACTAATTATCACCTAGTTAACATGTAAAAAGGCGGAAGGCATCAGCAGAAATGAGGTATCAGGCTGTCTACAGATTTCTCTGTGTTCTCTCCAGACTACAGTTCTCCCAACCAGCCTGTTGATTCACTTAGTTTGAAGGATGGCTTTCAGCAGTATTGGCTTGTGATCCTGGCCATAAGAGTCCACGACAATGTGTTTTCCTGGTTGTTTTCATTTTTGTTTCTGACTTGTCATTGTCATAGTCTCACCCCAGATCAGTGTACCTGGGGTTGTCCTTTTGTTGTTGTCTGCATGTTGTGTTGTTTTCGACACTCCACGCGATCATGTTAAGTGGTTTTCAGTAGTTTGGGGAAGCGATCATTGTGGTAAAGTTTGCCTATCATGGCCACCCGGCTGCTAGACTGAATTTCCCATGGAATGTTCCTTGGTGGACCCAGTGTAAACTGGTCTTCATCAACTGGGCCGTTGATGACTCCATCTACCTCCTACCAACATGCACCACTGTGTCTTTTAGGTGTAACTGCTTGGGATGGTCTGAAATGCTATCCCAGGACAATCAACTTCTGCCGTGAAAAAATAACCGCTGAACTGGAGGCTGCTATCACAGCAAAAAAAGCCCCAGCACCAGCATCGCCACCCAGCCACACACTCATGCCCCTTGGTACTGTGTTCCCAATCTTCAGAGCATCCTCTCTGCTTCCACAGACTTTTCTATTATATTTATTATATATAATATATTAATATATATATATATTATATTTATACCCATCTTACCTTCTTTATGTATTCTTCTGTTTTCAAAAAAGACATCTCAATCCCCTTGTGGCTCTCCTAATGTTGCTCTTCAGTCCTCTTTCCGAAGATGGAATTTTCAGTGTCTTCCTCCATGTCAATTTTCCCACCATAGTCTGCACAAAACATTCCATTCCTCAAACCCTTGCTCTTGAGTCTGCTTTGTCCTTTCCGTGTTCTACTCCTCTATTTTAGGCTTGGTCAAAGGGCGGGCTCCACCAACTATGCCTACATTTTATGCCTATTAGTGCTTCCCCTGTGCAAGGGGCTGCCTGTCTTCTTTTCTAAATCAAAGCGTCACCATTGCAGTCCCTCAGGGAATGCCACAGTTCCGCAATATGAAGACACATGCCCCTCTCCTGTTTTGCTAGCTCTCTGCTGCATTTGGCATTTTGCTCTTCCTTGGAGCTTTATAATATCTGTTTGTCTGGCTGGCTGACTATCACACTATTATTTTGATACAGGCTCTCACTGTACAGCCCAGGACAGCTACAAACTTGAGATCTTCCTACCTCAGCCTCCCAAGTGTCGGGATTATGCTGTGGACTATCATACCCAAAGTTTTCTGACCCAATGGTTTTGATGCTAGGGAGGAGTTCTCTCTCAGATTGTCATCCACGGAAGGGTTCTCTGAATATGAGGCATCTAGGTGCCCTGAATAACTCATCAAACTATGCTGCAGTATCCTTTATATTCCCTAGTCATGACAGGAACATGTGTTTATCTTCTTATTAAATTATACTGCAATTATCCTTTATATGCCCTGGTCATGAGAATACAAGTTTTGTCTTCTTGATCTTTTTAGATCAACATGTTTTTCAGAAACCGCTGAAGGCTTATATTGGTCCTTGGTTAATCAAAGTTTCCTACGGATGCATTGACAGATGTTCAGAATGGTTGTAGGCATTAGAACTGCAGTTTGGGGTTTCAGAATTCCAAGGTCTAATGATCCCAGAATATCAGCAAAAATGCAGTTTCATCAAATGCACTCATTGGAATGATGGGAAAGGCTTTTCAGAAGGTGGTGATGGTTACAGAATTTCAGACTGAGCAATAAAGAATGACAGTCTGTGATTGTTGGATATATATGGGACCTTTTGCCCTAATAAATAAGAATTATTACAGGAGGTCAGCAAAGACCTTTGACTTAGAATGTTTAACAGAGCCAGCTAGGACATTTGACTCTAGGAAGCTAACAAAGATACGGAGGCCATTGTCTCAAGGATGTTTGCAGAGATTCCCCTCTTCCTTAGTTAGCTATCCACAAAAGAATGTTTCCGTTTACACAGGTGTGCTAGTTAGCTAACTAGTTGTTCATTACCCCCAGTTTCTGCTCACTGCCCTAAGTACGGAGCCCCCACTCAAGCAGCTCCTGATTTTGGGGCTATATATACTGGTTTTGTTCCCTAATAAAGTGAGACCTTGACAAGTGAAATTTGCTTGGTCTTCTTCCTTTCTCTCGCTCATGATTTTCAGGTAGGAGCCTCTTCCACCCTGAATAACTGGACCCACGGGTTGATATATATATCAACTGTTGTTTATCTGGAAAGCAAGCTTTCCCTCAGAGCTGCTGTTTGTGTTTCCTTTGGAGACCAGAAACCTCTCTGAGATTTTAATGAAAATTGCACAGAGTCACTGTGCATAAACCTCTAAGCATAATTTCAGAGACTCATAAATCCACTGGAGCGCATTCATTTGCCCTTACTCCAGAGCCTCAGGACAAGCCTTAAACATGCATTGTTTTAAAATGTCACACTTGGGAAAAATACCTTTGTTATAAACCATGATTATTGTCTGCTGATGAATGCCTATCAGTTTTAACTGAACACATGTTAATACACTTAACCTTTCCAATTTACATCACCAAATTTGATTTTAGAAATAGAGGGAAGAATTTAAAACCTTTTCTAACTATATAACTGTCTTGGAAGATATGGCGCCCTAAGGTTAGAGTCTTTGGGGTGATTGGCCTTCCCCCCAATGCTGACCTGCGGTCAGGCTAGGCCCAGTGCACGTTTCTCATTATTAATGGAGGATTTCAAATAAAATTTCAAAAGCTAAATGTTTGTCCAGATAGTTAAATAATTTACCAATAGCCTGGTGACCTTAGAAGCACAGATCCAAGCACTGAACTCTCAGGCGCAATGTGCTGTGTGAATTAGTTTAGACAAGAGAGCAAACTGAGCAGCGGGTCTTTGTCTTTTCAGAGAACCCTGAATGCATTGGGGCAAATCAATGACTTCATTTGGTAGTTTTAGGAGGTGTTCGGTTCACTCTTGACGTGTGCCACTGGGGTAGAGTTTGTTCTTTAGGGGTTTTTTGTTTTGTTTGAGTTTTTTTGACTAGGATGCCTTTCCTCCTCAGACACACACAGGAGACCAAGTGGGAGCCCCTTGGGGAACCCTAGCGACCAACCACCTCTTTTCTATTTTTTCTTCAAACTTTCTGCCTTTAGTAATTTTAAAGGAATCTAAGCCACTACAATCCCCAGCCTCCTCAGGAAATTTCTAGATGAGACTGATACACAATCCATCCTGGCATAAAACTGGGAGTGAATTTGGTACTGAAACATGGGCAGACATGAAGAGCTCCCCAAAGATGAACAGCACTTCTCCCTCTGTTTCCTTGTAAACAGCACAGGGGCCAGACATTTATGTAAGGGCTGTATACACTTGTGCAACCCGGTGCTGGGGGAAGATGGGAAGCCTTGGTAGAGCTTGGTAGTGCTGGGATGGTGTGGCTTCTTCAACACACTCAGAGATCTGCGCTTGCAGCAAGCCTCTGACTGTCATGGTGAGTCAGTAATGATGAAAGATGGCAGGACATTTTCCTTGACCTCGAGTGTGCCATTTCTTCCCCAAGTTTTAACCCTAGCCTTTTTATCCCTCTCCTGCTGTTCTTTTCCTGCCTTATTTTTTCTTTTATTTTTTCCAGGTTTTCACTGAACACTTTTCTCTCTTCCTTCTGAATCTGAATTAAGGACTGTCTAGAGATAATTAACCAGGTAGATACTTTTTTAAAACTGTAGAGTGCAAACCAAGTATTTTTGAACCATAACAGATTTTCTCTGAGTTTGAATCTTCATTCTACACTAGTATTTTTTTTTGCTTATTGAAGTCTTGCTTTTATTATTTTTCTTTATAGTAAACCATAGGCTATTCCACTTTTCAAAGTTAGAAACAGAAACACTAACCTGGGTGTCTTAAAACTGAGGAATCTTAAAATAGTTTCCATGTTAAAACAAGACAAATAAGTATGAACAATTTGAAATTTTAAATAATAAGGATTATTTAAGACAATTGACTCAAAAGTAGTGAGCCAGGGCTTTGGATTTCTCTGGAAAGATTGTGCCCATTGAAATTTAGTTTATAATGTGTTCAGTTTATTATATTCCTTAATCAGAATTAAATCTTAAAAAAATCAGCAGGAAAATGTAGAGAGCCTTTTGAAAACATATTTTGCTTTCTGGGTTAGATGCTGAGAAAGTGGTGTTTTCCCTCATGTAAGGGAGCTGACTGAGCTGGGTGAGGGAGTATGTGCCTTGCGGAGGGAAGCAGTATGCATTTTAGGATTTGCATTTTGGCTCCAGAGCTGTGAGTATGACCTCTCCCTTTAAAATGGGTTGCATGGAGTTTTCTTAGCCTCTGTGTGTAGATCCACGAGGAAAGTGAGGGTACAAATAAAGAATATTTACGTGGATGAATATAGACAGAGAATAGAAAACAGACAAAGATTTTTTGTGAATTCAGACTTAAAATCAGAAAATTGCCATTTGTGAATCTTGCCATTTAGTTTACTGGAGACAGGAGAACACCTGAGATAATAGAAACTATCAATGTATTGATCAATGACAGAATACACTGGGTACTTTCTTGCTTCTGTAAAATATTTGCAGAGTTTTGAGAACTGAGTGAGAAAGAAAATATACTGCAGTATAATTATTGTCGCATTATTTTAAAAATAACCTTTATTCAAAGGCCCATCTGAGTTTTCATCCCATTGGGTATATTTTTAATCCTGCATGTTTTATTATTTATCTTTTTGGGTAGCCTTTTCTCATACAGTTAACTCTTGCAGTGCAATGGTGAGAACATTTGAAATCCACTCCAGTGGTTTGGAGGGACATAATATATTGTCCTTAGCTGTTCTCAAATGGGGTGCGTCTGAGCTCTTCAGCTGACCGTTCTTATTTAAATGAAACGTTTGCTCTCTGACCAATGTCACCACGATGCTCTGGCTGACCAACAACTACTGTTCTACTCTCTGCTCTGTCTATTTGACCTTCTGGATCCCAAGTATTCCAGATTGGTTTCTGCTGCTGTGATAAATATCATACCCTCCTTCACCAAAAGAAACAAACCAAACAACAACAAAAAGTTTGGGGAGGGAAGGGCTTACATGGCTTACAAACTAAATTCCCCTTTATGACTAAGTGTTATATATTGTGTACTGACATTTCCAGACAAAAGTTGTACCTATGTTGAAGATTCCACAAGAATGGCCCACTGGTTAAAACATTCCTATTTTACAGAATAAGGATGTTACACATTAAGAAAAACTTCATCTTGAGATATCTTCAGTCTCTTCACTTTCTATTCACTGCTTAACTTTGTGTTTAAGCTAACATTCACTTGAACATCAGGTAAGAACTTTGGATTATATTCCTAGCAGACCTGTAGTCTTTAATTCCCCAAAAGCTAAGAATGGCACCAGAAACCATATGAAACCTATAACAGAGTTTATCCTGTTTCACAGTGACCCATGTCTCTACCAATATAGTTGGTAAACACATTGATTGATTGATTGATTATTTCATTGCTTATTATATAGTTCTATGAGTCTAAAAAGCTTTTGAAACCATATCCACACTGGAGCATGTCTTTTAAGTCAAACTCAATCTGTGTTCCCAAACTATGGCCATTTTTATTTGGTTCAGAAAAAATACAATCTCTTCTTCCCTCTGTGTTGAGAGTTGTGTTGATATTGACAGCATACATATCACCTTTCTTTTTTTTGTCCACCCATTGATTAGCATCTCAGATAGTTCCACAGTTTGGTTATTGTGTATAGCTCTATAATAAATACCACTGTGCAGATGCCACCATAGTAAGCTGCCTTTGACTCTGTTGATATACCTGGAAGCAGTATGGCTGCTCTTAAGTGTACTCTATCTTTAATTTTTAAAAGAAATTTCATATGTGAGTTTAAAGACTCACATTCTGGTCTGGGGCTCTCTGCCCAGAAGGTTCAGAGGATAGGGCTGCACAGAGTTGGACCTGCCCTTCGCTGACTGTAATATGATATTTGCTTCACTGTAGGTTCTTCTTCATCCTATGGTTTTTCTTTTAGTTTCAGTGTTTATAGGTATATATTACTTATTAATGTCTAATTGTATTCTATTGTGTCTAGAGAAGATGCTTTATAATTAATTACTATAAATTCATTGAGGCTTGATTTATATCACAAAATGGTCTTAGTAAATGTTCTATTCTAATTCAAAAAACAATGTATACGCTGCTGTTGTGGAGTGGGTGTTTTAGAAATACCTACTAGTGGTGTAGGAGTTCCTTCTGTCTGTGTGTTTCTTTCATTGGTTAATAAATAAAGAAACTGCCTTGACCTACTTTATAGGGCAGAACTTAGGTAAGCAGGGGGCGGGGGAGACAGAACTGAATTCTGGGAGGAAGAAAGGCAGAGGAGGAGAGAGCTGCCATGGAGCCGCCAGAGTTAGACGTGCTGAATCTTTCCCAGTAAGCCACTGCCATGTGGCGATACACAGATTAATAGAAATGGGTTAAATCAAGATGTGAGAGTTAGCCAATAAGAGGCTAGAGCTAATGCGCCAAGCAGTGTTTTAATTAATATAGTGTCTGTGTGATTATTTCGGTTCTGGGTGGCCGGGACAAACAAGCAGCCCTCACCTTGCAACAATTGGCACCCACGTGATCAACTAAATCCTTTGACCAAAACTCCATACCTTTAACCAGAATGTAACTATCCTAACTAAAATGAGATGGAATCTAGGTAAAGTTTTCATATGTATTTATTTCCCTGGCGGCTAAAAGTTTTGAGCATTTCCTCATGTACTTATTGATAATTTATAATTCGTCATCTGAAAGGTACCTGTTCATGGCCATTAGCAATTAGTCAGTGGAATTTTCACTCTTTCAAAAAACTATCTTGGCGTTAGGTGAAGAGTGGGCAATCTGTCACAGGTGCTCTGCACCCATTCAGTCATATTTATTTGCTGAGTTCCTGGAGCCTCTCTTCAGAAAGTTGTTGCCAGTGCCTACAGCTTAAAGTGGTCTCCCGATCTTCTCTTCTGGCAGTTCAAAAGTTTTAGGACTTCAATCCATCTTGAGTTTTGGATTTAGCTTAATTCTTCTGCACACAAATACCCAGTTAGCTCAGCACTATTTATTAAAGAGATTCTCTTTTTCCCAGTGTGTGTTTTTGTGTACATTCAGAAGAGTTCAGCAGTTTGGACTTATTCCTGGATCTTCAGCTCTGTCCCATTGCTTTACATGTCTGTCTCTGTGCAAATACCATGGTGTTTGGGTTATGATGGCTTTATACTATATTTTGAAATCAGATGCTGTGCTGTACAAAGCTTTGTATATATGTATCTATTTCCCTTTATTTGTAGAGCACAAGATCTGATTTCAAAATATGTTTTTCAGAAGCAAACCAAATCCAGAACTCAGATTTCCAACCACCTCCTTTTCCACACATGCCAGACCAAAGTTCACCCGCTGTAATCCCCACGGGGCTAGGTGCCCGAGAGCAAGGCAGGGCCTTTGTCCAGAGTCCACTCATGTTAGTGCTCACCCAGCCTTCCCATTACTATCCATGGGGACTGTAGTAAGGTTCTTGCACATGTTTCATGCTTGTGACTCCAAACTGGTCCTGAGGCTTCCTTCTATGGTTCCTGCAGCATGTGTGTCCCTTCCTTTAGATCTCTGAAAACAATCAACTGTCCATTTAGTGGCTATCAACTCTTGACCCGTTGGCCTTCGTATACCTCCATTCTGAAATGAATACCTTACCTTTGAAACACGTGTGGGTTATTCATGGACTTGATGATAATAGCCTCTGTCTTTCCAAGACACCGCCAGATGAATCTGTAGTGACAGCTGACCTTCACAGACATGATCAAAGACAAAAATTACACATTTAAATACAACACAATCTTTGACTCCACCAATGATACAGAAAAATAAGTCCTCAAGAAATAATTTGTCAGGTGACTAGAATTATTGTTGGAGTCCTAGAAGCACAATGGAGTGAATCTGCCCAGTCTCCTACTTTTCTGTTACCTTGGGGGCTGTCACTTTTCACCTTATGCTTAGTTAGACCACGATTGATGGTGTTGGGTTGCTGATGGTGCAATTGGCATTTGGGGCTTATTTCATTTCATTTAAAAGCCATGCCTAACTGTGCAACATTTGAAGTTTTACAGGAAAGAAGTTGATTCGGTAAGCTGAAAGCATTACCACCAAACTTTTCTAATTAAGGTTCATAAAGAAAAACGTGTGATAATTCTAACCTATTTTTCTCCTCTCCTCTGCAAAAACTCTATTATTATAATAAAATAATAACAGGTTTCAGGATAAGAAAACAGGAACATCTCAGGGCCCTGAGGTTCCTTTGAGTAGTTCAGAACTTAAAATTTAATGTCGGGTTCAAGTTTGACATGATGAATTCTATATTAATTGCAAATTAATTATACTATAATAATCACATTAATTAGCTAAACAGAATGGAAGAAAATTATAGATATCCTAACAACTAGAGTTCCTCTCTGAGTCACACAGAGACCTTTTTTCACTCCCTTTTCTCTGCTCCCAGTCCCATAGGGAGTGAAAGCAAGCGTTCCCTGCCAGGGCAGTTGTGTGGCATTTATGCAGAAAGTGGCTAGAAAATATAATAAATCTACTTTTAAAATACAAGAAAATTACCATTGAAATTCTAAGCAATAAGAAAAGAAAACATAGTGAGATGCTATTTTAGTGACTTTCAATAAGAAATATTTGTAGAAATGAGGATTCAGGGGCTGATGAAATGACTTGGTGGTTAAGGGCACTGTCTGCTCGTGCAGGCATTCAGTTCTCAGCACCCACATGTTGTCTCACAACCATCTGTAACTCCAATTCCAGGGGATCCAATGCCTTCTTCTGGCCTCTGTGGGCACTGCACACATATGGTGTACATATATACATGTAGGCAAACACTCATATACATAGAATAGAATTAATATCTTAAAAAAGAAATCAGGATTTTACATTTTAAAATCTCATGCTACATGCTCTCTCTCTCTCTCTCTCTCTCTCTCTCTCTCTCTCTCTCTCTCTCTCTCTCTTTCGAGACAGGGTTTCTCTGTAGCTTTTGGAGCCTGTCCTGGAACTAGCTCTTATAGACCAGGCTGGTCTAGAACTATGTTATGCATATTGATCCCATTCATTTCCCTGTCCTTTGCACCTATCCTCCATCCTTAACCTCCCACCAATAAAACAAAATTTAGGAGAATAAAGGAGAAAAAAATTAAAATCTCATCATGGAAGTTGCCGTGGGACACAGTGAGTTATGCAGTAACCCCTTGTCTATACATCTTTACTTGTGAGTGTTCATTGCAAGAAGTCATCTGTCTGGTCTGAGGCCTCTGGTTTCTACTACACTATCAATGCTGGGCCCTCACTGGGACTCTTCTTGGATATCCTGTTGTTGCCCTGTGTTGTGGAGATCCTGCAGCTTTGGGTCTGTAGGTCAGGTCCCTTCCTGTGCTTCAGCAGATCATAGATGGGGTGGATGCTGGGACAGACCAAGTCTTAACCTTGGTTCTGGGACTGGGAAGCTGTAAGGTTGGTCTGCCTGCCGTTTCTTCCCTGTCCTCACCACCAGGATGAATGCTCCAGCATTGCCTTGGCTAATTCACCTCTTGCAGCAGTGAGTGAGGGATGAGGTCAGTTCTCCTGCTTTCACACTCTCTGGGTAGGCTCTCTCACATTTACACCATCAGAGCCAACTCTATTGTGTTGCCCAGTCAAGGTACAGGGACCACTTCTCCTGAGTGCTGCAGCTGGTGAGGGGCAGGGACAGCCCTCTTGCTCCTAGGACCTCCGGACCAGATCCCCCATCTATCTCAGGTGTTGATGGTTGTGTGTGTGGGTAACTCTCCCCATCCCATGCCACCAAAAGATAGATGAGTAATGGGGACAGCTTGCCCATGCTCACAACTTCGGGGCTGTCTCACCACACCTTCACCAACAGGATTGGCTCCATTGTGATGCCCAGGCAAAGTGCAGGGTCTGCTCTCCTGAGTGACTGCTGGGGGTCAGGAACAGTTCTACTGTTCTTATAACCACAGGGCCAGCTCTCCCATCTGCCTTAACCATTGATAGGGTGGGGAGGGAAACTCTTCCCCTCCCAAGCCACAGACATGTGAGTCATGGGGACAGTTCTCTTTTGCTCACAACTTCAGGGCTGGGTCACCCACACCGCTGCTAAAAAAGTTGGCTCTATTGTGATGTCCTGATGAGGTGCAGGGCCTGCTCTCCCGAGTGAGGATTTTGCATTTTTATGAAAGCATAAATATAAGCCACTTCAGAGATGTAGTCTGACAACATGGCAAAGGCTGTCTGTCCTCAGTGACCGGCAGGGGAGGTCAGGAGAGGTATTCTACCATAACAGGAAGCTCCTTCTTGCTAAAGCTGCTAACTGATGCTTACTGCTCACAGATTCCCTAGGAGGACGCCACTCCCCACCTGTGGGCTCTGTGCTTGGTGTGACTCAGTGGCATGTCTTCCAAAGCCTTTTCATGATAAAGGTACCAGTGGCTCATGATTTAAATAACTGTTATAAAATATCCACTAAATATGAGGTTGAAAGACTATTTAAAATATTTTATTGCTATCTGCTTTGGAAAGACTAAATAAACATTAGTCACTAAAACACATTATTGAATCAGAAAGGTTTCTTAGTGCAGTAGACAATAGTTAATTCAGAAACTAAAGTCAATGAAAAGGTGTCTGTGGTCACTAACCCTCAAATGCAGTCATCACACCCCCAAGGCTCAGCCTCAGATGGTGACATCTATTATCAGACACCAATGGAGGCATCTAGATCACCCTCCCCAAGGCTCAGGGACCATCATGGAAGGGGGAGCAGAAAGATGGCAAGAGCCAGAGGTCACGAAGGACCGGGGAACAGTGTCTTCTGGGTGTGACACTGCACTCAAGAACATTGTAATTCTGGAAACAGAGCCCAGTGGAACACGCAGAGCAAATGCTGAGAACATCGCACAGAGAGGTGTGTGAAACAGTTGAGGATGCTTTAGCACATCTTCTTGAAAAGCCTAGATGGATAAGGTGCAGGCAGAGTGTAAGGTATGCTTCCTTGTTATTTCTCTTGAGCCGTGCAACTTATCAGCTTTCCCCAGAGCATTCACGTTGTTCTGTTTCAAAGTCATTGAGAGTGATATGGAGAAGGAGGATGAGCAGATGTGTGCAGAGATGAGGAGAGACCCACAAATCCTAGTGTCACAGAAGATCCTCAAACTAATAATCCCCACCTGACCTCAGGAATGCCTGCACAGGCTATTAAGAACACACGAAACATTTATACGGTTGACCAGAACTTTGTCCCAAAGGAAGTCCCAATAAGCTGCAAACTCAATGCTGTTCACACCACAATCTCTGATAATAATAAAAAGCTACCCTAAAGGAAATGTTCGGAACGCCAATAATTTATTCATGTATTAAATAAGAAATATTTAGGAACCAATGCAAATATATTAATAATTTATGGTATGCACATAGAGAAGTAATTAGATGAAAATCTTAATAATACATTAATATATTTATTAGAAAACAAAGGGGCTTGAAAAGAATCTTTTGTCCAACTAAAAATGAAAAGGAAAATCAGAATTAAGTCTAGATAAAGTATACTAATACTAAGGGTAAAAACTAACACTACAGAGCTGAGCATGGTGGTTTGTCCCTTTAATCCCCAGGACCTTGAAGGCAGGAAGATTTCTGTGAGTTTCAGGACAGCCAGGGCTACAAAGTGAGACCCTTACCCCCAAAATTTAATATCATATGTATATTTAATAAAATCAAAATTAGTGAGCAGAATAAGAAATAGTTCTTTGAAAAAACACAGAACATTCAAATATGTCACATACTGGTCGAGAAAAGCTGAGTCCACAAGTATAAGACCTGAGTAAATCAGAACTCTGACTCTTAAAAATCTGCGTATAAAATTGCAGCTATGTCAGGTGATTCCATAAAAAAATCTTATTACATTTGTCAAATAAACCTTCAAGAAAAGTGCTTAGACATCATTAGAATGCAGAGAAGAAGGTAGGTTGAACTATTTGAAGTTTACCAAAAATTTCAAGTACTGGAAAATTTCAAATATAGTTCAACCTAATGTATTTCAGGAAAATTTAAAATCCTAAATATATACAGTGACTAATATATACAGAACAAAATTTATTTTATTCATAAATTTAAATACCTGATATAAAGATGTCAATCCTTACAAATCCAATTAATATTATTACAGAAAATTGTGTGGGATTTTATTTGACATCAGTTTCTATGAATCCATGTAGAATAGCAAATATATAAATACAATGAAGATAAATTGAGAAAAAGAGCAAGTGGAACTTTATGCAGTCTGATATAAAATCCTGACGTAATTATAATAACCACAGCGGTGTGGTGTGGCTGTAGAAACAAGGTTGAGCATGTAACCAGTGTCAACCAGCTTTCCATCGCTGTAACAAAACACCTGAGGCCGTCAACAGCTCTGTTTCTGAAGTTTCCGTCTCTGGTACTTGGCCCCATTGCTTCTGAGCCTATGGCACATACACACTTACCACATGGTGTGTATGGAGCAATCACTCCTCCCCTCACAGTGAGAGAGAAGCCAAATAGACGAGAAAACAAAACAAAACAAAACAAAACAAAAAACAGGGCAGTATCTCACCCCACAGTGAGATACTCTTTGATTGGACACCCACAGTGACTGCAACAGGCTCCAAATCTTAAAGATTTTAGCACCTTCCAAAAGAACCAAACTGAGAACCAAGCTTCAAATACACAGGCCTTTAGAGAACATTCCAAATCCACACTATAGTCATCAGAGAGGTCAGGAGCAAGCCCGGCTATGTGTGAAGGCTAGATTTGACAGCGTGATATAAAGATTCAATGGAAAAAGATGAATCATACAATTAATTCAGCAATCAATTATTCTAATTCTTTTGCTGAATAGGTTATCATATAAAATACATTTGAATACTCACATCAGATAGCACTAGTAATTTCAGAAAAGTGCAAGTATATTTAACAGTATTGCAGATCTAAGTGAGGGCTTCATATACGCCAGACAAATGCTCTACCACTGAGCAAGAGCTCCACACCCCCAACTGTTACAAGCTTGAGCTAAGAACAGTTTCTTTAATAAGACATTGACTCATAATCAAATGTATTAAAGCCACTCTCCACATGACTTACTAAGAGAAAAGGCCGAGCAATGCTGAAAGTAAGCGTGTGCCAGAGACAAACACTGAGACAAGTCATGCACCATTTTCCTGCTGACCACACCAGAAAACTAGAGAGGAACAGAAACTTGTGTGGAAAGCAGGTACTCTCCTCCTCCCTGACCCCTAAAGTAATCAGCAAAAACTGTAAGATGAAATTAAAGAAGACAGAGACAAAACTACAAAATGAAATGAGAAAGAGTCTGGGATGAAGAATCCAGGTGCCTTAAATGGAGCAAAACACTCAGAAAAAAAGGGTAACGACAGAAGTGAAAGACTCGACTGGAAGGAAGACAAGAAGGAATATCTTAGAAACAGTAGGAAAAAGGACAAAAGCAGATATTTTTAAAAGTGAGCATTAAAAAAAAATGCCAGTTCAGGTTTAACATCTGAAAGGTAATTTCCCCAAATGGGAGGAGAGTCACTATCCTAGAACTAACTAAAGACAGTTCTCCAAAGCAGAAAATCCATGAGGAGCCCAGCAGTACCCTGTGTAGTTCCCCAAGACACTATGGTGCCAGCTCCAGCACTGAGCTCAAGAGAAGTTCTGAGATTCCTCCCATGCATCTCAAACCAAATATAAGAACGACATCAGCAAAAACAATATCAGATTCAAAGAAAGCAGCAACCCTGGAAGCTTAAATATTCCAAGGTGGACAGCTAGCACATCAGAATGTGTCCGTAGTCCAATACTCGGATGGGATGAGCTCTCACCAGGAGCACAGTCAGACATGCAAACTTCTTCTCAGGCTAAGTTCAGAGAATATGCTTCCCGGCAGTGAGCACCTAAACCCTGCTGTGAAACAAGAAATCCGGTTTACAAGCGAGCCAAGACAAAACCTGTGAGAAAAACCGTGATGTGGACTTGGGGAGAAAGGCAATCAGGATGAAAATCCAGACAACTAAACGGAAAAGTGATATCTTCCTGATTTAGAAAACTTAATAAAATAAAGGGTTGTTTCTGGCAGGCAAAACAATAGAAGTGGGCTGGTTTTCTGCCAGTTTTGCTAACTGTTGGTGTGTAAATATCAGCCAGGCCTTGCAACCAAAGCTGAGCGGCTTGGAAATGCATGCGGAGAGAGAAGAGCTGGGAGCCCTGGCTGTGTCACAGGTTAAAGGCTGAGCAGGCCCAGAATGAACAGTCAGGAAGGCAAGGAGCGGACCAGAGTGGAGTGCCTCTGAGAAGACAACCAAAGAAGGCACTGAAGGGGTGGCGATCTCAGTGTCAAGCTGTTGAGATCAGCAGTGTGAGAGGCAGCCCGGGAGCAGCTGCTGGGATCTGACAGCGCAGGTCAGAGGAAACTGAGGCAGGAGATGGGACAGGGTGAGTGGTATAGGAGGGCGGCTTATCCTGGGTTACAGATGCTTCAGCTTGGGCCCAGTTTATCCCCCAAGGGATCCTCTGCTGAGACTTAGTCAACTGATGTAGGTGGCAGACTATAGAGATGCAGGCTTTAAGATGTGAAGATTAGATCTTTAAGAGGGATTAATTCTTTTTCCCTGGGGAAAAAGTTAGGTCTTGTGGGAATATGTTATCACCGACCACCATTCAGCCAGTGTTACAAAGCAGATATATGTCCCCACCTGCTCTGCCATTTGGTATCCTTTCTTGTCTATGACTTTTTTTGCTCATGAGCTCCGGGCTCTTCCATACCCTACCACCATGTGACCTCATCTATTCTGTGGGAGAGGCACAGAGTCTTTCAACTCCTCTCATCTCCAGAGCTGTGAGCCACTTTTCTTCTGGTTTTGAATACCTTGTCATAGCAAGGCAGGATGGACTAACTCAGAAACGTAAGCCATTGGAATATTGCTGGGAACAGTCCAATAGAGAAGGAAGAGTTGGATGACTCAGGAATGCTCGAGAAGTGGTTGCTTGAATGCTGCCCTCAACGAAGCAAGGATGAGCAGGATGCTCGGGATGCTTAGCCCTAGATCTTTCGCAGTGTCTCATCATCACAACAGAAGGGGAAGTCGAGTGTGTGGGTTTGGATGTCATTTAAGAAATTACTAAATATTGAAGTATCACTTGCTAAACTTTGGCTCAAACACAGACTAATGATAATGAGAAGCAAAAACAGAAGCAGAGCTCACAGACGTGAGGTCAAAGGGATTATAATCTTCACTGCAGTTTGGTTTTGTTTGATTTTAAATTTATTACTTTTAAGAATCCCATGCTTATGAGTATTGTACTCACATCATTTCACCCTTCTCTCTCTTCCTCTATTGCCTTCTGTCCCTCACTTCCAATTCATGACTTCATCTTCTTAATCATCAGTGTAAAACTGATGTCTTACACACACACACACACACACACACACGCACACACACACATACACCATTGGTGTGGGACAATTGTCTGTATTCTGTCAATTATATTTTTAAAAAAAATGCTGATTGGCCAGTAGCCAGGCAGAAAGTATAGGCGGGATAACCAGGCAGGAAGTAGAGGCAGGTCAATGAGAACAGGAGAATTCTGGGAAGAGGAAAGCTGTTTGTGCAGTCCTGACCCTACCATAGAAGAAGTAAATGTGACTGCCTTGCTGAATATGGTACTGAGCCACATGGTTAGCATAGACAAGAATAATGGGCTAATATAAGTTATAAGAGTTAATGAGAAGCCTGAGCTAATGGGGCCAATCAGTTTATAACTAATGTAGACCTTTGTGTGATTTCTTTGGGACTTAATGATTGCAAAAACTGGGCAGGACAGAACCTCAGTCAACACACCATGAATGATCTACTGGGTCCATTTAGTGTTGCTTATATACACATATGTTTAGGGTTTACTAATTGGGATTATATAACCTAATGGGGAGCTCACACCTGAGATTTTAAAGCTAGCACAGATATTACAATTTAAAAATAACTTTTATTGCTTCTTATTTTCAAGGTATCAGGTGGCACCAAAAAAAATTTACTTAACTTTTCTTCTCCCAGTAAATTATGTCTCAAAGAATTTCTGTTGCAAATACTTTTATTGTTGTCAATATCTAGGCCTTTTATTCACCCCGTGGCTAAACTTTATCAGAAGGCAATAAGAACACTTGAAGGAGAGCAGAAGTAAATTATATTTCAGTGCAGATGGGAGGAAGGGTACATAACAAAAACAAGCACAATGTTGGCATCAATCTTTAGAATACTGTCAAGAGAGCTGAAGCAACCACAGCTCTCACAGGATGTAGATAAAAACACAGTGCGTGTTTTTGAGATATGTCCAAGCTAAGAAAACTAGGGAGAAACACATTATCATTGGGGAGAGAAGAAGAGTGGTAATGTCATTGTTAGTGACATGTTGGTGGCACATCCTTGGAAAAAATCTGAGGCTATTCACAAAGATGCAGCAAAGAAAGGTCATTTAAAAGTGAAAAAAATAAATGGAAGCAAGGATAAGAAAACAAGAGGAATCCAGACACACAGAAGGCACCCAGATGCTAGCATTATGACCTTTTTCATTTTGCAGTAAATAGGCCAAAAATTAGTATCCAAAACAATGAGTTCACTCAGGCTCAGTTCTAGAATCTAGGATTGAATGAAATGATACCAGATCAATAACACAGTGCCTAGGCAGGTCACTCTAGACAGGACTACAGGGAAGACAGAAAAGCAAGGAAGAAAGATTGCTATGTCAGACTGTGCAGTGAACACACACACATGAGAGAGAGAGAGAGAGACAGAGACGGAGATAGACACACACACAAACACACACATACATATGTACTTACACAAGTACACATACACATCCTATGCACATATATGCACATATACACACTACAGAGATAAAACAGTGTAGCTAGAAAAAATATTTATAAATCAAGGAACAGAAAGAAACAAAACACACTTGCTTATACTATAGAGTAATTTACTGGAACTATTTAATAAAGCAAGAAAAGATAGAATTAAGCTAAAAAAGATAAAAGATATTCTAATACTGAAGGGAAATACAAAAGTGAAATTATTTTAAAATGAAATTAAAACATCAAGGAAAAGAACAGAAAAATATTGAAATCAAATTTTGACAAAGGAAGGGCTTAATGTTATTATGAAAAATTAGGATAAAAATGTCAACAGTAAAATAAATGAAAAAAAGAAGGTACAGAGGATGAGAGCATACACCAACATTAAAGATCTCCTTGAAATGGAGAACCTAACAAATGGGACATAAGATGCAGCTAAAGACAGAATACAGAAGAACAAAATGAAATTTTAATGATTAAAAGATACTGTGTTCTGGAAATTTGATTCTGACTGTCTCCCAATGATATTTACTGGAGATTAGCTACTGAACTTTGAAGATAAGAAAAGCATTTTTAATGCATTCCCAGAGAAATCAAAATCGTCCTGTAAGGTGAGCTCTCCCAGGTTTGGCCTTACGTCTCCACAGCGGAGAGTGGAGCACTTCACCCCTGGATTGGAGGGTTCCTGGAAGTGAAGAGGCTGCTGACGTCCAAAGGGAAGAAGTGGGTTTCTCAGAGAGGAAGAGCTCAGACTCCAGCACTTACAGCTCCTATAAACACAACTGTGGGCTGGGTTATTCAACTTGGTGAATAACCAGACAGTGCAGTGGTAAAGAGTCCCAGTACTCAGATGACAGCTTGCAACCTTCTGTAACTGTAGTTCTCTGGGAGTCCCACACTCCCTTCTGTCCTCTGTGAATAAACAGGTACACATACATGTGTGTGGTGCAAAGACATGTATGCAGTCAAAAATTCATGCACATAAAAATTAAACAATAAATATTTTTTTAAAAGAAAAACAGTTTAATCAGGAATCCACAGTAGTCAAAACAAATGACACCACGGGTCAGGGTAATGATGAGTAGTGAGTTTGGTCAACTCTTTAAATGGCTCCTATGCCTGCTGTGGGATAATGCTCTTGTACACTGTAAATATTTGTCACTTGTATTCGTTTAATAAAACACCCATCAGCCAGTAGCTAGGCAGGAAGTATAGGAGGGGTGACCAAACTAAGAGAATTGTGGGAAGAGGAAAGACAGACAGACAGTCAGTCACTAGCCAGACACAGAGGAAGAAAGATGAGAATGCCTCACTGAGAAAAGGTACCAAGCCATGTGGCTAAACATAGACAAGAATTGTGGATTAATATAAGTTGTAAGAGCTAGTTAATATTAAGCCTGAGCTAATAAGCCATATAGTTTAAAATTAATATAAGCTTCTGTGTGTTTCTTTGGGATTGAATGACTGAGGGACCAGGCAGGACAGAAACACCTGTCTACAAGTGGTACCCAACGCCCATTATGTAAACAGGCTGTGCTATGTTTCTCAGCTGCCCAGACCTAAATAATAACATAGAAACTATATTAATTATAAAACTGTTTGATCAATTGTTTAGACATATTCCTAGTTAGCTTTTACAACTTAAAATAACAAATGTCAATTAATCTATGTAACATAACAAGTCTGTGGCTAACCAGTAATGTTCTGGCATCTTTCTCTTTCGGCAGCTACATGGCATCTCCCTGACTACACCTACTCTAATCTCTAATCTCTGTTTGTACTTCCTGCCTGTTATAATATGCTAAACCATTGGCTGAAACAGCTTTATTAATCAACTAATAAAAACAACACACATACAGAAGCACATCTCACATCATATGCCAACGTAGGAATTATGTTTTCTGAGCAATATGTAAATGTTATTAGCTTGAAAAACTAAGCTAAGACAGAAATAAAAATCTTGGAGAGGGTAAGGAAGATAAAAGGAATTTGGGAGCATAAGAGGAATTGGTGAATTGCATACCTCTAAGGGACTTTCACATACATTTCTCTTCACTCAAATCTCAAGAGACATTGAAGGGCTCCAACTCTGAAAGTTATTCCCTAAGAAGATGTTGTAGATCACATCAATAAGAACAGAATTACTGAAAATGACAGATCCTAAGCTTTTAGAGCCAGAAAGGCAAGAGGATCCATAGGCTTTTAGAATTAGCATGATTTATCTTGGTTAGCTGATCTCAGAAGAAAAGGGGGGCCACTCTGTGCCTGTTTGTGCTTTCATTGCTTTGAGACAGAAGAAGGGAGTTGAAACTAGAAGGATACCACAGGAGTGCATTGCATAGAGCTAAGGGCTTGTAAAAAAAAAAACAAAAACAAAAAGCGAGGGTCACCTACAAACAGCATTGCTATTTACAGAACCAGACCAAAGCCATTGCAGAATCCCAAAGGAGGCTCTCAGCCATCCAAATATCTGATAGGGGAATGCTAGGGATTAGGAAGGCTTTAAACACAGGAGATAGGGAACATTTGCCTTCTTTGAGAATGATGAAATAGGAAAATTTGGAATATACCTTAGCAAGCTTGAAGTCTAGACAAATCCTTGAAGAGCCTGCTACATGGAATGTGTACTTTAAGAGGAAGGACAGCCACTTTTGATGGCATTTATCCAAATCAGCACTCGGAATAATGCTATTACATGAGCATTGTTCTGAGCCCAACAGTCAGTCAGTGTAAAACAAATGAGCACATGCCCTGTGTCACACATTAAATAGATGCCTGAAGCATCATTTAAATCCAGGACGTGTTGTTCCTTTGTGAAAGAAAAAAAGTGATGGGCAGATGAGCTGACCCAGATATATCAAGGTGGATGGTCAAGCTATCTTCAGTGCTGTTTCTGTAATGTAGATGCTGCTGCAACTTTGCGGAGACTAGTACATCTACATGTACTATGTAGGTTACATGTAGAATGATTCTTGTTATTTAAAGTGTTATCACCTTAAAAGTATAAGTTTTAGGAAATGAAAACATTCTCCAGAGCCTGAGACCACACCTTAAAATAGTTTTTGTCTTTTTTTGATACATTTTCTGGGCTATAATTGATCAGAAATATTTGGTGGGAAGCCTGCTGAAACCAGAAGGCAATGTCCAGAGCTAAGCTAAGGAGTTCTGCCCTACTAGGCATTCTCATCCAGGACTTGATGAAGACACGGAAGGAAGACAAACTTACTGAGTTCGCTGATGACAGAAAGTTGGAACAGGGAGTGGGTATGATTGATGATACAATCAAGATTCAAATTGTTCTTGACAGGTTGGAGTGACAGGCAAAAACTAAATGTTCTAGTTCATATTTACCTTCAAATGCACAAACCCCTCAGTGTGGAATGGGAAATGTGGCTTGGCAACAGTCTGTGTGAAAAACAATGTCTAAACAAAGAAGTCAGTGTAGCTGCTAAAATTGTATTTAATTTGCACAGATAAGATAGTAACATACAAGACACAGAAAATGTCATCGGACGTGGGTTTTGTGCAGATTTAGTCAGGCTGAAACTGTATTTTCCATTCTGGACATTAAAATTCAGGTGGATTTATTGACAAATTCGGAGCCTCCAAGAAAAGATGGCCAAGGGGAGACATGGCTTTCAGGTAGATCTGAGAGACCGGAGAGTTATTGGCCCTATAATAGTCTGAAGGGTCACACAGTAAACAGCTGCCTTCCAGTATGTAAGGGGCAGATGATGTCCATAGTGTGGTGCCTGTCAAAGTCTTGTCCAAAATGACGAGATTTACTTAATACTGAAATGAGAAGGCGAAATGGAAGAAAGAAGGAAGGGGAGTTTCAGTTTACAAAGGAGAATTATCTGACAGATCCATCCACTGGAGACATTGGACAGCTTTCAAAAGGCCCCCGGAGTTCTCCCTGACATGTGAATACGCAAAGATTTCTGTATAGAAAACAGTCAAGAACATCTCTTCAGTTTTAATTTACATCTCAGGTGGCTCAGGATGCTCAGTGTTTCCTCCTATTCTTGCTTCATCTTTGACAGCTGCCTGCTCTTCTTGTTTGTTCGTTTATCGATTGGGTTATTTGGTTTCTTGGTGGTCTTTCAGGTTCTTTACATATTTAGGCATCATCAGTACTCTGACAGGCATATAGCTAGTCATGCTACTATCCCATTCTGTAGGTTGTCTCTTCGGCCTGCTCGAGCCAGAATGACTCTCAGCAGAAAGGAAATGTCAACAAACCCTGGGAGGGAGGAAAGGGGAATCTCTGTTCACTGCGGGCGGGAACTCAACTAGTCTAATCACTATGGAAATCAGTATGAAAGTTCCCCAGGCAACCAAAAAGAACTACTGTGTGCCCCAGCTGTTGCATGCCTGGGTAGCCCTCTGAGGGACTTTCCATTAGCCAGCAGAGAGACTTACACATCGAAGTTTCTTGCTGTACTGTTTCCAGAAACTGAGGAATGGAAATTAGCCTCAATATCTGTGGTGGTGTGAGTAGAATAGTAATGACCCTCAAATATTTGAATGCTTGGTCCTTAGAGAGTGGTACTTAGGAAGTGTGGCCTTGGAGGAAGTGTGTCTGTGGGAAGGAGGCACTTTGGGGTTTCAGAAACCCAAGCAAGGCCTAACGGCTCTCTCTCTCTTCCTGCTGTCTGAAGCCCTGGATGTAGAACTCTGGGCTCTTTCTCCATTACCAAGTCCACCTGCAGGCTGCCACGCTCCACACCATGACAGTAATGAACTAAACCTCTGCAACTGCAAGTCAGTCCCAAATAAATGCTTTCTATTATAAGAGTTCCTGTGGTCATGGTGTCTCTTGACAGCAACAGAATATCAACAAAGACAATATCTATCAAGAGATGAATGACTAAAGAAAATGGGGTTCATACCCACAGGGGAGTTTTACTCCACCATGAAGAATCAAGCCATCTTGATTGAAAAAAATGTGGGCATTTTGAGATTATCAGATTAAATGAAGGAAGTCAGACTCAAAGATTAACCACAGGTATTCTCTCATTTGTGGATCCTGGGTTTTACATAATAACTTAGAATTGTATATGTGACATGAAAATAGAAGTGAGGCTGTGTGAAGGAGTGGGACTGATAAGAGGAAGCAGTCAGAGAAGATGTAGATGGGGGTGGATGAACGATGACCATGGTCAAAGTACATGATGTCATCACTCACCATCATCTATGCCCAGCAAGGCTTAAGCATGCACGGGCAGCCTGTTTATAGCAGCTCTCCAGTTGTTCCTATCCTGGGCAGTCCTAGGTACTTGTGTTATTGTCACACTCAAGGTGCGACTGTCTTCCTTTATGCTGTCTATCCAGCGGTTTCTGGCCTTCCTCTTCACCTTATCCCGTGTACTCCTCCAAGCAGTGCTATCTTTGGGTATCTGCCATCATTCACTCTCATAATATGGCCGAAGTATCTCCAGTGCCATTGCCATATCCTGTAAGTTTACTTCCTTCTGTAGGCAGAGATATTTCCTAATGTCATTGTTGTGCAGCCTGTCTCTTCATGTGACACCTAGAACCCTCCTAAGGCGGGGGACATCTCAAACACATTCAGCCACTGTTCTGAGGAGCATTCCATATGGACAAGCCCAAAGGACATGATATACTTGCATGCAAATTGTCTTTATGGAACCCACCACTGTGTACAATGAATATACACCAATGAAAGTTTAAAATTAAAGAAAAAAAAGGAAGTTCCTCTGTTTCCTCCCAAAGGACTTCAATTGTGGCATAGGGAGGATCTGGGGTCCTCATGAAGAATCTCTGTGGTTTTCATTTGCTGTCTCCACCACAAATTTCCTTCTTTTTTATTTTCTTTAACTAATCTAGCATTCCCTTCCCACAATTTATTTCCTTCTGGAAGCAAATCTGTGTTCCTAAAGGCAAGAGACATATCTCATCTCTCTGTCAAACATGTTATTTTATAATGTACGTATTAAAGAAACTATTAAAAGTCAACTTTTTCTCAGGGATGAGAACTTGGGAAGGAATTGGCCGTGAAAACTATTTGAAATTATTACCACAGAGCACATTTGTCTTCATATGAAATATCTCCATGTAGGTTTCTTCCTTTCCAATATAGAAGCAATTAAATTTTTTCTCAATTGTAGTGAATTGCTAATGGCTACAGAGTAGCATGGAGCCAATCTCTCACTGAGTGTACTTTGCAAGCCCCGGCTTTTTAGCAGACAGGAAGGCCAATGCAGCGCTTGAAGCCCAGCACATAATTAGATTGCTCACTTTCTGGCAAGAACAAAGGCTTCTAATTAATGAGGTTTGCAATTTTCTTTAGGAACTATTTACACATTGCACAGAAGAGACCTGGTAATGTGGTGGGAGGAGCCGCCCTTCCAGTGTTTTCCATCAGTAGTCAAGCGCTCTCCTTTGCCCCTTTTCATCTTCCTCCTCCCTGATCATCCCACCCACCATGACACCTACAAAATGAATTACATCTGAGGTTTTACTCTACTCGTGTTTTTTTTTTTTTTTTTTTTGTAGAAACCATTCGAATGCTTTAGTGTGTGGCAGACACTTACTTTCTTTGGGCTCCAATTTAGAATTCCCACAGCAGGGTCTATCAGCAATTTTGTGAAGTGGGTTTTCTCCTTAGAAACACGATGCAAAAGTGAAGAAACGCATCTAGATTGCGGTCTGATGAGCTGTGTATAACCCAGCATCACTGAGCAGTTGGCCTGGGGTTCTATCCTGCATTATGACTGCTGCTGTGTCTGCTCATCTCTGGAAGGAGAAATCAGGTCCAGAATCAATATTCATGAGCTCTCGCTTGCTCGTTCTTACCCAATCAATCTGCATTCCTTCCCCTGGCTCTGTCAGCCATTTAACAAGGCTGAAGATTGAATTCCATGGTCTTTTTGTAGGTTCAAATTGCTAGGCACATCTGTCAGCCTTTGAGTACAAAATGCTCACTCCCCTCTCCAGAGAGAAGCTAGCTATTTCTAGGCAAGGTGCCTGTCACCTTGAGGAAAATATTTGAAACCCATCAAAGAAATAAAGCAAAGGAAGGATGCTAGAAGAACACAAGGAAATCATAATAGTTTTCGTTTTCAAAAGTCACTAACTAGTCTCATTATTACGAGGAACTTCTGAAATCCAAATATTTCTTCATAATATTAAGTCTTTTTTACCTGAGTTTATGCTTTTGTGTCATTAAAAACATACCTTTTGTTTGCTTTGCATACTATGTGTCTTTAAAAAGAAAGACACTGTTAATGCGATTTCATTTTCATCTCCAGGGCAGCTATCGCTCGTGAATGGTGTCTTTACTCCTTCTCAGAAGACAACTTCTAACGTTGTTTGAGGCCTCTTTTATGGCATTTAAGAGAAGGAGGAGTCGGCACCCTACATGC
This sequence comes from Dicrostonyx torquatus, assembly GCA_028555095.1. Lineage (NCBI taxonomy): Eukaryota > Metazoa > Chordata > Mammalia > Rodentia > Cricetidae > Dicrostonyx > Dicrostonyx torquatus. Next base: position 271,937 of record JAQHUG010000162.1, read on the forward strand.
GTAGCTTGTTTTCATTGATAGATCAGCTCATATATTCATTTTTCCTGCTGTGTGTCCCTTCCCATAATGCGTTTAATTTTAATTATACGGACTCTCAATTATGCTTAAGCACAAGGTCGTACATAGGGGCCCTGACAGGTTACTAAAGGATACAGTTTTGTATTATGAATATATATTCAAAACCAGTTCCGGTCATACCAGGTCTTCTAGGCTGTATACCTAGATACAGTCAGAGTATATTTAAAGAAAAATTTCTAAATTTGGTTATTACTTGGGGCAGGGAAACTTACGTTACTCAGAGATGGGAGTACCTGCAACTTACTGCAGGCAGGAGGAGAGGTTCTGAAGTAGCTCAGTGCATGGTTTAGAGGTGTGTGTGTGTGTGTGTGTGTGTGTGTGTGTGTGTGTGTGTGTGCATAGGATGTGCAGTTGAAGGAGTTAGGCTGCCAAGTGCATTGTTGCAAGAGAGGTTTGATAGACAGCATTCCTGTAGTGTCTGCATGGACACGGTAATGCATGCACACCTGCACAAACGTGTACCTGAACACATACAGAGCACACATGTATGCACTGACACACACAGACACACATTTGCACATGCACAATTTTAAAAGTCCACTCATGTTATGTGTGCAGTTTGATGAGTGACAGCCACAATCATCAAGAAACAGAACATGTCCATTGGTTGCCTTAAAAGGCTCCATTATGTTTGTGAGCTAAGGCCATATCCACAGCCACAGGCAAACAGTAACCTCCTTGCTGGCATTATAGACAGTTTTCTTTGTCTAATTAGCATTTTTAGAAAAACACAATTAGATAATAAGTGATCTCTCCACCTGTAATTTTTCTGAGGTTCATCTGTCCTGTTGGATATACCACAGTCTGGTGTTTTTTATTGCCTGGCTATACAGTTATGACCATAGCATGCTTGCACCTTGGCTCTTGAAAAATAGAATAGACTATCCCTAATTTTAAGCTATTATTAATAGTAGTTGACTATAGCTGTCCAGATTATTGGTAAAGTAATTCCTTTGAATATACATGTTTACATGTGTGGATAGATATACATGCATGGAAACTTAAGAATAGAGATGTTGAAAAGCATCACATGACAGATAAATATTTAATTTTGTAAGAGAGTGTTTTAAAAGTGTGATGTTTTTCCACTGTAAGGAGCATGCGAGTCAATTGTGTTCTGTGGTACTGCAAATGGCAGCAAGTAGTGGTTTAAACTTTTAAAAATGAGCTTCATGACCTCATTCACTCAGGGATCATTGTTCAGGAGAGGGCGGGAAGAGTTCCGGCACCAAGGTGGTGACGACCACAAGGAAAGAATCTTCTGAAAACCTAAGAGCAGTTCAAAGCAGTTGGGATGGACGCGAAAGACTTGGCCAAGCTCAGCACAGCCCAGATCCCGACAAAGCAAGGGGAGGTGGGCGTGAAGTCCACCCCTAACTGAGCCACTGCTGGCACTTGATAGCTGTTGGGAGCCGGGGGGGGGGGGGGGAAGGTTTCATTTCACGTATAGAAGTGAGTGTTTTTAGCAAAGGAAATTAAATGGGCAGGGGAAGGGGTGGATCTGGGAGAAGAGTGGGTAGGGACGCCTGTGATGAAAGCCCATGGGTGCAAAACTCTCAAAGAACTAATAAAAATGAGAATAAAAGGAGTTTTGTGTGAAGACAGCTTTTAATGCTGATTCCCAGAGCTTACAGGGACTGAAGAGATGGCCCAGCACTGAGAGCATGGGCCTTGGAGTCCCCAGTACCCATCCATCTTGGGCACTTCATTAACAGCTGTAACCATGATTCCAAGGATCATTTGGCCTCTTCTGCTCTCTGTAGCCCCCCCGCCCACACACACAGATACACATGCACACATATAAACATTTCAGAAAACTGAAATGCTATTTAAATTCTTAACCATTCTTGTTGATGTGAATCCCTAGCCTTATGATATGGCCAGTTTTTCTACTTTCACACAGGGCATGAAAGTCCAGTTTTATCATATCCTCCCCCAACACGTGACAATTTTAGAGTATATTGACAGCAGATAATAGTGGTCTAAATTTTTTTAAATGGATTAACATTTTAAAATGTGCCTTGAAAATTTGAATTACAAATTTTACATCAACTACATCTCAATTACATTTTTGTCCCCATGGTCAAAAAAACAGAACCCAAAACTCTGTCCCTGTGCCTTCAGGTTATTTTGCTTTGTTTCATCCTTAATGTGGCACACAAAAATGGTACCTCTCTTGTGCCGACCACAAGTCCTCAGCAGTGCCCCAGACCAACACTTACTGTTCCAAGCTGCTCTGACCTCCTGCCCTCTAACTGTGTGGAGCACAGTCTGGTGTGCCCATTCATGTCTGGCTTGCACGAGTCCTTGTCACATTGAAAGGAAGCTAATTATCATCCTTGAAAGCCCATCAAAAATAGCATTATTACATTCAGAATCTTGGTGAAGCTTTTAGGCAGTCACAGGATGTACTTGCTAGTTCTTTCATCTATTACCCGGAGCTGATGGTATAAGAACAGAGTGCACAGCTAGTTATCGGTCCCTGCGAGAGGCTTCGCAGAGCACAGAGGTAAAGAGTGCCGAGCCCAAACCTGAGTCATTAAAGACAAGAAGAAACACCCGTCATTTAATGGCTTAAAAGGTACATAAATATGTTGTGCCATCTAAATTTTGTTAAGACACAGGCCGTCAGCAGCTCGTGTAAATGCAAGTTATGGGTAACTCCGATCAGGTATGAGATATAACTCTCAAGCTGGGAAGTTGGCACTGTAAATATATTAATAACACCTTTTTTATTTTAGTTTTTAATTTTGAATTTTTTATTAATTTTACGAACCAACCACAGTCCCACCCCCTACCCTCTTCCCACTTCCCCCGCCCGGACTCCATCCACTCCTCAGAAAGGGTATAAGGCCTCCCATGAGGAGTCAACAAAGCCTGGCAGGTAAAGTTGAGTCAGGACCAAGCTCCTCCCCCCTGCGTCAGGCTTAGCAAGGCATCCTAGCTTAGGGCATGGACTCCAAAAAGCCACCTTCTGCACTAGGGATAGAGCCTGGTCCCACTGCCAGGGGCTCCACAGACAGACCAAGCCACTTAACTGTCACCCACATGCAGAGGACCTAGTTGGGTCCCATGCAGGCTCCCCAGCTATGGGTTCAGAGTCTATGAGCTCCCATGAGCTTGGGTCAGCTGTCTCTGTGGGTTTCTCCATCATGATCTTGACCCTCCCTCCCCTTTGCTCATTTGATCCCTACTTCCTCTCTTTGACTGGACTCCAGGAGCTCGGCCCAGTGCTTGGCTAAGGTTCTCTGCATCTGCTTCCAGCAACTACTGGATGAAGGTTTTATGATGACAATTAGGGTAGTCACCAGTCTGATTACAGTTGACCAGTTCAGGCACCCTCTCCACCATTGCTAGGAGGCTTAGCCAGAGTCATCCTTGCAGGTTTCTGGGAGTTCCCCTAGCACCAGGTTTCTTCCTAACCCCATAATAGCTCCTTCTATCAAGATATTTCTTTCATTGCTCTCCCTCTCTGTCGCTCCTCCAACTTGACCATCCCAACCTTAGGTTCTCATCATTTATCCCCTTTCTTCTACCCTCCCCTTGACCCCAGTTTACCCAGGAGATATTGTCTGTTTCCCATCACAGGGGTATCCATATGTCCCTCTTAGGGTCCTCCTTGTTACCTAGCTTCTCTGGGACTGTGGATCGTAACCTGGTTATCCATTGCTTTACACCTTATACCCACTTATGAGTGAGTACATACCATGTTTGTCTTTTTGAGTCTGGGTTATCTCAGTCAAGATTATTCTATCTGGTTCCATCTATTTCCCTGCAAATATCATGATATCATTGGTTTCTTTTTTAACAGTTGAGTAATATTCCATTGTGTAAATGGACCACATTTTCTTTATCCATTTTTCAGATGAGGAGCATCTAGGTTGCTTCCAGGTTCTGGCTATTACGAATAATGCTGTTATGAACATATTTGAGCAGGAGTTGACAGTATTACAGCTCGGGAGGGAAAGGTATCTTGACTTGTTGGGAATTCAGGCTATACCAGAAGCCATGAAAGGACAGACCTGGAGACAAAGGTAGCCTGACTTATTGGAAGTCAGACTGTATCTACAGCTCTGAATGGAATGAGGAGAAAGGTATCCTCACTTGTCTGAAGCTGGGGTGCAGTGGGGGATGGTCTCCCCGAAGGATGTAGCAATCCTGCTCCTCCCCTCAAGAGAGACTAGAGACTCTACAGCTCAGCTCTGCCCTGTTTTCCAAGTTCTCTGTTTCTTTTGGCCTAAGATGTTGCTTCTTTTCCTTCACTCTGCTAAAGGGGAAACACCTGCAGAAATGTAGCACTCTCTTCCTGCTCTAATGACAAATTGTTACTTTTTTCTGCTCAGCACCCCACCAAGGGAATGTCTCAGCTAAGGTTGTTATTTTTTCTGCTCAGCCCCTCAAAGGAAACATCTCAGCAAGGGTTCTTCTGCTCCTTGCTGGCACAAGGAGTCCAAGAGAGTGGCTGCTTCTTCCCGGGTGGGAAAGGACATGTAAACAGAGACTGTGCTTTTGTTTCCAGGCCACCCAGACCGGAATAATCACACAAAACTATATTAATTACAACACTGCTTGGTCAATGGCTTAGGCATATTCCTAGCTAGCTCTTGAAAAGGCTGGAGGGGGTGGAGCATCAGATCAGAGCCCTGACAGGGACTAGATTTTAGTTTTCACTTCACTAAAATGGAACAGAGCTGAACAAGCAGGTCTCATGAAAGCCACAACTAAAGGGTGACCATCAGGAAGCACCCCCACAAGCTCTTCTGCTGATTCAGCAGGCCCCCAAAGCCCTTCTGTTGGCTCAGCAGATGTTCCCCCCAGACTTGTGCAGGCTAAAGACAGCTTTCCCTACCCTGCTGCTAGAAGGTCCCTAACCACTAGATCCTTTGATCCATCAGCCCCCAAACTAATCTTTCCTCCACCAGTCAACCCCAGATTAATCCC
>JAQHUG010000162.1:277235-314767 GCA_028555095.1 Dicrostonyx torquatus
ATCTTGCTTCTTGGGCAGCTACATGATATCTCTCTGACTCTGTCTTCTTTCCTCTTCTATCTCTGCTTAGATTTTCTGCCCTGCTATATTCTGTCCTGCCATAGGCCAAAGCAGCTTCTTTGTTAACCAATGGTTATAAAAAGTATTTACAACATACAGAGGGGAAGCAAGGACAGCTAAAAACTGAACAGGCAGAGGGGCTTATAGAGGACTTCTTAGGAACGAAGTTTTCCAGGGAGATTTTCTACTCAGGGATTGGAGTGTGTGTATCGCTGTGTGTTCTTCCTACAGCAAAGTTGACTGTCACTGCCTCTGAGCCATGCATCATGACAGCCCCACCAGCTTCAGGCTCTTTGTTTTGTTATAGAGGGAAACAGGAAGTCTCAGGGTGAGTTTAGTTCTCAAGTCATGTCTTCTGCTGACACCCAGAGACTCCCCCTATGCTTTGGAGAGGGCTCAGTGTCTTTGCTTGTACACCAATGACCAGAACCCTAGGAAGGAGACTGGTGACAGGCACATGACAACATGTTTCTAAATGAGAGGACACAAACAAAGCCACATCTGAAAAGCCACTTTTCATTTTATTATTATTTACTTTATTTTATGAATATGAGTATCTGCATACATGTATCTGTGAACCACATACATGCAGTACCCACAGAGGCCAAAAGAAGGTGTCAGATACCCTGGAACTGAGTTACAGTCCATTTGGTTGCTAGGAACCGAACCCCAATCCTCTGCAAGAGCAGGCAGTGCTCTTCATCACTGAGCCATCTTCCAGGGTGGAGGTCATGTTGATTTAAAATAGGAAGTTGTTCGGAAGCATGCTTTGTCTTGGCAAATTATTTTCATCTTGAATTAGATATTTAAAAAATATTTCTATGTATTTCAGTGAATCATACTGTACAGGCGGGGGTTGTACTGAGCCACCATTGTGTTCCGGAATGAATAAAGATGCCGTATCTTCCAAAAACTAATTTCCTTTTAAATGTGGATTAGTCCCTATTCAGTGAGACAGGAACATTCTCCTCATTGGAAAGCCATTGTGTGAAGCGTAGCGTGAATGTATCTGCAGCCATCTTTCATCAGAATTCTTTTAGTGTCTCACAATCAGGTAATGGTGAGGACAGCGTTCCCAGAGTGCTTGCTCTCTCCTGAGACCCTGTTCACTTGTGTGTGTCACTTCACAATCACACCAACCCCATGGTCAGGATCCATAGTCATTCCCAGATTTCAGTAGATAAGATGGAGACTTAAACTGTACGACCTGCCGAGGACACACATTGTGTCTACTGAGTGGAGTTAGCGGGCTTTGATACGGCTGCAGGTCTGACTTCAGGATCCATATACTTCTTCACAGAATGTCATGCTTCCCTGTGGCATTAGACGCTCATTCCAATGGTGGAGGTCATGTGACCAGAGGTAAGGTCTCTTATTCAAAATATATTTACACGTGCTTTCTGGATCTTTTGCTGGCAAAATTATTTTTCATTTCCTTTCATTGGTTTCCACTCAGAAGAATGTATTGGGAAGAGTAATGGTGAACCTTCATTGTCAGGTTGACCGATTGGATCTAGAAACCATGGATGTGCACAGAGCTCTGGCTATGAGGGGATCCACTGCCACGCTTGGATGAACGTGTGAATACAGGCGTCATTCGAACCAAGGCTGAGGAGTGGCTGATTGGATAAAGTGCTTGCGTGAAAGTTTGAACCCTGTCACCCAAGCAGAAATCCAGACACAGTGTGAGCCTGTGACTGCAGCACAGTGGAGATGGGAGCAGAGTCCCATGGATCCCTGGAGCCTCCGGTCCGGCTGATGTAGCTGAACTCTAAGCTCCAGGTTTGGTGACTGACCATATCTCAAAAAAAGGTGGAGGGGTGGAGGTGTTGGAGAGATGACTTGGTGGTTCAAAGTGGGCTCTGCTCTTACAGAGGACCTAGGTCCAGTCACCCACAACAGCCTGAAGCTGTAGTTCCAAGGTTTTCAGTGTCCTCTCTTGGTCTCTGTAGGCACTGAACTAACAGGGTCTCTTTCCCTCTCTCTCACATACACACACAAGACCAAAAATAATAGAAGCAAAAATATTCTAAAGAACAAATAAAAAAGATGGAGTGAGATAAAGAACAACTAATGTCAACCTTTAGTTTCCACATGTGTGCCTGTAACATGTACACAGTCACATATACATGTGCATACCCACAAGGATACCCACACATGAATACACCACACACACACACACACACACACACACACACACGAGTCTGGGGTAATTTTTTGCAATATTTTATTGTGTCTGTGTTTTTAATGCAGCCCCAAACACAAGGTAGTTGTGGAATTTTCATCTTGCGGCATTATGTCAATTTTTTGTTTTGTTTTGTTTTGTTTTTTGAGACAGAGTTTCTCTGTGGCTTTGGAGCCTGTCCTGGAACTAGCTCTTGTAGCCCAGGTGGTCTTGAACTCACAGAGATCCGCCTGCCTCTGCCTCCCAAGGACTGGGATGAAAGGCATGCACTATCACCGCCCGGCCATTATGTCAATTTTTAAAGAGTTTCAGATTTTAATACATTTTAGGCTTGGGGATTTACAGATTAGGGGTTGCTCAGTTTGTTATGTCTGTTATTATTTCTGTTATTATGTTGGTTATTATTCTGCATGTGAGGGGTTCTCTCCTCAGAGAATTGGATAAGTTCTAATTCCCCAAGAATGTTCATAGGCACAGATTTAAGCACAGTGACATTTTGATGCTATGTTCAAACTTTCATTCCACAACCCTTACCCACTGCTCTGTCTTTAATGAAAAATAAGATTGCAATAAAAAACATTAGTAATATTGAATTTGTGGCTCAAAGCCTCTTTATACCATATATGGGGGAATTAACGATTAATGTGTCTAATAATTTGATGGTCCTGCTATGTGTGCAGAGTGCTCTTGATGGTGATGAGAAATGAGGAAGGTTACTTATCTGTAAATTGTAAGCCATCTCCGTGTGATTCACTGCTTATGCCTCTGACACAGCTTCGGTGACCAAACACTGAAGCGTCAAGTGGCCACGTTTGCAATGCTGAGAGCAGCACAGGGCTGTCCAGACATCTGACCGCTTCAGAGATTCCATCCTATTTCACAAACCTTTGTTGCGTACCTACCGATCTGAGCAGCCGTCTTAAGGACTCCAACGGCAGCAAATTACAGCGTTGGCCAACAGGAAATAGGACAACCGTGGGAGTGACTGCACACCGGACAGAATGCGATTTTCCTCTCCCACGCTATAGCTGTTTGGGATTTATGGGGAAGGGCATTAGTGAAGGTGGCTAGTGCCTCATGCCTGCTAAGCAAGCATGCTACCCCTGAGCTGTCTCCCCAGCTCAGAGCCATCAACCTACAGGAATAGCTGGGGGCTGAGGTGGAAGACAGAATTCTCTAAGACACTGCAGTACGATGCAAAGTGGAAGGATGCGACATTTGCTGAAGAGAAGAGGGACATGAAGGACTGCTGGTAAGGGGCTCGAAGCCATGGAGTGGTACCTGAGAGAGGAGACGCCCCAGGAAACAAAGCCTGAGAATGTCTTCAAGTATGAGTTTTAGAAATAAGATGCTAAGCTTCATCTTCTGCTGAACTTAAATTCAGTCTAACAAATGAAATGCATTTCATCCAAATGGTTGTTAGTTCAGAGCTTCCTAATTTAGAAAATAGGATGTCTTGGCCTTTGGAGAGTTATTGTTCAGAGTGAGGTGGATGTAGATTATGACAGGTAACGTGTTAAACACGGTTCACAGTCGTTTCAATGATTACAAATATTAACAACTTAACTGTTTTCCATTGCCAGGAAAGATTTCTCTCCTTTTCTTTTTCTCTCATCCTTCTTCTCTTTTCCCTCCTTCCTTTTAAATATGTAGCTTTGTTATGCCCCATGATCCCTCTGTCCCAGCCTCCACGGTAGCCAAGACGTTGGGGTGCATTTCACCCCATACAATTTATAGATTTTCAAATAACTGTGGGATATTCCAACATATGGATGATCCTTCGTGGAGAAATTTAGTTTCCGAGTGTTTCATATTTAGATTGCTCCTGATTTCTACTGTTATAAATAAATCTGCCTTTAAAGCTCTAGTAGCTAAGGTTCCTTTAAGTGCCTGTCACAAACCAGGCACTGCCTCAAGCGTTTCTGTGAGCACTGGGGTGGAACCCAGTAGCATCCTGGAGCTAGTACGATAGATGCCCTTCCTTCCCACTGCCCCCTTTCCTGGTCCCTCCAAGACACCACTGGTTTGCTTTATGTCCCTGTGGAGTTGGTTTGATTTCCCGGAGTTTCTGGAATAGTCCACTGTGAGCTTCCTTGTCATTGTTTGGTGTCTGTAAGTCTGCATAATTATTTTGAGATGTGTCCAGGTTGTTAATACCTGTTGCCCGAAGAGTATTTTATTTGCCCATTATCTGTTGAAAGCTATGCGGGTTATTTCTGATTGTTTGCTAATTGCATCTTTGCTGTATACTCACCTTTATGTGAACACGTTCTTTCATATCACTTGAACAATCCCAGTGTTTTAGTTGCTATTTTATTGCTATGAAAAGACACCATGACTGCCCTGGCTGGTTTTATGGCAAATTGACACAAGCTAGAGTCATCTGAAAGAAGTGAACCTCAATTGAGAAAATGTTTCCACAAAATCCAAATGTGGGACAATTTCTTTTTCTTTCTTTCTTTCTTTCTTTCTTTCTTTCTTTCTTTCTTTCTTTTTCTTTTGGAGGGGTGGGTTTCGAGACAAAATTTCTCTGTGTAACAGTCCTAGCTGTCTTGGAACTCACTCAGTAGACCAGGCTGGTGTTGTGGAATAACCTTTTTATACTCTGTGAAGATGTGTCTTTGCTTAGGTGCCTTCTGGCTGGTTTAATGAAGAGCCCAATGACCAATAGCTAAGCAGGAAGAGTTTAGGTGGAACTTTTGGGCAGAGAGAGGGGGAGAGAAGATGAATCTAGGCACAGGAGAGATACCAGAGGACACAGAGAAGAAACAGGAGGAGCAAGATGGAAGAGAGGTAGAAAACCATGAGACAAAACATAGATTAATATAAATTGGTTTATTTAAGTTATAAGCACTAATGGGACAAACCTAAGCAGTAGGCCAAGCTTTCATAATTAATACTAAGTCTCTGTGTGAGCTGGTGGCCCAAAGAAAAAAATCCATCCACATGCTTGCATCAAACTCACAGAGATTCACCTGCTTCTGCCTCCTAAGTGCTAGGATTAAATGAGTGCACCACCCCACACAGGTGATTGATGGGGAAGGCCCAGCCCTTCGTGAGTGGTTCCATCCCTGGGCTGGTGGCCCTGGACTATATAGGATGCAGGGTGAAAAAAGCCATGCACACAGCACCCCTCCATGACCTCCTCATCAGCTCCTGCCTCCAAATTTCTGCCCTATTTGAGTTTCTGTCCTGACTCCCTTCAATGATGAACAGTGATATAGAAGTTTAAGACAAAGAAACCCTTTCCTACCTAACTTTCTTTTTCATCATGGTGTTTCATTGTAGCAATAGAAACACTAGCTAAGACTAAAGAGACTCTTATAAAAGGAAACATTTCATCAGGGATTCCCTTAAAGTTTTAGAGGGTCCATGGTTATCGTGATGGGAGGTAGTCAGGCACGGCACTGAGGCAGAGCTTTACATCATGATCAATAACCAGCAGGCAGAGACAGGGATATTGTGCCTGGCGTGGGCTTTTGAAATCTCAAAGCATACCTGTTGAGACTCACCTCCTCCAACAAGGCCACACCCACTCCAACAAAGCCATGTCTCCTAATCCTTCTGTTCTTTCTCAATCAGTTCCATTCTGTGGTAACTAAACATTCAAACATAGGAGCCTGTGGAACCCATTCTCACTTGAACCACCATACCCAGGGAGCAGGATTGCTGAGACATTTGATATTCGTTCAGTTCTACAAACTGATGAGATGGTTTATGACATGGGGAAGTCCATCTTTGCAAGGAAGACTTGATGGCAGAAGTTTGAGGCAGTTGGCTACTATGTGTACACAGCCAGGAAGCAGAAACAGTGGTTCGAGTTTTGAGATCATGGTTACTACTGGCCCCTTGGAATGAGTTAGAAACTAGTCCTAGGGTGTTTCCCTTTCAAGTTCTATCTTAGTTTTAATACTGTAAGGTATGTACTTTGTATCACTTGAATTGTGTTAATCTCATGGACTTCTATGACCCTGGATGTGGTCTATTAAAAAAATTCTGTTGGGAAAAAAAAGTGCAGTCTGCTTGCTGACACAATGTTCTGTAAAGGGGTTAAATCAATTGAGAATGTCATTGATTTCATTTTTACCCTGCTTATTCCCCACCCTCATATTTAGTTAGCTCTTCCAGTGCAGTGGTTCACCTGTTGTTGATGTTATGAAGACATTTTTCATCTTAGACTTTGTAGACTACATTTCTAGAATTGTCTGTGGGGTGATTTCTATACAGTCCTCATCTTCATTTCTATCTTAGAACATATGGGATGCCATTATCATAGCTGTTTTCATGTTTGCGTGTTTAGTTTTTTTCTTTCTGGTTCAAGGTGCATATTGTATGAGAACTAAAGACCATTTGCTGTGTGAAGATGGAAGGAGGAGTGGTGGAATTCAGCAAAATACCCATTGCCAAGTGAATAGGTAGCTTATGTAAAGGACCCCAACAAAGAAAGGTTTGGAGTTTCCAAGAAACACAGAGAAGGTCAGACTGGGCGTGGGGGGCTGTGACACAGAGAGAAAGACAGTAAAAGAGACCTGTGGGAGAATGTGATCAGTGGAAACCTCTAGGCTCCACCCTTGTCAGCACAGACTTTCCAAAGACTCTTTAACTCAGTGTACAACTGAGGATTACTTCCTGCTCCTGTCCTGTGTTCCTATGAAGATCATCATGTGGGGACCAGTACTGAGGGAATAATCCTAACTAGAGTATGCCAGCACACGGCACAAGAGGACAGGCCTCCTTAGAACCAGCCTATGCATTAGGAAGCATCTGTCAGGTTGGCAAAAAATCATATCCATCCATGGTTCACTAGAAAGGAAATTGTGTGGTTGACCCTCATCTGGACACAGGAAATAGTGCCTCCAGCTAGATTCAGATCAAAGTGTCTTAATGTCACCCCATCTCTTAAGGGCCAGCGTCAGATACAAGATGGATGATCACACCAAGAGGTGTTTAGGTGATAAATAAAGTAAAATAGAATATTTTAATAATAATTTTATACAAGTAACAAGTTAGTTTTCTGTGTAATTTATGCCCAGCCATTTTGTCATCATTTTAAAGTTTATAACTTCTTGGCATAACCACTTTGTAGGGAGTGAAATGGTTTTCCAAAGTAGAATCAATGGTTCTAGGGCGTTAGAAGCCCTTGATTCAGTATCCACCCATAACTGAATGGTGCCATAGTGCAAAGAGGCCATGAGGCCTTCCCACTGAGGCTGACACTTTCACTGTGACAATAGTCTCTGCTAGAAGATTCATGTGTTTTACCAAAGAGGTCAACAAATTTTCTTTCAATAGATAATTTTTTTCTTGCCTTAAAGAACTAAAAACTTACATTTACATATATTTCCATGAGTTTAAAATAGTGTTATTTATGATCTAAAATAATGTTACTATTTCATTACTCTTATTTATGGTCATGTGGTTTGTGGTGTCTGAATCAGACACTGGTAAGCCTTTGAGGAGGTCTTTCCTCCTGGAAGCTATCTGTAGACAAGGTGTCTGACTATATAGTTCTATCAGAGAAAATTATCCAAACCCAGGGCATCCACCTGTAGTTTGTAGGCTGAGCCTACATGAATGGCTGTTCATACCCCTGCTGCAGCGCTTGGCAGACAGTGGAAAAGATTAGTGTGATTGACTTTCTCAGATGCATCAACCCCATAAGGGTATGAGAAGCATATGACTCACTGTTAATTCAAAAACACAGCCATCACCTCCAGGGAATAAGATATAGATTATTCTAGAGGCAAAGAAAGTAATGAATCAAAGGTACCTTCAAAATACATTATTGGAAATATCAGGTAGGAAAGAAACAAAATCTCTGCTATTGACTTTATATTTTTATCTGATATTTTTTTGGTTGGTCTGTGGGGTTCTGTTTGTATATTCCAAAAGGATTTACCCAGTAGTAACAAGAATGCTAGGTCAAACATATAGGTGTTTGGAATGGCTATTAGTGGGGGCTAATGATAGCCCAGGATTATTTGGCTTGCAACATTCCAGATCTCCATAATCACAAAAGTTCTGACCAACATTGTGGACTCTTTTACATGATTGTCATTTTTTTTTTTGCTGTGTCCATCACCCAGCACATGGCCTGGCAGGTAATCAGCTTACACCATCTTATATCCATCACCCAGCACATGGCCTGGCAGATAATCAAACAGCTGCAGGAAGTGCAGAGCATGGATCTAGCTGACTATTGCTCTGAGGAAGCTTGGCAGGAGCCCTACTAGAAAAGAGAGGCTTTTAGTCCTTTCTGGCAATGTCCAGGAAGGCTCCAGATGGGTATACAATGTGAAGGATGCAAGGAGCCAGGAGAGGGGCTGGCAGGAGGCCCTGTACAGGGATCCACTGGGAGGCAACTGTGCCAGAAGAGGGGGCAGTGGACTAGAAGGACAGATTGCAGGATGATAAAGCATGAGTCCAAACTGGGTAGAAGGACCAACTGTTGCTTCTTGTGTGGTAGGATCATTTCTTTCCTGTCTGATTGCAGGATGATAAGGCATGAGTCCAAACTGGGTAGAAGGACCAACTGTTGCTTCTTGTGTGGTAGGATCATTTCTTTCCTGTCTGACTAGTTTGCATGGAGAAGGTCAAAGGTTCTTTAATCACTATATTGTGTAGATTTTTATAGGTGAGAACTGAGGAAAATATGCTACTCTCCTACCTGCTGTTTGAGTATAACAGGTTACTTATATCATTAGAAATTACTCCTTTGGTGATGAGTCAAATTTCCCTATATCCTCACAAACAGATAAGGCTATGATTAAATTATGCATCTATACTTGGCAACAGCTTTGCAAGAACTTGTCTTTGGTCTCTCTTTATCAAACTAAATTAAAGTGATCAGTTGTATGTTTGAATCCTGGGAAAATGGGAATTTGCGGAGTGTTAAAGCCTAGTGAGCATGTCTTAGACAGTTCTGCTCTCCCCAACAGCACGCTCTCTAGTCCGCTCAGTCTTTGTGCTGCTGCTCACTGATTCTCCTACTCTCCTGGAATGGGGTACAGCCTACCAGGTCATTGTTTATGTCAACAGGTGTGGTGCTTTGAATAAGAATGGCCCCCATAGGCTTATATATTTCAATATTTAGTCACCAGGGAGTAGAAATATTCAAAAGGATTAGAAGGATTAGGAAGGTTGGAGCAGAGATGGTGCGGTTGGAGGAAGTGTATCACTGGGCCTAGGCTGTCTCTTTCGCTCTCTGCCTGAAGATCAGGGTGTAAAGCTCTCAGCTACTTTGCTAGGCCTTTGCATGCTGCCATGTTCTTAGCCAGGATGGTAATGAACTAACCTTCTGAAATTGCAATAGAGCCCCCAGTTAATGCTTTCTTTCGTAAGAATTCTTTTATTATGGTGCCTCCTTAAGCAATAGAATAGTGACACTAATCCTGCAGGTAAATAAATGTGGGCAGCTTGAGTTACAAAAGCCACCTTCTACTACCCTGTCTTAGTGAGTGTTCTATTGCTGTAAACAGACACCATGACCACAGAAACTCTTAGAAGGAAAACATTTAATTGGGACTGGTATCCATTCAGAGTTTTGGCCATTAGCATCATGGTGGGAAGCATGGCAGCATACAGACAGACATGGCGCCGGAGAGGTAGCTGAGTATTCTACACTCAGATTGGCAGGCAGCATGAAGAGTGAGCTGCTGGGCCTCGCTTCGGCTTGTGAAACTTCAAAGCCCATCTCCGGTGACACACTTCCTCCAAAACGACCACACCCACTCCAACAAGGCCTCCCAATCCTTTCAAATAGTGTCACTCCTTATGAATTTATAAGGGCCATCTTCATCCAAACGAAGTCAGAAGCCTTATTAAGATGTTGTGCCCTGAAGAAGGAGTCTGTATATAGCATTGCCCAATTTACTTGACCACAGGGCCCCTCACCTTCAGACAGTGCACAAAGTGTGCTACAGAGCTTGCTATTACACACCCCAGAAGGTGCAACACAAGAGTTTCCAGTCCAACTCCTCCCTGGAAGTCACCAGGCTAGGGAGAGTAGTGGCCATAGTCCAGAGAGCACTGATAAGAGTGTAGAAGTGCACAATTGCATGGAAACCTTGGGAATCGTCCACTTATTTCCAATAACATTAATAACATACTCATCAGCATAGCTAATGACCCAACAATCCTCACCCCAGGTGTTTGCCTGAAGGTATTAAAAAGATAGTCACATAATAGTTGGTACTTAAGTGTTCACATCCACTTTCCTCACAAATGTTAATTGCGAAGAATCCAAATTTCTTTCAGCGAGGAAGGGATAATAAAATTGTAGTATAAGCCTATCGTGTAATATTACTTAGACTAATAGATGCAAAACATTGACACATGTGCCAATGTGGGTGACTCTACATGCATCTTGGTACATGATGAAGTCCAAATCCCAAAGAGTACATGCCTATATAATTCCTTTTATGTGGCATTCCGGAGAAGATAAAGCTGCAGTGTCAGAAAACATCAGCTTTTCCAGTGATTGGCAGGGGCAGAGAGAGGGCAGCCTCTAAGGGGCAGCAAATGGAATCGCTAGCTAAGATGAAACTGATTTGTATTATGAGGGACATGTGCAGAATTTCATACTAGCAAGTCAGCTTCTAGGATATGAAAAACTTTAAGAATTAAACAATCGTAATTTATTTTAATTATTTTATGTACATTGGCGTTTCGTTTACATGTATGTCTGTGTGAAGTGTTGGATCCTCTGGAATGGGAGTCACAGACAGGGGTCAGCTGCCGTGTGGATGCTGGGAATTTGAACCCAGGCAGTACTCGTTAACCAATGAGCCATCTCTCCAGTTCCCAAAATCCTAAATAGATATGAAACCTATGACAGCTTTGGAGATTAATAAAGCTAAGCCTTATTCTAGCAGAGTAAATACTAAATGAAATAAGTTTCACAAATTTTGGTTATAAAGAAAGAAAAAATACACAGAACAGATGTCACAAAACCTGGGAGATATTTTGTATACTGTAATTAAAATAAAACACTGCCAGTTTTTATACATTTCCCAGTGTTTTTCAATCCCTAAAAGATCAGATATTTACTGAGTATCATATTTTATGATAAAAAAAAGCTCTTTTTAGCCCATGGATTACAATCACATCCTCCCTTTAGACACACTGAATCCAAGGGGAAATATTTTGAGTTCTATTTGCTTCATCTTTTTAGTTGGTTTTCTTTTCTTGTAGAGATTGTTTAAATCAAAGAACAAGTCTAAACCCTTTGTCACTTGAAAGGGTTTCTGTACGGAAATTTCATGAAGCGACTTTGTCGTGCTGCATTTGAGTGGCTGTGCTTTTGAAAGGTAAGAGCTTATTGATCCGAGCACCGCATCCCTGAGAGATCAAGAGCATCCTGCTTTCAAGGAGATGTAGATCAATTTACCTGGATGGACATGCTTCTGCGGATTCAAGGGCAGGTTAAAATCCTGACTTACTTTGCATTAACGGATACAGTGGGAGAAAATTAGCATCTTTAACATGGTCTGTTCTAGAAAAAACTGAAGGAAGAGACTGAAACCACAGATTGATGGGTTTTCAGATTAGTAAGGATATCTGTTAATGAGGATGTATACAACTTCTCAAGGGTATTCACACACGCTTCTCAAGGGTATTCACACACGCTTCTCAAGGGTATTCACACACGCTTCTCAAGGGTATTTTACTCCAGCCCTTGAGGCTCACTTTGACAGCAGAATGTACATTCTCCAGTGTTTCAGGACTCTTGTGCCTCTGGGGTCAGAGCAACATGTGTTGTATTGGCAAATATAGCTCTCCCAAGTATACCCATTTCTATTCTGAAGGGAACAGTATCACTGAGTCTAAGCTATCATTCAAATTATCCTAAAGGGTATTGCAATTAAGAAAAAAATCTTATTCAATACTCTTTCATATTTGTGCAAATAAAATAAGGCAGAACTTTTTGAAAGCTACTTTTTTGTCACTTGGATATCTTTTGAGTGTTAAAATGGTTTACAAAATAATTAAATTTTTCATTAAGAGTCAGGGTCACCCAGTAAAACATGGCCCTCTCAAACAACTGAATAAAGCTCGTATAAACTCACAGAGACTGAAGCAGCAGTCACAGAGCCCGCACGGGTCTGCACCATGTCCTCTGTGTATGCATTATAGTTTTCAGTTCAGTATTCTTTTGGGACTCCTGAATGTGTGGGTGAATGGGTCTCTGTTTCCTTTGCCATCTGTTGGAACTCTCTTACTTTTCTGTCGGCTTGGATTGTCCAGCTTTGATACGATGACTTTGATTTTATCTTATTACATTTTATTTTGTTATGTTTTGTTGTTATCTCTTAGAAGTCTGTTTTTTCCTGATGAGAGAGAGAAAAAGGAGTGGATCTGGATAGGAGAGGAGGTGGGGGGCTTGGAGAAGGAACTGTATTTAGATTACATTGAATTAGAAAAGAGTATATGTCTAATAAAGGAAAAAAGTTGGATGAGTTGGGAAGGAGTAGATCTGGGGAGAGTCGGGGCAGAGGCGGGGGAATAGGATAAAAACCCATTTTATGAAAGTCTTAAAGAACTAATTTAAAAACACATATATGTATTGTGCACGTGATATATGTGTTTTGTGTGTGTATAAGAATCTATGCCATTGAAATTATACCCTAGGATAAGGGTGTTAAAAATAAGAAGAGAAGTTTCAAGATTTTCCAATTCAGGGTCTCTAGGAAAAACTCTTAGGAGACGAGTGTTTAAGTCCCACCCTCAGTATTTACCACACCCCTCTCCTATAGCTCTGGAGTTCTTCCCACCAAACCAGGACATGTGTGTCTATGAAGAACTGCTGACATGATGATATAAAACCCTGTCCTACATATCACATCTGACTCCCACTGCATGCCTATTCCATACTAAGCACTCCTAGTGTTATAGGTGCTTTCTGTGACCCTCCCCAACAACACTAGATATGCAGATAGTACTGGTATTCCCCTCTAGATAGAAAATCATGTATTATAACATCCACAGTGTGCCCAAGCTCCACATGTAAATGTGTTCTGGGAATGGTATGAGAAATCCAAAAGTCCACTCTGTACTCCAAACCCCACCTGCCTTGCACAGGGTGGATGACCTGAAGAAAACATGTCTACATGTTCAACAAGGACGAAGTCAAGAAGGAGGGGATGCTGAGTTCACTGCAGATGGAAATGGGAAAGAAATTAGAAGGAAAACTGAACTAGAACAAGATTACAAGGCAGAGTACAAGTCCGGTTCTCTAGAGTCATGGAACTTTTGGGGTGACTTCCTCCCTCCATCCCACACGCCCATATATAAAAGGGAATTTATCGGGATGATGTACAGGCTGCAGACAAACTAATCCAACAATGGCTAGTTGTGAACAAAAAAGTCTAAGAATCCAGTCGTTCCTCAATCCCACAAGGCTGGACATCACAGGTCTTCTGTAGATGCTGGGATCACAAAGAAGTAGGTTCCAGTGCCAATGAAGGAATGGTTGTGCTGGCAAGACAGGGACAAGCAGGCCACAAAGTAAAACCTTCCTTTTTCCACTGTCCTCATATAGGCTTCCAGCAGAAGGCGTAGCCCAAATTAAACATGGTTTTTTCTGCCGCAAGGTCTGGATCAAAGGTGTGTGTCTTCATACCTCAAATGTCCAGACTGGAAGTGGATTCACGCACTTCAAACCAAGCAGAAAATCTCTCACAGGCATGCCCTCCATTCCTGGATGGTAGTTCATTCAAGATAAAGTCAAGTTGACAACCAACAGGAGCCATCAGTGGTGCAGGAGACTTGTCTGTTCAGTCAATCATGTTTTAAATAAATGCTGATTGTCCAGGTAGGAAGTGTGGGCGGGTCAACCAGACAGGAAGTAGAGGCAGGGCGAGGAGAAAGTCTGGGAAGCAGGAAGCTTCCCTGGCATTCCTACGCAGATCTCTAAGGAAGCAGCATGTGTCCCTGTCCCAGCTGAGAAAAGGTACCGGCCATCTGCCTGGCTTGGATGGGAACAATGGGTTAATATAACTTATGGGAACTAGTAAGAAGCCTGAGATAATGGGCCAATCAGTTAATAACCTAATGTAGACTCTCTGTGTGACTTTCTTTGGGGCTTGCTGACTGTGGGGTACTGGGCAGGACAGAAACCCCAACAAGCAGGCCCCCTCATGTTACACATCACAGCCACTGTTTCAAAAGGTCAGCACGGTATAACCTTTTGTGACCTGGTTTAAGGCAATCATCAGTGTAGCCATCACTCAGTGACTTTTGAGAAGAGGTCATTCTGTCAATCTATCATTCTTCCATCTTACTAGGATGTGTTGGAGGACCCCTCGGAGACCCCAATTAACAAGGCCAAAAAGACATTCTCCACATCAGAGCCAACAAAGCTGCCTTGTCCTTGAGCCACAGCGGTCCAGCTTCTCCTTGCTGTAGGCTCCTTGTTTCCACCAAGTCAGGCAAATTCTTGACAGTGTTTTCAACTCCGTGGTCCAGGAGGCAGGACTCTAGTGAGAATGAGGGCCACTCTTCATTGTTCCCAGCAGGTCCCAGCTGTCATAGCTCTGATTTCCACTCCCTTCCATTAGGTTTCCCGGCAGCACCCGCATGAGAGATTTGACCCCAATGTCAGGCTCCATGGGACTGTTTATCTTCACAGTACTCAGGAACTAAAGAGAAGGCTTGTGAACTTGAGAAATCTATTTTCTGGATAAGTGACATGTGGATTTGTAAATATACACCAACAAAAAATTCAATGCAGTATTTTTTATTGATTTATTTGAGAATTTTGTACAACATATTTTAACCATATTGATGCCTCCCGACTTCTACCAGATACACTCCTATATCCCTATACACCTCTCAACTTTGTGACCTTTAAAATAAATAACCTATCAACACCAATGTGTGTTGCCCCTGTGTTTCTGGGTATGGGGTCATTCATTGGTGTGTGGTCCACCTACCCATGACCACACTCTTAAAGGAAATTGGCTTTCTCTCCTCCATAAGTGGTCAGCCATCAGCATCTTCTCAGTTGGGAGGGGGCATAAACTCATCCCCTCTCCAGTCTGGGAATGTCGACAGGCTTGATCTCGTGCAGAGGACCACAGATGCTGTGAGTCATGAGTTCAGGTATCCTGCCATATCAAAAGTACAGTTTCACTTCGGCCCTCTCAAACAATCTCCACACCTCCACCTTCTGCAATGGTCCCTAAGCCTGGAGGGGGGATACAGATGTCCCTTTTGTGGCTGAACCCTCCCACCTGACATTTACATTCTGCATTTTAATTGTTTGTGAGTTTCTGCATTTACTAACATTCACTGCACAAAGAACCTTCTCTGATGCTATCTGAGAGCTGGACTCTGTGGGTTCTGAGATCCCCTTTAAGGGCATGCCACCGAAGACTGACCTTCCTCCCTTAGTTCCACCCCTCACGTGCAACACAGATGATGAAGATCTTTGACATTGAGCCTTTGCTGATTTCTTTTAAGGTCTAAGTCACAGGACCCCCATGCAGAGAGAGTATTAACACTAGTCCTACAGTCCAGTACATTAGATCCAATTTGCTTCTTTCTGAATAAAGGAAGCAACTAGGGGTGTTTTTCCTCATTCTCGGGCAAAATGCCCATCTACAAAAAACTTGCCAAGTACCAAGCTAACCATAAGTAAAGTTGGATATGTTTGTCCTCCCTTGAAGTCAGCATCCTACAAAGAGTTAACAGGACACACAGTTCTTAGGGAGTGGCCCCACAAACCAAAAGGAATCTGTAATAATAATAACTTAAATCTACTATATGCCACATACTGGTATAATCTTGCTATGTGTATTTCCCACTTTAATTCTTAGAACATGCTATGAATTAGCTTGTCATCATCATCATCATCATCATCTTCAGCATCCTGTTCTATCCATGATACTCAGCCAGCTAAGCATCAAGTCAGCAACAACAACAGAATGGCAGTGCCCAGATTTGTGAGGAAACCAGCTGACTCTAGACCTCTTATATGGACAACTAGGTGACATTGCCTCAAGTTTCTCTTGGCATGAGTGTCCACATACCTGCCTTTCACAGCACTCATTCCCTGCCCAGTTTCTGTCTCCTCCATATTTTCTGGGTTGGACTGAAGGCGACTTCTTTGCTGGCATATCAGGGTGGGCCAAGCTCATGAAAGACAGTTGCTGTAACGTGCAACTCCATTATAGTCCAAAGCTACTTAAGAAAAGCCCCCAAAGGCCTGATCCTGGCCTGGGCAACCTCACAGTTTCTTCTTTTCACTTCAGACATTGTGGGAATTCTCTTCCTATAAAACACAGTCCACTGGTCACATGGTTTTTCCTTAAGAGCCAGAGGAAGAGGGAGACAGAGACTTTAGTTCCATCCTCCCACTCTGGTGGTCTTCAACCAGGGTCAGCTTGAGTTAGCCCTCTGACTTACCACAAACCTGCTTTGCCGCATGTTCTCCCAGAACCTTAAAGGCAAGGAAGTCAGGTTACTGGAGACAAGCCTGTATTTATTGTGTTTTCAGTCCAACTGAACCAGGTCAGTCTCAGGGGATGGTAACCTAGCAACCATTTACACCTCCAAGCCTCCTATAAAGGTACCTTCCTCTTGGAGTCACCTGACCCCTTTCTACCACAACCTAAAAGGACTGTGTGGTGGGGAAACTGGAGAGGGCCTCGGTCTTCAGTTTGAGTGTGTGTGTGTGTGTGTGTTGGGGTGTGTGTGTGTTCGTGTATGTGTGTGTTCGTGTGTGTGTCTGTGTGTGTGTGCTGGAGGAGGAGATAAAAAGACAGAAGTAGGAGCCTGACCATTAAGTCAGCTTTACCATCTCCCAGATAAAATATATTGAGGAATCAGTATGCTGAACAGGAACTAACTACTGCTTTAGAAAATAGGAGAAGGGATGCTCTTCCATCTAAGCAGAAATATCTTAGAACTGATCTTACCATTGAAAATCCTTCCAACATCAAAGAATTGCCATCAATAGAGCACCTGGAGCAATGGTTCTCAAAGTGTCTCGATCCCTTCGAAAAGAAAGTGACCCTTTCACAGGGTTCAACTAAGATCATTCTAAAAACCAGGTATTTACATTACAATTCATAACAGTTCATAAATTACAGTTATAAAGTAGCAACAAAATTAGCTTTATGGCTAGGAGTCACCACAACATGAGGAACTGTATTAAAGGGTCACGGCATTAGGAAGGCTGAGAACCACAGACGTGAGTGTCCCCGGAACAGTGCTAAGTGCATTGCCAATGTTATTTTATTGAATAAATAGATTGTGTTAATTCCTATGGTACTGATGGGAAAGCTGACAACCAGAGCTTCAAGTCACAGGGCTCGTGACAAATTCTGGTTCCCTAACAGCCAAAGCGCAAGCGACAGCCTTGGCCTCTGTCCTCTGCCAGCTTTGCCTGTTTGAATGGTATTAAAGGAAACAAGGTTCAAAGCTATGGACGCTAGGGGAATCCTCTACTTATACCACAAGCTACTGGGGAAAATGTCTCCTATTGATTTTTGCCTGCATTCTCAGACAGCGTAAAGAGTAAAAATCCATAAATGCCCATTAAATCAACTAAGGAATGATCACTGTACTGGCTGGTTTTGTGTGTTAACTTGACACAAATTAGAGTCATCAAGAGGAAGGAGCTTCAGTAGAGAAAACGCCTCCATGAGACCCAGCGGTAAAGCATTTTCTCAATTAGTGATCAATGGAGGAGGGGCCGGCCATTGTGGGTAGTGCAATCTCTAGGCTGGTGGTCCTGGGTTCTGTAAGAAAGTATATTGAATTGGCATAGGAGACCACTTCCTAAATATAACCCCAGTAGCACAGACACTGAGAGAAAAAAATGATAAATGGGACCTCCTGAAACTGAGAAACTTCTGTAAGGCAACAGCAGTCAAACAGCAGCCTAGAGAATGGGAAAAGATCATCACCAACCCCACATCAGACAGAGGACTGATCTCCAAAATATACAAAGAACTCAAGAAATTGGTCACCAAAAGAAATAATAATCCAATAAAAAATGGAGAATAGACATAAACAGAGAACTCTCAACGGATGAATCTAAAATGGCTGAAAGACACTTAAAGAAATGCTCAACATCCTTAGCCATCAGAGAAATGCAAATCAAAACAACTCTGAGATTCCATCTTATACCTGACAGAATGATCAAGATCAAAACCACTGATGATAACTTATTCTGGAGAGGATGTGGAGTAAAGGGAACGCTGCTCCATTGCTGGTGGGAATGCAAACTGGTACAGCTGCTTTGGATATCAGTATGGCAATTTATCAGAAAATTAGGAAACAACCTTCCTCAAGATCTAGCAATACCACTTTGGATGTTCAAATGTACCATAAGGACATGTGCTCAACTATGTTCATAGCAGCATTATTGTAATAGCCCAAACCTGAAAACAACCTAAATTTCCCTTGGCCAAAGAATGGATAAAGAAGATGTGATACATTTGCACAATGGAGTACTACACTGTGGGAAAAATGACATCTTGAAATTTGTGGGCAAATAGATGGATCTAGAAAACATCATATTGAATGAGGTAACCCAGACCCAGAAAGACAAATATAATATGTACTCATTCATAAGTGGCTTTTAGACATAAAGCAAAGAAAAACCAGCCTACAATTTATAATCCGAGAGAACCTAGACAACAAAGAAGACCCTAAGAGAGACATACATGGATCTAATCTGTGTTGGAAGTAGAGAAAGAACAAGATCTCAAGGTCTCCTGAATAAATTGGGAACACGGGAATCATGGGAGAGGGTAGAAAGGGAGTGGGGAGGAAAGGAGGTGAGTGGAGAAAGATATATAGCTCAATAAAAACAATTTAAAAAAGAATAATTCCAAGCAAAATAAAATAAAATACATGGAATTGTGTGATACAGGGGAAAAAAGAAAGTGTGCTGAGCAAGTTGGGGAAGCAAGCCATTAAGCAGCACTGCTCCATGGCTTCTGCATCAGCTCCTGCCTCCAGGATCCTGCCCTGTATGAGTTCCTTTACTAACTTCCTTCAATGACAAACAACAATATGGAAGAGCAAGCCAAACAGACTCTTTCCTCCCCAACTTGCTTTTTGGTCATGGTGTTTCCTTGCAGCAATAGAAACCTAACTAAGATAATCCTGTTCTACATGAGCATTTAGATACAGTTGTAAAGGCCTCTTCTCATTTAAAAGGCACTTTCTTTTAAGTTCTGGGAAAATCAGCTTCTCCACCTAGCTGCTGAGAAAAATCTCACCACCTACACGTGTGACTCTATGACTCTATCACTCCGGTTTCCTGGGAAGATGTGTGTGTGCTTAAAGACAAACGACTGAAGATAAGAATGAATATTTTATCTGCTGGAAATTAATCTAAGGTAATAGCACCATAGCTTCTATTATGGCTCATAGATTTACTTGCTATATTTGTGATTTATGCAGACACGCACGTGAATGCAAACACACACTTTGTGTAAATAGAGGATACATAATGATGACAGACAGACATTTGCATATATTCATTTTAAACATCAATCAAGATAATTGTGCATAGGAGCAGGGGGATCATTAAAACTGAACACATGGGAGGATATCGAGAAAAATGAGAGAGGTGCTGCCCACTCTCTGAGCTGCCACGGTCCGTCTAACAGGAAGCAGTAGCATCAGCCACAGCTGGAGGTACCTCTGGGGCAAAGTGCTGCTTCCACCAGCCAACAGCAATGGGAACGCAGCCCGGGCTGGCGGCCAACTCAGTCCACACCAACCATGGCAAACCAAGCCAGGACAGAATCAGTTAATCACTTGAGCTGGATTGATGTGCTGCCTATCCTGTTCCCTTGGAGTCCCGGAGTCACGGCTGTTTGTGGCTGATCTGGTGTGACAGGTGCAGACGCCATTAGTGCTGGATGAAGGCGGCCTGTTCTGAGTTACTGAGAACCAAAGCGAATCTCTCCAGCTGACTGGGGTTTGGATGATGCAGAAGAGCCGCAAATCCCTGCCCCCAAGGGAAAGGCAGCAGGTGGATGGGAAGAGACAGTCCTCACCATCTGGGCGATCCATAGTGGAAAACTGGTAGTTGACCATACTGACATCCTTCCCGATGTCACATATGACCAAGAACTGTAAGTTTATAGACATTGCAGAACAATGTGAAAACGCTTTAGCAGTTCAAGCAATGCTTCTCTTTTGTTTGTTCGTTTTACATCCCAACCTCCCCTCCCTCCCTCCTCTCCTCACACTCCCTCCACCGCCTCCTCTCACCCCTCTCAACCCACCCTCCTCCATATTTGCTCAGAAAGAGGCAGCCTCCTACGGACTTCAGCAAATCATGGCATATCAAGTTGCCCTAGGACCAAGCACCTCACCCTGTATCAGGCTGGGCAAGGCAATCCAGTGTGAGGAATAGGTTCCCAAGAGCCAGCCAAAGTACCACGGACAGGCCCTGCTCTCATTGCCAGGAGTCCCACAATAGACCATAATACTTCTTTTATAAAGGTGAATGAAATACATGCCCGAGAAGATCTCATGTGTAAACTTCGTCCCTAAGTGTAATCTCAGACAGACCCTGCAGAAAAACAAGCACCAGCATTTAAAAGTAACCAAAAGTTTCCCTGCTCTCATCTTTGCTATTCCCAATTCTACCCACAGTAAACAGTTTGCCTATAAACAAATGAGCAAAGAAACTCCTCAGAGACAATTTGCTTTGAAACACAAATACAGTCTGGTTTCAGGCATGCAGAGTGCTTCTCCCTGGTGCTGTGCAGAAGAGGGAGGTGCAGGTGAAACCATCACTGCCTGAGTGAGATGGTGCATGTGGGCTGTGAAGGGGTGCCCAAGGGCACATGGCAATTGTTTAGGAGATAGCAGGCACATCTCTCTCCTCTGTGGTCATCTCCGGATAACACGATGGTCTGCACATATCTGTGGCCATGAATTTAAGAAGGCTGTGCGGTCAGAGAGGAGAGGAGGGTATGGAGGGGCACCTGTCATCCCCTAAATATCTGTCCACATGACCACAGATGTGTGGGCATCTCCAGATGGCATTTATTAGAGTTGTTTCCTTCTCCCTGTAGGTGATCAGGTGGCTCAGTTTCTCTCTATACCGGTGTGTATGTGTGTTGGGAGAGCTGCATGTGCACACCTGTGAAAATGTGTGTGGAAGTTGGAGAAGAACCTCAGTGTCATTCCTCAAGTAATGGCCATTTTATGTCTTGAGACAGGGCCACTTACTGGCTTTGAACTCCTGGATCAGGTCGGGCGGGTGACTAGTGAGCCTGAAGAATCTGCTTCTACAGTCCCAGATCTGGGGTTACAAACATGCGCCACCATGCCTAGATTACTCTTTTTTAAAAATGTGATTTCAGGACATGGAGCTCAGGTCCTCATGTGAGCACTTCAACTGAGCTGTCTCCCCAAGCCCAGTCTCCGTCTCATCCATGATAGATTTCTCATTTGGCCCTTTAGCTAGTTAAGTCTCCACTCACAAGAAACCCCGAGAAGTCCTTCAGGTTCCTCTACTGCGTATAAATTGTGGTAGAGTTAATGCAGAGTCCTGCCACAGGTAGGACAGAGCAGGACGGGAGAGGAGCAGCAGGCCCCTGACAGGCATGACAGGGAAGATTGCTTTAACTTCCCCGGGATTGTTCACTATTTGGGCACCATGATAAGTTGAGAAGTTGTCACCTAAAATCTAGCCCAATTATTTATTTATTCATTATTTTTTTTATTATTGTCAAATCCTGGAAAAGTATCTACTATTTCAAACTCTTTTTGCTGATTCATGAAACAGAAATAAAAAGAGTCTGCAACCCATAGGGCCATTCTAAAGATCAGGAAATAGGTGTGTGTGGGTGTGTGTATTTCCAAGCGATATATGCTGTTTATTGCTGTAAACTTGTTCCACAGTTCAATGTACTCGTTCCCCAATATCTCCAATGATTTCAAATCTATGGCGAGATGTCCTGGATTAGTGTCTTGACATTTCCCCCAAACCCGATGAGCCTTCTCCCCATGTGGAGGAGAACCTGGAAGTCTTCTGAGAAGCTCTCCAGGCCATGCACAGTCATCCGTGCCTGCCATATACAAAGTTCATGGTGAGCACCAGCCGCTGCAGGACCATGTGTTGTGTTGGAAGTAGTCTACCATTCTCCTGAGCTTCTGACCTTGGGACCCTGACAGTGCCCTGGGAGAGAAGGCATCCATGCAACCAAGTAGACTAAAGAAAGAAGCTTGGTCCCGTGTCTACTGTTCAAGGAAATGAGGAGCTAATAAACTCCAGTATCACTGAGTCTTTCTAAGTGACAGGGTGTCCAAGAACCAGGACCCCAAAGTTCACTCCCCAGGACACCAGGGAAACACATGTCACCTTTCAGCACACAATACCAGGCTGTCTGGACCCCATACTTGTTCCCAAAGTCATCACTGAAGACTTCAGAAGAGTATCGAACCCGTGTAAACACGGTCAGAAGCTTCAGAACAAACATGACAGCCCAATGATCATATGCTCGTGTTTAATTCAGTAGAGTGTCTGAGTCCTTTATACTACAGCTTGAACTTTGAAAAAAAACTACTTGTTTTTCTCAAAGAAGGTGAAACTTTAATTTTATATACATACATAAATGAAAAAGTAAGTGATTTTTGGTAAGACTTTAGCAAGGGAAGATGCCTATGGACGCCTCATAGACAGCGGAAACTAAGCTGCGTTTTTTTTTTTCTGTCCATTAACCAAACTCTAAACATGCATTTTCTTTGATGCCTCCACCCACGAGTCAGCAAGAGCATGTTCACTAAATGTCCCACCAGTTTCAGTGTAATCAGATTCTCTGTGTGGGTGTACATTCCTTCAGGACATATTCAGGTACTTCAAAAAAAAAAAACAAAAACAAAAAAAAAACAAAAAAACACTTGCTTTTGCTGATCTCTCTTTTGCCTTCTCTCTTCTGCTCTTTCCCCTAGAATAGAGACCAATAGTATGGAAGAAAGGGTCTCCTTTCACATCACTGGAAAGAAAGAGGGACCCTGGCCTAATGCATCCCTTGGCTCTCTGCAGACTCATGCTTTCCTATAGGCTACCGTCTCCATCACAGAGTAACACCTCTGCCCCTCATGGGTGGGCTTGTTTTTGTTGGTTTGGCCAAGGCCTGTGTGATGGCTATTGGTTGCCAACTTGACTATATCTACAATTAACTGAAACCCTAAATTGGAGGGCACACATGTAAGAGATTTTTGCTTAATTTAAAGTAGTAAGATCTACTTCTAATTTGGATCTTTGAGATAGGAAGACACACCTTTAATACAGATCTTTGAGCTGGGAAAAACCATCTCTAATCTGAGCCACACTTTCTGCTGGACGTCTAAGGACATGAAAGATAGAAGCTCTTGTTCTTTGGTTTCTCTCTCCTTGCTAGCAAGTCAATCCCTTCACTGACGTCAAGGCCTACTTCTCCGGAATTCAAGAATATACTGAAGACCAGCTGAGGCATCCAGCATCATGAACTGAGCAGCTTCTGGAATCTTAGACTTTCCATTCGTAGGCAGCCATGGTTAGATTAGCTGGACTGCAACCTGTAAGTCGTTCTAATAAATCCCCTTTCCCTCTACAGAGACTCCTATAATTTCTGTTACTCTAGAGAACCCTGACTAATACGGTCTGGAAGGAGGCCTCAGACAAAGCAGGTTCTTCTTGGCTTCAGCTAACTGAGCACCTCTGAGGCTGTACCCCTTCTGCATCCAGTCCATACTCCACGCCAAGGCTACCTTGCCTGCCATGTCAGTCAGACTAGCTGATCCAGCAGCCATATGCTGGGTATTCATGGCCCACAGACACAGGCAACCAACCCTCTATGGAATTGAACTTGGGGCTTCTTCATCTTACCCTGTGGCCTAGTGGTCGTGGGCTTGCTCAACACGGGTGCTACTCTTTCAGGCAGGTTTGTGGACATGCTATAGGTGCATGGGAATAAAGGTATTAGAGCCATTTAGCCCATTCTCATCCCCACAGTTATCCAGGTTTGGGGACGATGGTGCTATTGCACAATCCTAATTTGCATCGGGGAAGTTCAATGTTATCCTTCAGCTTTCTCTTTGCGATCTTCTGCAGTTTTGTTCATACCTTCCCCATCCCTGCATATATGTAGACGCTTGGGCCAGTTGAGACCAAAATAAGGAACTTAAACAGGGGAGAAAATGGCGTCAATCACGTTAAAATAAGATTTCTGTTGCATACATGATTCCCACTCCCACTCCATTTTCTGTACGCTGTGTTTATTTCCAGAGCTGCCCTTAACTATTTAAAGCATCCTTGCTTCCCAAATAAACTCAGCCAGCGTCAGAACGCCCACTTTACAGTTGTGTGAAACCCTGCAGCCATGCACATCAACCAGATGTACCCCGAGCCCAAGCAACCAAGAACCAAAGTCCTTCATTCTTTTTTCTCACAGACAAAGATACTTTGTGAATAGAGAGGAGAAATCACCACATCAGTTCCACTTCTAGAAAATAAAATTCAGGGAGAAGTAAAATGCATGTTCCCTTAGTGTTTGCTCATTATCACAGAGAATTTTGGCATCGAGAAATGTCTGACTTCATCCTCATGGATCATGTGAGCTAAACACAAAATACAAAAGAATCTCCCTGTGGCGGGATATGCTATAGAGAAGGCTCACAAATTTTCCATGCAGGGTAGAGCCAAGATCTTCCAGTGTCTAAGGGGCTTTAGCTGTTGACTAAGTCAGTTGAGAAATAGAAACAGTAGCTTGCAAAGCAAAGATGCCGGCATCTATGTCCAATCTGTGAAAAAGAGGAGTCATTTGGAACACAAAGCTCATTTTCGTCAGCAAAGCTGAGGGGGAAGACATGGAGCCCCAGCCCACTGGCAGGCATGTCACAGGCAGGCCAGGATGGTGGCAAGATGCTTTCTCTGGCTGTCAGATCATTTTCAAAAACAGCAATTCGTGCCATGCTAATAGCCTAGTCTATAATTAGGTGTGTTTGTCTATGTCCCTGTGATCTGTCCCCTGGTTCCCATGCTTGATTTCATCCAAGAACAAATAATCCCAATGAGTTATTCCTCAGAGTGGCAAGTGGGAGGGAGGGAGATAAGAAGGGAGGGATGGAGGGGCTTAGCTGAGAGAGAGTGAGAGAGGGAGGCGGGAAGGGAGAGATTATAAAATGGTCTAAATGCAATGTGCTAGGCAATTAGGAGACAGCGAGTGACCAACTGGGCTTTGAGCAGCTTCATTTTCTATGCTGGGAGATGCCTAGGAAGTTCCTTCTGCCAGGAAACTGAAGCAAAATATCACCCTTTGTATTTGTTCATTTTCCAGGAACACTGAGGTACCAGCCAGCTGTTGCTCGGTGGGCTCATTCCCAGGAAATACTGCCTGTTGCCCAAACATGTGCAACCTCCAAACTCCAGTGTCCCCACTGAATCTTTATTCTATCCCCACTAAAGGTGGGGCATCCCTCCACAGTCACTATGCAAGCCATTATCAGCTGCTCCTGATAGGAAACAGGAGTTGCCTATCTCCATCAGAATGGGAGTGTTCAGGAGTACCAGTCCGCTGTGATCAAATAAGACCCACTGACTGTATATCATGCTGCAAACAGATCTCACTTTATACTCATAAAGACCCTGAGAGTAAGTACTGCCATGTTCCCATCTTTCAGATAAGAATGGCTAAGATAGTGACCATCTTTATCTGCCGTGCACAGAGCCTGGGTTTCTGCTTTGTCATATACTAACTAATGTAGCCTTGGTTCTCGATGACTGCCTAAGCAGGCTGCCTCTTCTAACAGGAAGAGAAAGGTGAAACAGAACTGTTGGGGGCGTGGCTGCCTGTTCTTCCTCCTTTCACCCACATCCCACCTTGCTTTCTCTTGCTCCGACAAATACCAGGACCAAAACCAACTCGTGGAGGAAGAGGTTTGGTGCACCTTGCAGGTAACCTAGTCCATCACTGAGAGAAGCCGAGATAGGAACTAAAGGAAGGAGCCTGATGCAGAGACCGTGTAGCCACACTGCTGGGTTGTTCTGTATTCATGTCAGTAGCCCATCTCACAGCCAGGCCCACATGCCCAGGGAATGATGCCACCCACCCTGGGCCGGGCCCTCTTACACAAATTAACAATCAAGACTATGCCCCATAGACATGTCCACAGGCCACTCTGATCTGGACAATTCTTCACCTGAGTTTCCCTCTTCCCAGGTGACTCTGGGTTTGTGCCAAGTTGACAGCTGATGCTAATGATGACACACAGTCTCATCAGGTAAAGGGGAAAACACAGGAAAACTGAGTATCACTCCCAGTGTGGCTGGGACCCTTACTGTATGAGCTCCTGGTTGGCCTGTTAAAAACTTAGTTCCCTGGTTGCCACCAGGAATGAAGAAGTCAGAATCTCCAGGATGAGTCCAAACATCTGAGTTTTAATAAGTTCTGGGATGGATGACACAGCCAAAACTTCTATCCCTTGAGAAGCTTAGTGGGCTTTACACAAAGTCCCTAAATGAATTAGTCACCCAAAGATTAAAGACACTAGAAATGCCCATTTATACTAATAGTTAAACATAAAGGAAACATATCAAAGACATGTTATAAGCCAATTGCTATAAAGCAAGGTTTGAAAACTAAATAAGCTGCCCAGTGAAACTTTACATTCTGACATTCCATGTTCCATCCCTCGGCCTCCCAGGTAGTCTCCGCTGGGTTATGTATAGATCATTGATTATTACTGTGGAAAGGTCCCAGATGAACCTGCTTGTCCCCTTGACATTGATCTGATTTTCCCACCTCGCTGTCTGAGGAATCAATTTCCTGTATCAAATCACAATCTCACTTGCTGTCCACCACTGACTTTTATTTCGACTCTCACTACCCACCTGGGCTGCCTCCAAATGCTTTCATCTTGGGGGGGCGGTCTGAAGCATCATTCCCAACACTTACTCCTTTCTGTGGGGCTTGTGCAAACAAACAAAATCGTACGGGCTATCTTTTCATTTAGTAATCTTGCTCTTTTACACCTAGAATTTTCTCTTTTATTCCTTTTACTCCATATTTTCCTATGGCATTATGATGAGTAACGATATTTTCATCTCTGTATATGTGGTATATGATATGTAATCTATAACATTATATACATACACTCTGAGGCTAGTCCCATCTGACTTTGGACACTCTTCTTGCCTCTGCTTCAGCCTCTCAAGTGCTGGGATTGCAGGCATGTATCATATTTATAGGGTACTGCCTGGGATAGTCTCTCTTTCTCTCTCTCTCTCTCTCTCTCTCTCTCTCTCTCTCTCTTTTCTCTCTCGTTTTAATTTTGAATTGGGGCTCTAATTATGAGCATATATTTTTCAAGAATGGAAAGCACTGCAGAACTAGTCTGTACTTTGTGCCTATTTCCTTCCAGGTTAGACTGTTTCTTCTTTTTGTTATTTTATCCTTTTTTCTCATTTTTTTAAAATCTGAACATTCCTTCTCAATTTCCTGTTGACTGTGGGCTGGCTTTGTTAGCCCTTTACTTCACAGTGAAATGAATTTTTGCTTTGTATGAAAGGAAAAACCACTGCACATGTGAAGTAAAATACCCAAGGGGGACGAGACCAAGCCTGACCTTTTACCGAGTTGGCGGCTCCATTCCAACAATTGATTTTCTTATTGGATGAGCAAAGTTAAAGAACCCATACTCTTTCGCAGGTAGCTGGAAATTACATGCATCCAGGACTCAGATACTATTTGTGGCAGCCGCAGAAGCAGCAGCACGGAGGCAGACATTGATCCAGCTGGTAGATCATGCCGTCTTTATTTGCTTTCTCATGAAGACACCTGAATGTGCAAGCTTTTGTTCAATTTGTACATCATTTGACAGGAACGGAAAGCATTTTTTTTTAAGTGTGAGAACAGAAAGGCTACGGTAGGAAGAGATGGAAACATAGAAATCATGAGGATCGTGGAGTCTGAGCCGTGCTTTCAGGGTAAATGGGATTCAGATTGTGGAGATGAGGCTGAGAGGACCATGCTGGCAAGGAGATGGTGAGCGCAGAGCACAGCCAAGTCCTGTTTGTTCCCAGTCTCCTAAGCCTCCCCTACAAGGACAACTGCTGGGCTAGTGCACAGACTGCATCTGCTCACACACCTCCAGTCGGCCCAGTGATCTCGAAAGTCCACCTGTAATACACTGCCGCAGGCAGTCACATGGTAATTGAAGGTTGAGTGAGCACAATTACATTTGATATGATTAGCATCAGATGGGTTCTTCTAGCACATCTACAACAGCCCACACTTCTGCCAGCAGAGGACATTACCTGGCTGCCTAAGGAAAATGTTGGAGCCACACAGGCTTTGAGGAAGCCCTGCGGTGTGAGGAAGCTTTGCGGCTGCTATGTCAGCCCACTTTCAGTCAGTATGGCCTGACTGTTCAGAAACCAAAACGAACATGCACGTAGGAAAAACAAAGCCACGGTGAATTACCCTGAGCATGGCGGAGGCATTTAAAGGAACTGAACTCTGCAAATACAAAATGCAATAGCAAGGCTTTGTTTTTTTTCTCCAGTTACCGCCACACTTCCTTTCAGCCTTGAAGAACCCAAAGGCTTTGAATTCTCAACAGTTCATCTACATGTAAAGTTGCAAACATTCATTCTAAAAGAGGGGGCAACAGCGTTTAGCTTAGCTTTCCTTTATTAAGTCACCCAGTCATGGACAGAAATAGTTCAGCTCTCGAAAATCTAAGATGAACCTCACTGCCTAAGAATATCAGCCTAGAATATCAGACTTTATTTTTACGTGGTCACAATCCTGGGGAGGGGTTATTTAGCATCCGTGTTTGGGTAGTTATCACAACTAGATCCCACTGCTTGAAACAGTGCCCATTACGCTGTTTACGGATGGAAACACTGATCAAGGGCGGGTGGATGAGTGGGTGACTGGGGGGAGGGTGGAAGAAAAGGGTATGGAAAAGGAATGGATGGGTGAAATGAAGTTGGATGGTGGATGAATGAGTACTGGTTCTAAGATCAGAGCCCTGTTTAATCCTAAACTGAGGGTACTTTAGGCTTACCCTCTGGCCAATTCTTTAGTCTTTACATATTTTAATGTGTTTGAAATTCTCTTCTCAAACCCTCCTAGTCCTAGACTAATTGGCATCTTCTAGGGGAAAAGGTTGGCAGCTGATGCTTGTGTACTAACAGTTGTGGACTTTTCTATACGCTTGCTGATCCAGAACTCACAGAAGGTCAGAAGGTCAACAGTGGATGCTACCACCACACGCAAGCTGTATCAGCCCATGTCTCCCAGGCTAAGTCACTCCTCCACGTACCATCACCTTAGTGGCAGAGCTGAGGTACAGATCCAATCTCCATGTCCCAGGAAGCTCGAGCTCATCAGGTTGATTGATATCTGCAGCTTCATTTCTTGCCTGACATTTTCCACATCTTGCAAATCCGTGTTTCCTGCCTTTCCTTTCCTCTGAAAACCACTCCACCTGATTCCCGAAGAGCCATTTCATACCTCTATCTGACCATGAACCTTGCTCAGTCCATCTCTAAAGATGTCAGATCCAGCATGACTTGTCACCTCACCTTTCTAGTTATATCTCCTGGCAGCCCTGCTCCCCATCCTCTGGTCCATTTGCCCCAGGGATCACATTATCTTATCGCAGGATCGCAGGCATATTGTACTCCCCCTGTAGCTCCTTGTCCTTCATCTTGCTACACGCTGGGGTAGAAGGTGCTTACCTGTGCTCTTTTATACCTTCTCCAAATTTATACGCGTGTGGTTTCTGAACTCCATTGCAGTGTTTCAGACAACTGTACTGTGGCCAAACAATGATAGATTAAATTGTTCTTCCCAGCGCTTCTGGCTCTCCGGGGTGTGCTGCTCCACAGAGCCTCCTGCAGAAGCATCATTTGCGGGGCTGGTCCTCTGACTTGGATCAGAGCTGTGTGACTTACTTTGTCTGGTGGCTCTCCCCTTACTGCCACACTCAAGGCAGACTATGGCTTAGAGCCTTGCAAGCATACTTGTGTTCTGTCTTGACAAACCTGCTCCTGAGCCCAGGATGGCTTTCTGCCCTGTTCTGCTTGGTCATATGGGAATTGTCATGTGACCCGAGGGAAATGTTGAGCTGACCCTGGAAAAGACCCCTGAGTGCTCACACTGGGGAGATCCCCTGCACTCTCTTGCTTCCACAAATCACTGAGTGTAGGCTCTGTCTGGGACAATCTCTGATCTCAAACAAGGGGGTTCTGTTCAGCTTTGGACAATTCCCAGTGAGAAAAAGAGCTATGACCACAGCATCCTTGTAAGTTGAAGGAGCTTGTGGGGGACCCAGGCAAAATAGCACAGTAACCAATCACCAGTCATTTTCAAGACATGATCCCCAAATCAAAAACATCATCACCAGGGAACATGGTACAATGCAGATGGGCAGGCCCAAGAAGGACCTAGCAACTTAGCTTCTGTAGGCGTGGAGCCCAGCGATGCCTTCAGCTGTGGAGGTGACTCTAATGCACAGAGCACTTAACAAACCGCTGTGACCCACCAGTATTGGCAATGAGCTCCATGGGAACACGGAGATTTGCCGACTGGTTTATTAACATTGAGATCACAGCTAGCCTACTTACTTCCCAAGGTTCCACAGGGAAACACATATAATATCACTGAGGCAAAGGCCTCAGGTGCCCAGCTATCATCACCCACCCTCAGCGATGCTTAGACTCACATATTCTTCATGTTGTTTTCAAAGATAGAAACTGACCCACTGAGTACCCCTCTGGCTGCAGTCTGAAATGGGAGTGAGCATGCTTCCTGTGGGGTGGGCAAGTTCTTTCTGCCCTGCTGTCCCTGGTCTGATCCATTGTCTGCCTTCCAGCTTCAGGGCTCCACGCGTTATCTGCTGTTAAGTCAATCACATCTTTAAACACTTGTTTCTCTGACACAGGCAGTATAAGCCAGTAAGCTTTCTGCAAATGAACTCATAAGCATTAAGGAGCACAATCATTGCCTGGTGTAGGAGATGCTTCTGTATTTCTGTTGCTTTCATTGGTTAAATAAAGAGACTGCCTTGGCCAGCCCTTAGGTGGGCAGAGTAGACAGAACAGAAGGCTGGGAGAGAGAAGGCACTGGAGCAGAGGCCATGCTTCTCTGGCCCAAGATGGACATAAGTTAGAATCTTCCTGGTAAGACCACTACTTTGTGGTGACTTACAGACTATTAGAAATGGGTTAAAATAATATGTAAGAGTTAGCCAATAAGAGGCTACAACTAATGGGCCAGGCAGAGTTTAAATGAATGCAGTTTGTGTGTAATTATTTCGGGTATAAGTTAACTGGGACCAAAAGCAGGCCTGCAGCGGGGAGCTGGGAGCTGGGAGCCGGGGAACGCAGCCCCCACAGCCTGCTCTTCCTCATGCAACAATTGCCTCTAGATTATTCATGATTGGGGTGCTCAGTGATGGGAATGCACCCAGCTTATCAGCTTGTCTTATCAGCTATAAACTCTTGGGTTTGGGGTCCTGTCTAGGGCTTTTTATTGTTAGAGCAACCTCTCAGATCGTCACATGTACCAATGGTTTCAGCCAATGTTTGTGAGAAGTTCTCTCAAGATCTCAAGGGTCAGAACAGGTGGGTAAGAGCACTTGCTGAGCAAGCGTAAGGACTCAGGTTCAGATCACAGAAGCCACAGAAAAGTTGGGTATGACCTACACACTTGCAATCCCTGTACGGAGTGAAGATGATTCATTAAAATAGGAGGACTCACCTATGCGGTGGGGGGGACCATTTCCTGGCTGGAATCCTGAGCTATGTCAGTGAAGAAACAGAACAGATTAGCAGCGTTCATTCATCTCTCTCTGCTTCTTGACGGTTGATGTTATGTGACCAACTGCTTTACACTCCCACTGCTTTGGTTTTCCTCCATGATTAACTTTGCCCTGAATCATGAGTCAGAATAAACCCTTCTCCCTTAGGCTGCTTTCATCAGAGAGTTTTTAAGTTTACTTGTTTTATAACATGCTTAGAATTTATCCTTTAGGAGCTAGAGAGTGGCTCAGTGGTTAAGAGCACTGGCTGTTCTTGCAGAGGACCTGGGTTTGGTTCCCAGAACCCACTGGGCTGCTCACAACCCCCTCTAACTTCAGCTCCAGGGAATTTAATGCACTCTTCTGGCCTCCATGGGTATTGCACAAGTGTGGTCACAGACATACATGCAAGCAAACACTTATACATATAAAATAAGAATAAATATTTTAAAAAGGAGTATAATATTTGATGCCTAAGAAATAGCTGCATTAGTTTACACGCAAAACATAATAACATTTGGACCTCACCCCAGCTGTAGTGAGCTGAAATCTGGGGATGAAAGAATTGTCAGGCTTTTTCCTTGTGCTTCTCTGACTTACCAGTGCATGTGGGTCAACTTGCTGCAATGCATTCTGTCTCAGTGCCTTCAGACAGTGCTGACAGCCTACACTTCTGTCAACTCCTAGATAAATCTGTGCTGCTTATGTGGGGACATCCTAGGTGGAGAAGAACCCAAACTTCTTGGCTTGACCTAGAGTCTCAGCCAGCCCTCACCCCAGCTCACTATTCAGGACCTGCATCATCATTCATCACCTACAGATTCTGCTGCCTCTCGGTCACATTGATGACAAGACACCAGTCATCTGTCAACCTCCTCACAGCTGCAGCTCGGACATCAGTGGAGACACCGCCGTCCATTTCAGCCTGCTGCTCCTCACAGTGCCCTGCGCGTACCTCGCTCTGTCGCTAACTCTTTTTATCGAAATTGATTACTGATGGCTCTCTTTGCTCCACCGGATATCAGTTGTGAAGGAACTGGATAGGCAGGGAGGTTGATCAATCATTCTAGTAGTTACAACACAAAGTGTGGTAGGTTGTCGATAAGTAGTCTTAGGCTGTGCGCCAAACACAACCTTGTCAGTACAAGAATCAAAGACCATCTCTCATCCTTTGAAGGGCCATTCTCCCTATTCCAATTTAGAAAATTACATCTGTCAAGTGGGAGGTGTTTGAAAGGGTCAGCAATCGTCCGGGCTTCGGCCGCCAGCAATCATCCGGGCTTCAGCCGCCAGCAATCATCTGGACCTTGGTCACCAGCAGTCATCTGGGCCTCGGCCGCCAGCAATCGTCTGGGCCTCGGCCGCCAGCAATCATCCAGGCTTCAGCCACCAGCAATCATCCGGGCTTCAGCCGCCAGCAATCGTCTGGGCCTCGGCCGCCAGCAATCATCCAGGCTTCAGCCACCAGCAATCATCCCGGCTTCAGCCACCAGCAATCATCCAGGCTTCAGCCACCAGCAATCATCCGGGCTTCAGCCACCAGCAATCATCCCGGCTTCAGCTGACTATTGCTACACATTGCCGTGGATTCCCTTAGCGGCCTTTTCTCCCTCATATCGATCTTACATCCCACAGTGCACTATGAGGGAAGAAAGCTGGAAGGCCTCTGCTGTCCGTCACTAAAGCCAGCACCACTTTCTCTCATTTCAGGACGGGCCATAAGCTTGCCTTGCTGAGAGCAGGGGGCTGGTTTCCCAGGGAGTTACTTTGGGAAACACTGACCAGCATGGTGCCCTTTCGAGTCTAGCCTTCAAAGTCACCTGCGGACCTCAGTAACAGGCCAGGCAAACAAAGGACAGGGACAGCAGCTTTGCTGTGGTGGCTTCATCCATCACATTCATAACCAGCAAATAGAGACAGATGAGGGACCAGGGTCAGCGGGGTGGGGATGCTGGCCCCACTGAGCTCCCTCCCCCTCCTGTCTCCTGAGCTGGTTAGTGTAGAGAGCCAATATTGACACTTGCTGTGACTGGCTGGTTTTTTTCATTAAATGTCTAGCTCTCTGATACATGTTCCCTGCTAACTGACTCCCCTTGTTTAATAACTTTCCTTCATCTCCCATCTAGCCCCAAATTGGGAAGCAAATTTAGTATTGTGGAAATTCATTTTGTTTCCAAACCTCCTTTCCCCAGGTTTTTGCTCTGGCTTTGCATATGACCATCTGCCTTGGTTCCTATATTGCAATCTTAAGCCCCAGGATGACAGTATTAGGCAGTGGGGCATTTAGAAGGTGGCTAGAGACAGAGGACTTTGTAAAAGAGACCCTCAAGGCAGGTCACCTCTTCCCTAGTGGGAGGACACAGGAAGATAATGCCATCTCTGAATCAGGAAAAGAGCCCTCCTCCCATCTCAGATCTGCTTATGCCTTGACTTTGGACATTCCTCCCAGCCCCTAGAACCGTACACACCACACTTCAGCATTTGTCTGCCGTGTTTTGTTGTGGCCGCTAAATGGACCAAGGCAGCGTTCTAAACCTGGAAGCTCCTTTCTCTTCCTCCGCTGAGCCAAGGGCTGAGCTGAAGAAGTCTATGATTCACCAAGGTGCTGGTTTGGCGGCAGCTTCCCTTCGAGGCACCAGATTGGCTCCTGAAAGTGTTTTGTCCAGCTTTCACATTTGCACATCCTCCTGAGGCTTGCTCAGTCTCCACCCACCTAACTCCCGGAAGTAGAAGACTCAGTCATCTTGGGACGAATGAATGAGGGTCTGGGGGTGGGCTCTGGCTCTGGTTTGAGTCCACAATGCAGCCCTCCAGCTCTGGACTTGACTACGTAACCCCCACTTTCCTTCCTGTACTGCCCAGAGAAGAGAGCTTGTCTTTTATTAATCACTCAGGAACATCTTTTGGGGCTTTAAAAAGCTTCCCGCGTGCATCATGTCAGGCCTTTAGAAATGCCAACGAGTTACGCGATGATTCCCGCTGTTGCTCAGCAGAAAGGTGCCGCACACACTTCAAGTGGCTGTGGGCCCACGCAGCCTCCTGGCACCTGCAGCTGTGAGCCTGGAGCCCACCTGTGTTCTTTATTACAGCAGCCTCTGCGTGGAATTCTGTGGTTCTCAGAGCTGGCGAGACCCCAGAATCTCCTGGAGGAGTTTAGAGAATATAATTCCCTCTTGGAAACTTTGGCTCCCTGGTTCAGAAGGAAGGCTGGCAACTTGCAGCTAAGACGAGCAGCACTGCTCCTACACTGAGTCCTTCTAGAGCGGACAGACTTTCCCCAGTTACCATCTTCTCTCAGAGCCTACCACTACCCTCTCTAGCTCCCTACACTGAGTCCTTCTAGAGCGGACAGACTTTCCCCAGTTACCATCTTCTCTCAGAGACTACCACTACCCTCTCTAGCTCCCTACACTGAGTCCTTCTAGAGCGGACAGACTTTCCCCAGTTACCATCTTCTCTCAGAGACTACCACTACTCTCTCCTTCCTCGTCAGAAATCTGAATATTCAGATTTGATGGGATTTTTTCCCCTCTGAAAACTGGTCCTATGGTAGTGAGCCTCCCACCCCTTTCTTATGTTGCGGGGCTGCCACCCATCAGTTTTAGAGAGAACTGGAGCTTGCTCTCCACAAGGAGCCTAACAGGTAGCCCTGAGCTCATGGGGTGCACTCTGGAAAGACAGTGTTCAAGCCTTCCCAGGATTCCTCACGAGAAGATTGGCAGAAAGGAGCGAGCCTGGCCCCGCCCAGGCTAGAAAAGCCATCATTTTCTCATCGCATCTCTAGCTCCCCAGATCACTATCCTCCACAATGCTCTACAGCCACAGGCGCTGTGCGGGAACTGAGACAGTTTATGGACCACACCTGTAAACCTCCAAAACTGCGAGTTACATATTCTGTTTCTTTGGAAAGTTGGTTTCTTCCAGAGTTTTGTTACAGTAACCTCAGATTGACTAACATACTTGCAGCTCACTGTGATTGGTATGGTCATGTGACCTGATTCCACCAGTCAGAACTATCTGCCTGGATGTTGACTTTGAATCAATTAAAGCAAGGGAAGGAAGGACTCTGAGAAGCTGAACTGGAACTACAGTGGCTGAGTGAATGCTGGCCCTGGCCACGCAATAGCCCAGCAACTTGTTTCCACAGTGTTGTATTGACTTTCTCTAACGGCTAGTAAGCCTTCAGCATAGTTCTTCAGAGACTCTCTAAGTACATGTCATCCATTTTACACATAACTTTCCCTGTTCCGGCAGCCAGAGTCCATCTCTGTGTTTACAACGAGAGCTAGTTCATTGTGTTTCATGCCCTTCAGTGGATGCTGTCAGAGGAAAAGCTGCCTTCTTACAGATGACAATCAGCCTTCATCCCCAGCCCTCTAATACAAGCCCAGAGATCATACTTGACACTTCTAGTCCCCTTCTCTTAGACAATCATTTTTTCTTTTGGTCCCTGAAAAGGCAATTTATTTAATTTATCATTTATTCATATTAAAGTTTGGGTATCAATCCCCCAGAGCAGCCCCTGCTTCTGGCCCACACCATTCAGCTGTCATTGGCATTTATGAGCAAGTTCTGACATTGTGAGAACAGCCCTGTTGGCAGACTCTGCAGCCTCATTGGTTGTCAGCTTGATTGGATCTGGCATCAACTAAGAGACTTGGCTGGGTTTGTGATGGTTTTCCTGGAAGGATTAACGGAGGGGGAAGATCCTCCTGAAGAAGGCAGCACCTTCCTGATGTGGCCCAGATGCAAGGAAGCCACAGGGAAAAGCCTTGCTTTTTGTCTGCCTGCCTTCTTTCTTGGGTGCAAAGGGCATATACTCTGTGTCTGCCACAACTGCCAACTTTTGCTAACCCTGGAGCCCAGCTTCTTCAGCCTTTCATTGTGGAATGAAGGCTGTGGCTCTCCAGGGATCCTCCTGGCCTTCATCTCCAGACAGACCCCTAAAGCACCCAGGCTTATTGACTGAGTCACCACTAGGTTCAAAGCCCCTTTAGCAACCAGACAGTCATTTTTGTACTCCCCAACAGTGCCAAATAAGCTAATCTAATAAACCTCCCGTTGTGACATATATTCATTCTACCATTCTTTTCCTCTGAGACCCCTTACTAAGGCATTCACTTTATAGGCAAAAAAAAAAAAGAAAAGAAAAGAAAAGAAAAGTCTCAACGACTGTGAGGCTCCATTAAGTGAAGGTCATTCAAAACGCAGTCAGTGGTCCCTGAGGTTGTGAGGAAGGGCCCCGATGGATGGAGGAAAAAGAATTGTTGCTGCATGGTGTATCTCAAGCTTTCCTGCCCATGCCTCGTTGATGGTTGGGTCATAAAAGAAATTGGTTGAAACTTCATGAAATATGGTTCTATGGTGCGGGACAATTCTGTATCCTGTCAATCATGTTTTAAATAAATGCTGATTGGCCAGGCAGGGAGTATAGGTGGGAAAACCAGACAGGAAGTAGAGGTGAGAACAGGAGATTTGGGAAGAAGGAAGCTTCCCTGGCATTCCTGCGCAGATC
>JAQHUG010000162.1:315222-344626 GCA_028555095.1 Dicrostonyx torquatus
TGTCTGTAATCTCCATGATTCTAGGAAATGGTTTTCCCAGAGGGTTAACCTCTGAGTGATGACCTGGTACACAGATGACCTCAAGCTCGAAAGCTTGTCTCACCGAGAGAAATATTTTGATGCTCACCAAAGAAGCTAAGCTCTGTGGGCTTTTTTCCCCTAATTTTTGAAAGATTAGTTTATAGGTATGAGGTTTCCCTGCATGTATGTGTGTGCAACAGGTGTGCACAGTGCCCCAGAAGCCAGAAGGAGGCATCAGATCACCTGGCACTGGAGTTGCAGTTGGTTGTAAGCTGCCACGTAGGTTCTGGGAACTGAACCCAGGCTTTCAGAAAGAGCAGCCAGTGCTCAAAAAGACTGAGCAGTATTTCCAGCCCCCGATTTTTGAGAGAATGGCATGAGAATGTTCTTTTAACTTTGTATCCTGAACAGTTATGCCAACACCTTAACCTTAGAAGACATCCAGCACCTGCTTGTGACACAGTGAAGTCAAAGTGCCGATGCACGATGCATGAGGAGCCAGAGAGAAGGATAGGAACGGAGGGAACGAGGTCAAAGGTCATGAACAGAATACCCCTTGTGGACCAGGATGTGTGAGTTTCAGTAGCCAGGGTCACACAATAGCTAATGAGCCATCTTTGATCTGTCAGAAAGGTCGTTAGTCCAGAAGACAAAATAGCTAGCATTCGCTGGTCTGCCTTTATATTACATTCTGTTCAGAGCTGCTCATCTCATCTCCAGCACTTCCACCATTCTATTTATAGAACAACGGAGATGAATTACCCAATATCTTAGAATTCATCCAACATTAATGTCCTGAGACTGGATTAACGATTACTGCAGAAAATGAAAACTGACAGAAAGGACAGTGTTAGAAATTAATACCAGCATTTAAGATTTTGGTCGTGCATTTTTAATAACTCTGATATAGGCTTCCGTTTAAAAAATCAGTTTGCTTTTGAAATCTGACAATTAATGGAGCCGGCTGTAGCACATGCCTGGAATCCCAGAATTCAGAGGGCTGAGAGAGGAGAATTGCCCTGATTTTGAGGCTAGCCTGAGCTACACAGTGAGTAAGCTCTTAATTTATGATTCATTCCTTGGAGATTTACCCAAGATAAATGAAATAAAACCCCATACAAAGATGGGCATATTAGATTATTAATCTAATATGTGTATTAATGTTCCAGAATGATCATAAAAGCAAGAAATTATAAAGAAGTCACACATCTATTAATATGTGAAGAGTTGAATAAAACAAGGTTTGTCCATACGATAAACTACTCCTCAACAAAACAACCATTCATGGTCGTCTGAGCCTAAGACAAACTTTTTGTTTATTTGGAACTTGAAGAGCCCATGTTATAAAACTTTCTTTTTCTTTCTCTCCCTCTATCTCTTTCTTTCTGCTTCTTTTTAAAGATAAAGTCTTGCCATGTAGCCCAGGCTAGTAAGAAACCACTGTGTAGCCTAAGAAGGTCTTGAATTGGGATCAGTTTTCTTGCTTTCATTTCCTGAGTGCTGAGATTAGAGATGTGACACCATACTTGACTTAAATAGAAAAGTTTATATGTTAAGAAATAATTCTTGTCTCTCTCCTTCTCCTTTCCTTCCCCCTTGTTTAACCCCCTCGCACATTTTTCAAATGTACAAATGACCAACTCTCAATTTCATTTGATTACTTAACTAATTTTACTAATT
This sequence comes from Dicrostonyx torquatus, assembly GCA_028555095.1. Classification (NCBI taxonomy): domain Eukaryota; kingdom Metazoa; phylum Chordata; class Mammalia; order Rodentia; family Cricetidae; genus Dicrostonyx; species Dicrostonyx torquatus. The sequence continues at coordinate 316,924 of JAQHUG010000162.1, forward strand.
AATTCTATTAGTTAACACAGGGATGGGTTTCTGAAATCAGAATAGCCAGACATGAATATCAACTTCACTATTCACTATCTATGTGAGTAAGAAAACTATAAATCCTCTCCTCTTCTTTCTTCTAGCAAACAGAGATGGAAATGGTGCCCACCTTTGGAGAGTAGTTATGAGGATCAATTAGCTCATAAAACCCCTTGCACAGTTTCCGGTACAGGAAGAACATAGAAGGCACTGCTATATGCTTTTAAGCGCCTGACTAGAATGTCACACACGACTGTACTGTTTAGAAAAACGATCACTAATATTATCATAATTTCTACTTATTTGGTGGCTGCTATGTGCCAGACACTCCTCAAATCATATTTTATTTGATCTCAAAATACTTTGGTCTAATGAGTATTGTCTATTTTCCCAGAGGGAAAACTTAGAATCAGGGAGGTTAAATATTTGCATAAGGTCATACTCATTTGCATAATGAGTAAATGACTAAGCTCAAATTGAATCTGAATCTTTCAGACTTCAAAATGTATCCATTTGTTCTTTTTATACACTATTTCTCCAAGTAGAATTCTAGTTAACAGTCAAGAAATACTTCATATTTAGCACGTGTAATCATACAAATGAACTCTTTGCATTGAGCCTTTGAAAGTTTGCATAGTGTTTGAACCTCTCCTTTACACACACACACACACACACACACACACACACACACACACACACACTGGGACCTTCATCATACGCTCACAAGTTTGTTTTGAGTTAAAGGTCAAATCCATGTCCACGCATACAAATTTCCTACCTGGCAAACATCAAAGCCCCAAACGTTCTGAAGTACTATGTTTCCTGGCGACATAGTTGGAGTGTGAATGTTGTAGAGACACTGTTAGTGAAGGTCCCACTGATGGCTCTGTAAGCAGAGTGCCGTTCAGAGATCCACAACAGGGGCCACTTGGGCTGAGGGAGATCGGTTCTTTTCGTGACCTCTTAATTGACTTGCTGGTGTGGGACAATTGTCTATATTCTGTCAATTATGTTTTAAATAAATGTTGATTGGTCAGTAGCCAGGCAGGGAGTACAGGCGGGTCAATGACAACAGGAGAATTCTGGGAAGAAGGAAGCTCCCTCTGTAGTCCTGTCCAGACACAGGAGAAGCAAAATGTGACTATGCCTGAAAAAGGTACTGAGCCATGTGGCTAACACAGATAAGAATAATGGGATAATGTAAGTTATAAGAGTTAATAAGAAGCCTAAGCTAATAGGCCAATCAGGTTATGATTAATGTAGACCTCTGTGTGATTTCTTTGGGACTTAATGACTGTGAGAACCAGGCAGAACAAGGACTGGGCATGACAGAAAACCACAGACAACAACTTGCTGTTGTTTAGCATAAATTATTTTTATAGTTATTAGGAACCAAAAGTATGGTTTAAGAAAAGAATGAGTATTCTAATATTAAGTCAGAATTGAGTCAGGAGGGTTAGGATGGCTTTAAAATATTTAAATATGTTTTCAATGTGTCTCTATAAAAGCAAATTTCCTGGATAGTGATAGTTCTCTCTGACATGCTTGTCATAGAGGAGAGGGTGTCTGAGCTGATACATTAAAAATAAGTAGCTAATTAATGTAGAGGTGAGATGAAAATTTTGTTATTTAGCAAGTTAAAGATTTTCTGTGAATATTGAAGGGCTGAACTTCCTGCTGTGTAAATCTAGCCTCTTTCTAAAGGAGGAGGAAGGAGTTCTGAGAAGGCAGTGGGGACATTGGAGTCTAACTGGACTGGGCCATTATCAGTTTAACACTTTGGTGGATGAAAAAACAAAATAAGGCTGAGAGGAAGAAGTTGTAGGGCATCTTGGGGTGGATCCATCTGCATGTATGTCAACCAATTCACTCTGAAACCATTCCATGACAAGAATAACTGTAATTAATAATAACACAGCAGAAAAGCATATGCTAGGATATAGATTGCCTAAACGAAATAGTCTACCTTTTCTTTAAAGAATGCTGTCAGAAGGCCCTAGCTAAGGAGACACCAGTCTTGGCTTATCTGGGCATTTGGCCATGTGTCACCCATAAGCGTAAGCCTGAGACTTTGTTCTTTTTGTTTTAAAAAGCTTAATATACAGTGATTTCTCACAAACAAGAAGAGAAGCTGTTCATTAAATGTCTGTGTCCTTACCAAAACATCAGTGAGAATGTTAGAGTTAGGATCAGGGTTAAGGTAAGATGAGAGTTTGAATAGGGACTTGAAGAGGTGACAGGGCCATAAGGATTAAACAGATTAGGGTTAGCACCTTAAAAGAGAATCCAGAGAGTCTCTCATTCTTCTTGCTATTGAGAACATGCTGAGAGGGTGACCAGCCATGAACTAGGAAGGCAGCTTCACCAGATGTGAATCTAGGACCGTGCTGCCCTCCGACTTCCTGACATCTGAGAACTGTGAACATTGTATGATGTAAGCGTCCTGTAGAAAAAGCTCAATGAACTGAGATGAGAAGGAAATTCCACATCGTAATGCCATGCAGGAACAGAAAGCACTTGGGGAGAAACTCTAAGAACCTGAAGAAACAGCTCTGCCCCCGCCTCCCCCACAAGCCTCACTGCCCTGGTGCTGAATCGGACAGCTCCCAGTTTCCTTTGGAAATTCCAGTCTTCCAACACTGTCTCACCCCATCCCACTAAGAAAGTACATAAATCCTAGTTCTTCTCACTCTTCCGAATTTTTTCCAACCTCCTTTCTCAGTCACTCATATTCCAAACTAGATCCCCTGACATATTTCTTAGGCACCAGAGTAGGGGGGAAAGACAGGCGAAAACACTAATCCCATGAAATAAGGGCTCAATAGAGAGAGATGGAATATGTAAATATTGTTCTAGAAGCACATAGAAGCCCATATTTGGCGTTAGGAGCTCAGGAGTTCCATAAGCCATGTCCTAGAATACTGATAGACTGTAGTCAGGAGTGAAGAATTGATGAGGACCCTGGGTGGAAGGCAAAAATATTCTAGGAAGAGACAGCAGCATGTCTTATGTAACCCTGACATGATACCATGATTGCCTGAGTAAACAGGTGCCCACAATTCACAATTCAAAGTTTTTTTTTTCCTCAAGTTATTTCTGTGGAGGGACAACTATTCGTTCACTTATTTAAAAATATTTATGGAACATGGCAATACGTGGTAGGCACTATGCTCGGTGCTAAATGAAAGGGGCATTTTTATGTCAGATTAGTGGAACAAACCATGCCCCAAATCTATAAGTAAAAATTATTTCAATAATTTCAAATGAGTGAACGGAATTTAAAAGTGAAGAAAAAGGAAAATGAGAGGTAAGAAAAGCTATTATTGAAAGGAAAGTGGAGAATTTCTGGGTGTGAACATAGACATGGAAATGAGGTGAGAGGCAGAGCAGAAAGGTATCAGGTTTTTTCCTGAATTGAGAGTAACGTTGAGAGAGTTCTTCATGTGTTCAGAATGCAAGGCAGCGGGATAGGTTGTGCTTTTAAAGATGGCATAGAAATAAAACGTGAACAGGCTTCAAATTCTAATTCAGTTAGAGAACTAAGGGCTTACATCTGCATTTTGTGATCATGTTAGCAAATGCTTTGAATTAAGATTAAAACACATGGAAGACATACATCTTGGGATCAGCCTAGCACCTAGATATCTGGCCCCAAAGAACAGTTCGTGATGTTTTCCTGGGGGATCATGACAAGCAGTGTGAACCCATGACAAACAGTGTGAACCCATGACAAGCAGTTTGAACCCATGACAAGCAGTGTGAACTCATGACAAGCAGTGTGAACCCATGACAAGCAGTGTGAACCCATGACAAGCAGTGTGAACCCATGACAAGCAGTGTGAACTCACTTGCAGAGTTTTCAAGTCAAGAAGTGAGATCAAAGACCTGGTTTTGTATCTGCCTTGTTTTCTTTCCTCAGTGTTTACATTAAAGAGCGTGAAGACACAGAACTTTTACTACAGCTGAGAAAAGAAAGTCCTTCCCTTCTCAGCTACAGTCTTTGCAGATGAAACCACCTAACCTTCTCAGAAAACCAAACAGATGAAACCCCTGTCATCTGAAGATGCAAGACCAAGAGCTGGTGCCAACATCTAAAATGCCAGCAATGGCATAGACTACCTGTCTTTAATATCCTCAGAAGTCTGCTCCCTTCTTCAGCACCATCTCAGGGGTTCATCAATGCCTGGGTACAGAGCACTAGTTCACAGAAAGGAAAGGTTTGGGAAGTGTTATAGCTCAGGGCTGACCTCTACCTGGAAACAGCAATCAGCGTCCCGAGCTGTCTCAAACCGCATACCTCTAGGTAGAGCACCAGTGAGTGCTTCCTCATTCAATCTTTGTTCATCTGAACTTTGCTTTAGTTTCCCTTCAGAATGTTCACATATGAGGCTGAAAGGAGCCTGGCATAGTGGCCTGCATGTGTCTGCAATCCCAGCACTTAGGAGATGGAAGAAGACCAACCATGAGTTCTAGGCTGGTGGACTGAACTTAGTGATATCCTATCTCAAAAAAAAAAAAGCTATGAAATGTTGGCCAATGGAGAAATGTCTTACCAAGGGTGATGCAATTCCAGGTACAGAGAAGGTGGAAAAAATCATGTCATCAATGATGCTCTGCCTCTCCATAGGTCACCCCAAAACAATGAGGCCAAGTAGCCACAGAGGGAGACTAATGAAACTGAACCAAAAATGCCCCAGCTTATAATTATCTGAGACACAGTCATAGTGACAAAAATTGCATATACCTTTCCTTTCCCAGAGAGAGTTGTTCCTTCTATATCATTTTGTTTGAATTTTTAACAAGCATACATTCATAATTTCTTATGTAATTTAAGCTGTTTTCAAACCATAGAATCATGTGCAAATGCAACATACTCTTATAACGTGGTTTTTGCTTTTTGCATAAGAAACACCTACATCTTAGCAGAAAATGGGAAATAAATGGCCTTGATTTTCTGCCTTTTTCTTCTGTCAGCAAGAATAACAGTTTCCCATGGGACCTTTGGCAAGACAAATCACCCTCCCTACTTGGTTCTGACTGGTGGAAATAGTTAGTATGCAGTGTGAGGATGAACAGAAATGCCAGGTCACCTGCGAGCAGTGTTCAGCATCTGTAGGCAATGTGAGGTCACCCTATGTGATATTCTAGAGAGCAGCTGGCCTTGCAGCCACAGTATAATGTTTCATGAGCGTCAGCATCTCCAATCTAGACCCGGGAAGCAGCAGATGAGGGCAGGATCCTTAAGCAGTTTCTATACCCTGAGCTGAAATGAAATGGCCATTAAAAACCAGAGCTGAAGACATCACAAAGGGACACAGTGAAGTCACTAGCAGAGCTGGTGGAAAGCAGTCTACCTCTGCGTCATAGCAGAAAGATAACCTGCTCCTGCATGGCTCCGAGTGGATGCCAACATTCTGTCTCCCATGTGGCTCCCGAATGACTCCCACAACTGTGGCAGATGGTGACTCCTCAAGTGAGGAAACTGAGACCCATAAAAGGAAGCAACTTCTCACAAATGGACAGTAGGGGCTGGAGGCTGATGCGCTGGCTAGTTTCATGTCAACTTGGCACAAGCTAGCGTCAGTTAGGAGGGAGCCTCAGTTGAGACATTGCCTCCATAACATAGGCCTGAAGACAAGCCTGTAGGGTATTTTCTTAATTAGTGATTGATAGAAGAGATCCCAGTCCATTGTAAATGGTGCCACCCACCCCTGGGCTGGCGGTCCTGGGGGCTGTAAGAAAGCAGGCTGAGCAAGCCAGGGGGGAGCAAGTCAGTAAGCAGCACCCTTCCATGGCCTCTGCATCAGCTCCTGCCTCCAGGTTCCTGCCCTGTGTGAGTTCCTGACATGATTTTCCTGAGTGATGGATCATTACCTGCAGTATAGATAGAATAAGCCCTTTTCTTCCCTAAGTTGCTTTTGGTCATGGAGCTTCACTATAACAACAATAACACTAACTAAGACAGCTGGTCATCCCCCTATGCAACTTCTGGCCATGGCTGTAGTGTGCCCTAATGGGCAGCTCACCAGCCTCAGGCAGACATTTAAAAAGCCAAGGAGTCTGATTCTGGCAGATGCTGTGTGACATCATTCATTTTAGGCCTATTCAAGTGTCTATCAGTAACATCCACGTGTTGACATCCATGGTCCAAGACAAATAGACCTAGATGTCCACACATCAAACACATGTATGCCTCTCATTCTTCTCTGATGAGCTTGTCAAATATCTTGTCTACACCATCAAGTTCTCAGAATCTTTTCTTTCCTTTGTCTCTCCTCCTTGCTCTACCCCTCCTCTTCTCCCCACACTCCTTTTCCTTCTCTTCCTCCTTCCTTTATAGTTATTGCATTTGGAGTTTCTCTTCTTTTGTAAAAAAAAAATCAATTGTCCATATCTAACATTACAAACTTTAAAATTAAATACGTAATTTGCAAACATAAGCCAAGTGACCGGAGGAATTGAAGACAGCTCAGAGAATGAGAGCCAGCCCAAAGGAGGTGGCTTTTCAAACTGGGGACAGTTCTGACTTTGTACACTAGGCACTATCGCTCTGTGATCATTGTGATGATGCTGAGGTCTGTTCTCACAAAGAGACACTGACTTAGGATGTTCAGGAGACAAGCACGGTAGTGCACACCATAATTCTACCATTTCCGGGCTTCAGGAGGAGGATCCTGTGTTTAAGATCAGCCTTGGCTACACAGAAGGACAACTGTAAAAGATAATAGCAGGGACTGGAGAGATGACTCAGAGGTTAAGAGTACTGACTGCTCTTCCAGAGGACCCAGGTTCAATTCCTAGCACCCACATGGCAGCTCACAATTGTCTGAAACTCCAGTTCCAGGGAAACTGACACCCTCACCCAGACATACTTGCAGGCAAAATGCCAATGCAAATAAAATAAAAATAATAAATTATTGTTTTTTGAAAAGATCATGGCCACAGAGTCATCTTTCAAGAGCATTCTGAGGGCAGAACATTGTCGCTGTACCTACTTCTTCCTTAGCCCTCATTTTTTAGGCACGTGACCCTAACTAGTGCATCAGTTATTAGCACAGTGTAGCCGTCTGAAGATACCCACACTTTCTTTGTAAGTCACAACACAGATGATGAGCTCTGATCCCCAGGAGGATGTCACCATGATGGAAAGATTAAATGGCACTGATCAGGGTTCGATGCACAGGTAACTGCAAGGTCACAAAGGGCAAAACCAGAGCAAGAAAGGACCTTGGATGAACAGGACATTTTCATCTTAAAGTATGTTGCTCCTATTTTTCAAATAAAAACAATGATAATTTATCTAGAAATGATGGAAAGGCAAGAATACTCAAGTGATTTATGTGAATTCTTCATAGTGTGGGTATAGTGTGGGTGTAGCGTGGGTAAGGGCGGTGAACACTGAGCACTGGGAACAACATATGTGGTTGCTTTTACAATGAGATATTTGTTAACTCCCTAAACATGTTTTCACCGAGTCCCAGATTCCTGCTAAGCTAGACTGGCATAAATATTATTTAAAATAATAAAGCAGTTGAAGAGCAATTCAACAAGTTGTTGCAGGATGGGGCATCTTCCAATAACAGTGGTTTAAGAAGGGCCACATGCGGAGGCAGGGGTTCAAGTTTAGAGCTGAATGATGGAAGGGAGCATTTGCAGAGCGGAGCAAAGAACATTGCAGACAGTGAGAGCAGAAAATTCGGATGCTCTGAAGTTAGGCAAGGGCTTCACATGGTTGAGCAGAAAGGAGCTCAATCTGGCTAGATCCAAGCTTCAGAGTGCCAGTGTTTTGCCAGGAAAGATCTGTAGGCAATTCACAGGTGCCATGAAATTTTAAAGAGATGTCTCATAGCCCTTGGGAAGAGGGAACTGTATCTTGTCAATCATTAGCGATGGGATCTGTCATTTGCTCCCTTCCGGAGAAGGCAGCATGACAAATGCTCTCATCTTGAATGCAACCCTAGACATTGTCTCCTTGGGCCACATTGATCACTGCCAAATCAGCAAAGTCCCACCACCTGCAAGGAGAAAGTAAACCACGGATCTTTTATCGACAGCTGTGAGACTTGGGTGGTCCTTCAGGCTGCTGGTCGCTTCTTTCATTGCACAGGCGCCTCGGTTACTGTATTTGTTTCCTGAAAGGGACGAGTTATTAAATAGAAATCAGAAGGGAGATTGTGGGGAGGCTACTGTGAAGGTGACTAGAAACACCTTTGGAATTAACTATCTAATTTCTATCTACTATGAAAATGAGAGACAGGGAGAAGGCGAGATTTTCTTTACTGAGGAATTGACAAATTGCCTGTAGAGAAAAGACACATCAGCAGTAGGGATTTAGGATGATGTAATGAAGGAAAAATTTCTGTTGTTTAGGCTATTTTAAGAATTCAAGAGTTGCTAGGCGGTGGTGGTGCACACCTTTAATCCCAGCATCAGAAGGCAGAGACAGGAGGATCTCTGTGGATTCGAGGCCAGCCTTGTCTACAAGAGCTAGTTCCAGGACAGCTAGGGCTGTTACACAGAGAAACCCTGTCTCGAAAAATCAAAAACCAAGAGAGAGAATCCAAATCTAAGATAAGAAAACATCCATGTTAGTCGTACAATGAGCGTATCATTCAGTATGCAGTACACAGAAGGTAATAAACATGTCAAACAGATAAACGAGGTAGATAAGTGTTGTGATTTAAAAGTGGGGGACCTCGAGGCAGGAGAGCCAGCATGGCCTTCTGTGTGTGAATGGCAATAGGCAGAAGGCCCATATGTCACAGGACATCACACCAGTGGCAGAAGCTCTCAATCAGATCACTTCCTGAACATTTTAAACTTACTAAAGAAGCAGTTTTCTTGTCCTAAGAAAGCAAGCACAAGTAACTATTTTTTAGAAACATCATGCTGCTAATTATATTCCAGAGAAAAGGGATCAAAGGCCCTGTTATAAAAACAAGCAATTCCTATGTTGCTGCTCTGTGCAGTGAGAACAGTGAGGGCAAGAAGATGACGAGTGGAAAACCCAGGCTACACTGACATGACCACGACTCCTCCCAGGGCACACACACGTGCCTCACATACCCCTGCCTGAGGCGTCTGCTCTCTGAACTGTTCTTCCCCAGATACCCTCACAGTTCACTCCCTGGCTACCTTCAGTCTCCTTTCCACATGCTGCCTGCCCACCGACTCTTCTAGAATGCCTTCTACAAAACCTCAGCCTCCCTGGCTCTTCCTGCTTCCACTCTACCTCACCAAATGTCATCACTCACATGACCATCTAGTCCTTTCCAAACAGTTCCACCAGCAAGGGATCAAACATTCAAATAGATGACCCTATGGGATCCATTCTCATCCAAACGACCACAAATGTCAGTGGCCTGTTCACAGTAAGAATTCTTAAAAAGCAGAAGTTGAAAGGAAACAAACAAACAAACTGCTTTTAAGTAATGGCAGTGCCTCCAGAATAATACGCATAAATATTCTTAGGAATACAAAAGTAGCCAGTATCAAAAACCCAAATTCAATAGAAACTATCATACATGAAAAGAAGCAGCAAGATTTGCAATGGAAAGAAAAATCAGCTGAAGCTGATCCAGAATTAACAGGTGTTAGAAGTAGCAACTGTAAGAAGTAAAAACACTCGTTATGACTGCAGGTCATATATTCAAAGAACAAAATTAAAATGTTGAGGAAATTTCCCAAAAGACATAAATTGGACACTAGAAAAGGACACACTGCTGTCAGAGAGGGAAACCACACTAGATGTGATTACAGAAAAGAAATTTAAAAAAAAAAAACCTCTAGTGGCAAAAACAGTGGAAATAAAAGCCCAGCAGGAATATCTGAAAATAAAACTAAAGGCAACAAAGAGAGCTGGCAGCATCAGAAAGAGACCATGAGCCTGCTTAGTCAGCCTAATGTACATGCAATTAAAGTCACTGGTAGGCAGGAAGGAATAAGGGAGATAAAAGAAGAAATAGCTGGATGGCGTCTAAATGTGATAGGAAGCCTAAAGTCACAACACGTGGAAGAGCTCGCCCAGTCACAGGCAAAATACACAAGAATACTGAATAAGACAAATCCCAAATTTCCCAAAACCACTGACAAAGAGAAAAATGTTAAAAAAAAAAAAAACAGGCCAAAGACACTGTACCTACATAGAGGAACACAGACCAGGGTGGGAGAGATCTCGTAGGAGATCAGGGATGAGAGGACCAATCAGTGGTCGAAAAAAGTCTATCCTAGAGTTCTGTCCACACAAGGTATTTTCTAAGAAGCAGAATGAAACCAAATGTCTTTCAAGTTTACAAAAGTCAAATAAATGTGCAACAGGCCCACACTGTTAGGAATGGAAAGACAGAATGAATATGTTGTTTTCCAAACAGACAGAAAAGTGACACCAGGTAGTGGCAGCATGGCTTTTGATTCTGTAATAAAAGTAAGTGGTATGAGTTCCAGGAAGGTGGATTGGGGACTTCTGGAGTCTTCAGTTGTTTATTCAAAGCTACAGATAACAGTTACAGTGGGGGCTCTTGGTTTCTCAGTAACTGAAAACATTGACACAAAATTATTTGAGAGAAGGTAAAAACTGATACTGGCAGAATATGCTGTCCAGAGACTTTTAGGAGAGAGTTGTGAGGCGCAATTGATAGTTAGAGAAGGACCTGAAGCTGCAGAGATGTCTCAGCAGTTAAGAACACATACTATTCCCACAGAAGACCTGGGGTCAGTTCCCAGCACCCACTGTTGGCTTAAAACTGCTGGTAAGTGCAGCCCTGGGGCATCCACTGCCTCTGGCCTCAGTGGTCACTCATAAGTGCATTTCCACACATCCACGTGTGGATATACATGCATACACATCCGTTTAAAATGATACACATTAAAAAGAAGGAAGAGCTCGTTTAAATGATACAATTTAAAATGATACAAATTAAAAAGAAATGTCTATACTATTAGTAGAGCCACACACTTGCAGCAAACAGACAGGGTTTTCCGCAGGATGAAATCCCCAAGTCCTAGCATCCTCTTGCAGGTGGCACTTAGCAACAGACTGACAACCTGCAAGGCAGGGAAGCTCTCGGCTTTCCAGCTTTTGGGCTATTTTAATGAATCTGAGTTTCTGGGCTGTGGACTCATTTTGATGCATCATTTGCCTTCTCTCAGTCCCGTGTGTGTGCTCACTCTGCTTGTCAGTATTTTTTGTATTACACTCACCCCAAAACATTACCTGTCACTCAAAAAGTACGTATTTTATTATTAGTGCCGAGCGCTGTAAACTTACTTGCTTTGTTCACCATGCCCTCTCAGAGGACTTTTTTTTTTTAATCTAAACACTAGTTCTTTACAACACAAAGCAAATCTCTGCTGTTTTCCAGCATACCACGGCTGCCTCTTGCAGCCACATCACCAGCCCAAGAACTAAATTACAAATCCCTGGAGAATGAGCAAAGTTATACTGGACCTCTGTCTCTAATGCATACTCTCATTAAAAATTTCTCACACTGGTGCTGGAAAGACCACTCAGAGGTTAAGAGGACCAGCTGCTCACTCAGTTTCTTTCACCAACTTGGCGGCTCACAGTCATCTGTAGCTCCAGTCCCGGGAGAGCTGATGCCCTCTTCTGGCCTTGGTTGGCACTGTGCACATGGTGTGAAAACAGAGATGCTCAGGCACACACATTCACATGAAAAATGTAAAGGTCATCCATCATTCTTGTTGTCCAAGAGTGGACATGTTTATCAGGAAGGAGTGATAGGTGTAAGATCTCTCAACAGGTGACAAATAACAACTGGATCATCATGATTTTGTTTAAAAATAAATAATAAATTTTAGATTGAGTTCTTGGGTTGCCCTGGAGATCTGAGTCATTAGGAAAAAAACAAACAAACAAAAAAAAAAACCTGCCTCAAGGTGGATTTCTCCTGAGTGTAGAAAAGAGGCCTGTAGGGTTTTCTGCCTTTTGGTTTCCTGGGAGTGCGGATGTGAGAGGATGTGGGTGTGTTTTACACATCAGAGCTTATAGGAGCTCCTGCTTTGTCCCTGACTCCTATGGCAAAACCCCATTTCTCAATGGCAAACCATTCAGAAAACCTGTGTTTCATAAAGAATTATGGAAAATGCTAGTACTTCTTTTTTTCTGAATCTTACTACCCAAGAAAAGTAGATTCAAGTCTTTCTGTGACTTCCCTACTGTCTGCAATAACAAAAAAAATCCACAGTAATTTCTGATGTGTCTAAGGTAAAAATATTTTAAACATAACTGTTAATAAATATTTATTAGGTGGCAGGTGTTGATTTAAGCACTTCTTAAATATTAATTCATGTTAATCGTCATACAACTCCTATTATTAGAAGTATTAGATGGTGGCTATCATCCCTATTTCAGAATGACTATGCAAACCATGGTGACATTGAGCAGTAGGGCAGGACAAATGATGTTGTCAGTCGAGATTAATGGGGCAAAGTTAACACATGCACTTTGGCTATAGATGACATTTTTGGACTGTGCTGTGCTACTTATGTGCGTCTAAGAATTCTAACTCGACAAAATTGCAACGAAGCTTTATGTGTTTTACTCTAATTCACTGGGGACGCTACTTGTTTAGCAGGAATTCCTAACTTTGACAAGCCAACCTTTTCTTAATATACTTGAGATATGAGGTGCAACAAAATTTTCTCATCAGCTGTTTTAATTTAAAAGAATTCCTAAGTTTGAAAATGATAAATGTGGGCTGGAGAGGTGGCTCAGTGGTTTATGAGTACTGACTGCTCTTCCAGAGGTCCTGAGTTCAATTCCTAGCAGACACATGGTGATTCACAGCCATCTGTAATGATATCTGGTGCCCTCTTCTGGTCTACAGGCATACATGCAGGCAGAACACAGTATACATAATAAATAAATAAATCTTTAAAAAAAACTTAAAAAAAAGAAAATAATAAATGTGGTTTGAATAAAAATGGTCCCAATAGGCTCATGGATTTGAAGGCTTGGTCATTTGGAAAGGGTGGTATTAAAAGGTGTGGCCTTAATGAAGGAAACATGTCACTGGGGATGAGCTTGCAGGTTTTAGAAACTCAAGCCAGGCCCAGTGTCCCCTTTCCTTTTCCTGCTGCCTGTCAATCTGATGTAGAACTCTCAGCTGCATCTCCAGCACTATGTCTGTCTGCATACAGCCACACTTCCCATCATGATGATAATGGACTAAACCTCTGAACTGTAAGCCAGCCCCAATTAAATGCTTTCCTTTGTAAGAGTTGTTATGGTCATGGTGTCTCTTTACAGCAATAGAGCACTCACTAAGACAATAAATCTATTACATTAGAAAAGAGGTTTCACTTAAATGTTATTATTATACATTCCAAAAGTCTACACACACACACACACACACACACACACACACACACACACATGATTAGACTATCAAGAGTCTCCTAATGTCTATAGGAAGAAAAGCACATTTTGGTTTTTTGACACGGGGCTTCCTGTAGCTTTGGAGCCTGTCCTAGAACTAGCTCTTGTAGACCAGGCTGGCCTCACCCTCACAGAGATCTGCCTGCCTCTGCCTCCCAAGTGCTGGGATTAAAGGCATGAGCCACTATGGCCCAGTGTAGAAAAACACATTTTTAAAAGTTTAATATATTTAAATCCTTAAAAGATATTTCAAATTTTGGAAATTTTATTTATTTACTCGAATGCTTTTATTTAATCAGGTACTAGTTGAAACCAAGGAGGACATAAATCAGAAGAGAGTTGGAAGGAATTATAACTAATCTCTGATCACTCTGTCTGTGTCTGAAGCCTTCCTTTCCTTCTGTATCACAGAGCTCTTGTAGTGGTAACGAAAGATGCTGGAGTGGAGTTTGCTACAATGGGAGGAGAGTTGTCCATCAGCATTGGGGGTGTAAATTTCTACCCTTAAGGAAATGAAATAAAGGTGTGGGGAGGCCACTGTGCACCCAGGCCCCACAGAGACAGTGCCTGTCCTAGTCTGGCATTCTTGGCATAGCCTAATCTCGAGACACACACTGGAAGAACACAGTTTGGCGCAGCATGAAGTACAAAGCGCAGTTCCTCTAAAGGGCATTAGATACAGTAGTCAAATGTGAGTGGTTAACTTGCAAGCAGGCAACTTTGGTTTTCAGAACACCTAACCACCTGGCCTGATGCAGTCAAGTCGCGAATATCCGCCCCCTGTGCTCAGTCCCCGCTTCAGAACATCGCGCCAGGCTGCTGGAAATCCCTCCTCTCTGCCTGGCGCTCAGATGCACTTAGAGCTGAGGCAAGTCTTGCTTCTGCCTGCTGAACCTTGGGAGTGAGGAGAAGACTGCTTCTCCAGCTGGAATTTCCATTCAACACCCAGGGACAAGGGCACCTTGGGTTGGGGGTCTTTCTAGAAGTGTCTGTCTGCACCAAACCCTGCATCGTAAGAGGCCTCTGCTGCTACTTTCTCTGAGGGTTACCTTCCTCTGTAAATGATGCGTTATTTCCAAAGATGGTATATTTTCACAATATGGTAAGTGAGGAGAGGCGATCGTCTATCATATCCCCAGGATTTTATTGCAGAAATGCAAGGTTCCCAGCCACCTAGGCTGGTTGCCGTGTAATTCTCAGAAGCCAGCAGCTCTAACCCTTTTGGAGACAGCTTCACAAGACCATCCAATGTGTCTGTCTCCACTGCAAGGACATCCACAAAGGCAAGCTCTCACCATTGATAAGCCTCTCTTTTGTGACCAAGAAGGAAAGCACATCTTAAGTGAGCCAGCCCAGTATCACATAAAAGATAAGTATGTCTTCTAAAGACAAGCATCTCTTCTCCGTCACACTTGTGCCACCTTCTTCCCTTCCTCACTTACTGTGACCTCTGAGACACTGAGTTCTCCAAACCTTCAGAGGCCAACAGCGTTTTCCAGCGTGGAAAAGCCTCCCTACCCCTATTCCCTACTCCCCACCCCTACTCCCTCTGACTCATCTTCCTGAGATAGCTTCTCTCTCATGAGCAAATAGCTAATTAATCTGACAAACAAGATTGATAGATTCTGAAAGTTAATCATTTGTCAGCTGTCATAATTTGCGCCAAATTCATAGATGGTGTACGCTGTTGTTAACACAATCTTTCATTTAAATTGACTCACTTTTAAATGAATAATTGCTTTATTGTGATTATAATCACAATTTCTTTGAAATAACAGCTTTGTGGTGTCCTTTATTTAAATGTGTATTCAAAAAAATACAGGGGTCAACTTTCCAAAATATGCTCATCCTCACCAGGCATGTGAATTCACACCTATAACCCCAGTAGTTTAGGAGGCTGAGGCAGGAGGATAGATGCGAGCTTGAGGCCAGACTGTGAGTTCCAGGTCAATATGAGCTGCAACGCTATCTGTTCCTTTTCTTTTCTTTCCTGTTCTAAGATGCTTTATTGAGGATATGAGAAATGAGCTTCAACACAGCCCATGCTTACAGCCCTCGTAGTGAACAACTGTGCACAGCATTGTCTTTTTCAGTCCCTGGGAGCATCAAGGCCAAGACCTTCTTTTTTAGCTCCTGACCTTGGAGCCTGGAAAGCTTCGGCAATGTAGCTAGTGAAGGTCCCTAGAGAAGGATGGAGTGAGAGAAGCAGGATCTGGGTCTGGGCTGGAGAGGTGTGAGGACCGAAGGCAGAGGGAGAGGGTGTGACATGAAGACAGGCTACCTCTGCCTCTCTCCACATTAGAGGAACTATCGGGAGTGGCTAGAACACAGCACTACCCTGGGCTATGCTGACACAGAAACTGTCCCTCCAAGTCACCAGACCCGGGATTAGGACTAGAATTAGCCACTCCAAGATCTGGACCACTGATAAATGTGAATGTGTGTTCAAAGTATTTCACTAGGATCTAACCTTCCCCATCAAACAGGGAACCTGAAACCTAAGGAAGTCAGGCAGCCTCCAGACTGTGAGATCCTATGATTTGGGCTGTTCTCCGATCCACTTGGGACAATACCAGTTCCCCATTAAAAGGCAAGAGGCCAAAAGAAAGAGCTCCTTCCTGTGGCCCACAACCCTGTCAGCATCCCTGCTTCCCATGGGGAACCCACAGACTGAGATCTCAGGTTTATTCTGGAGAACACCAAGAAGGTCAGCTTCCTTCCCAAAGGAGACTCTCTGGGATCTCATGCACCACAGCCTTCCCTTGCTCAATCCTGGCTCTGCCTCCTTCCCTTCAAGTCTGCTGTTTTTCTCCTCTGGACTCCAAAGATGTGGGCGCAGGTGTCCCGGCCAGTCGAGGGTGGACATTTGGCCTAGGAACAGAGGTCTGTGGGGGTGAATTGTAGGGGAGAGACATGTTCTCTCTAAAGGGGTAACTAGACAGAAGTCTCCGAAAGGTAGTGGTGTCAAGTGCCAGATATAAGTACTCTTAGTGCGGTAGGGGCTCAGGCAGACCCCTAAACTAAAAGAAGCCTGATACCCAAGTCCAAGTCATTAGTGATGTGTACCAGGACTGAGCAAGAGCATCTTGAAGTGTCCTAGGCTTCTGAGAAGGGATTAATGACAAAAACAAACAAACAAAAAAAGAAAAAAAAAACCAGGAGTACGCAGGGTACAAATGCAGCAAGCGGCCTCTCTTTGAGTGAACCAAGGCACCAGCTCCTTCTCCAAAGTCAAAACCTTCAGGCCGAAAGCCTTTGGCATAGCATCCTTTACAGTAGATCTCATCTCACCATCTTTTTTCATCAGGGTGGCCGACTCTAGGCTTTAGCCACAGTTGGCACATCGGAAGCAGGACTTATGCCAGGACTTCCGGCATCAATTACCCTCTCTACAGCACAGACTGCCTGGCTGCATCCGGGATAGCGCTCAGAGCCACCAATCTTCTGGGCAAATTTGGATGTGTTGGGGTTCGTGGTGGGCCTGTGTCTGGGGGCTTCCTCTGCTTGACGCCCAGAGACTCCCCCTTGTCCGTGCTCAGTGTGCCTGGGCCCTGCCCCTAGCCATAGCCTATCGGCCCACACTTCTTGCAATAACGCAATTTGCACTAGATTTCTCCTCCACGTACGGCCACAGTGGCGCTGCCCGGATTCTTCACACAGACCATGCATAGGAACCAGAGGTTACGGAATTGTTGTCCTCACACGGGACCTCCTCAGGAAAGTAGACTATGTTCTGGCACGCCCTATGTTTCTTGCCTCCTTCCAAGTTTGGCATTCTGGGAGTTGCTGGAGGGCACGGGGCCAACAACACTCCTAAGAAGGGGCCCCTGCCTGCACCAGGCTGCACTTGGTTCTGTTCTCCCTCTAGAAGGCATTTCCCTCTCCATGACAACCAGTAGGCTTGCACACAGTCACAACCTTATCCTAAAAAGCAAAACAATCGCAACAAGCAATCGCCATGTACCACGACAACTGTCTCTTTTCTAGGATGTGAGACTCCGCTGGCTTTCTACATGCGAGGCCTGAATTAGAATTTCCAGCCGTTTCCCTCCTCTTGGCGCTCTCACAGTGAAGCCCATTCTCCCCAAGAGATAAGCCGGTTCAGTTCAGTCTGCTCTGCCAGGGAGCTTCAGTGGGTTGTGGCGGCCTTAACCTACCTCCACTGACTCCGCCACCATCCCGAGTAGAAACGTTTTCACACTTGCCACTGACGTCATCTGTTCAGGCAGAACTTTTCGTTTGCTTTGAGTCGGGAGACAACTCAGGGAGCAATAGAGGGAAGAGACTATTGTATGCCTGTAGCCGCATGAGAATTTCCCCAAAGAAAGCTAATGTTTTCCAGCAGAAACAGGGTACAGGCCAGGATGAGTGTGGTGCACACCTCAGGCTTCCGGCAGTGTTCGACAGCCTGTGTCTCCACACTTCATCATCTGGAAGGCTAGAGAGAGGCCATTCAGACAGAATTCTTCCCCCGCCCCACTTTGGTTTCTCAAGATAAGGTTTCTCTATATAGCTTTGGTGCCTGGAACTAGCTCTTGTAGACCAGGCTAGCCTTGAACTTACAGGGATCCACCTGCCTCTGCTTCCTGAGTGCTCAGAATTCTTAATTGCAGGCTCCTTCAGCTTTTCTGCAGCCCACAGTTCTTCACTTCTCGGTAAACAACACATCTCCACTCAATTGCTCTGGTGCTGGGACCCATGATGATGCTTCCCCTTGTCGGATAACAAGCAAACCCTTCCCCGCCTGTCTCCTGTTCTCCCATCAATGTGAACCATCTAAGACTCCTGTGAAATTCTCCGAAGTGCTTTGTTTTCCTTAACTTGTGTTTCCTGGACGTGTTCAGATTTTACCTCTGGTTCAGACATTTGAGATTTAGTATTACAGAAGATTCTGTAATGGGTTAAACGTGCCAACAAGCAAGAGGCTCGTTCCGCACATTGTGCAGGAAACAAACGGCTTTACACAGGGTGGGTGTTCCAGTAAAAGTCTGTTTCTTTAGCAGCGCCAAGCCTCTTCATGATTTTCTTTCACGACCATGTGACCATGTTCCCTTTTAACAGACTTTGTCCACGGGTTCAGTTCCCACAGGTTCAGATACAAATATTCATCCTTTTCCTGTATTTGTCCTTTTCTGAAAAAAGTTAATGATTTACGTTTTTAATTAGGTGTGTTTGTGTGTGGGTTTGTACAAGTGCTTGCAGACGTTTGTGGAGGCCAAAGGGGTCACATTCCTTGGAGCTGGAATTACAGGTTGTCTTGGGCCACCTGATGGGATGTTGGGAATTGAACTCGGGTCCTCTAAAAGAGTAGTACGTATTCTTAACCACTGAGTCATTTCTACAACCCTCTTTGTGAAAATTTAACTCAGGGCCTTGCTATGAAGTCTTGGCTGACCTTGAATTCACAATCTTCCTGGGATAAAGTGAAGCCTTCAGAAACTATAGCCTCTTTATTTACTATGTGTAAAATATGTCATAAATTATTGTGAACTGTTTATCTTAATACACTGTAGAACATTATAACTCACTCTTCCCACCTGTTATTTTTTCCTGTGTCAGTGTGCATGTGTGGTGTCCAGATGGCTATGCATGATTACATGTGTCTGGGTACACATGTGTGTGACTGCACATATGTACATCTGTGTATGAAAGCCAAGAGTTGATGACAGGGCTCTTCCTCAGTTTCTCTGCACTGTTTTAACTGAGGCAGGTTCTCTTGCTGAACCTGAGTCTGGTCAACAGCTAGTCTAGCTAGCTAGCTGCCTAGGACGCCTGCCAATGAAGACAGACTGCCATACCCACCCATCCAGGTCTCGCTCTTGGATGGCCAACACCTTATCCACTGGGCCAGATCACCAGTCTGTAACTGGTCTGTTGTTGGGTTTTAGTACCCATTACTAACTCCTCTTCATTCTCTCTCCATCCTGCCCTTCCTAGCCTCTATTAATCACTTCTATGAAGTCGGTATTCTTACCTTCTTCATGCAAGCATTTGTCCTGCTGCAGAAGTTTCTTAGCGTCTGTCCCACTAGCCCTTTGTTTATTCGGTTACAGTTGTGAATGAACAGAAGAAAGAATCCTTTGTCTAGAATAATAGAGGGTTGTTGATTTATTTTTCTCTCTCAAGTATAGCTTCTTGTGTCTTAAAGGGAGTGCTTCAGAAGGGAGGGCCTTTCTTTGTGATGGAAGGGATGGAGAACTCTGGTTTCTCATTTCCTGTCTCAGTACAATCGTGTTATTTTTACCAAACTACAGAATGGCTTCCTTCCTCCTCTGACTGCTTTTCCAATATTTGCTGTGTTCATCATATACGAAAGCCTTCCTCGGATGGTCTTTATATTCAGTAGGGAAGCAGCATTTGGGATGCTGATTTGGAATTCCATCAGCACGATGAAATCAGCCTTTTATTAATTATGCATATTAAACAGATGTTATCAGTGCAGATTCTGCTACGCGAGCTGCTTCTAGGCTTCATTCTGCTCCAGAATCTTGGCATAGCATGAATGATCAGGTGTCTCATTCTGTGGTCTCATCGTCAGGATAACAAGACGCACTCTGTGCGATATTAGATCAGATTTACCCTGCCCGACAGGAAAAGGAAAGAGAAATGTGGAGCCCCCCACAAACAGGCAAGTCACCATGTGAAACCTGAAAACATCTCACCACCCCTGCGTCTACTCTTTGCACTTCCTTTTCCTCAAGACCTTAAACAGAGCCTCTCCTGAGAGAGTGTTTTAATTTTGTCCAAATCCCAACTGTCCTGGGGTCAAGACGATGGTTTTATCGCCTGTGTTTTCACAGAATGTGAACCTCGCACGGATCTCTCAGCAGATTTTAAGTCAAATCACTTTAATTCTCTGATGTTTTTTTCCTCCGCAGTTCCTGGTGCTGAATTATATGATTGCTTTCTGTGATAAAAAAAAATAGCTTTCCTTTAATTCCTGGGTACAGTTGGAGCAGACAGAAATGGAGCAGCCATTTACCCGTGTACCTAGTAGAATGAGAAATACCTCCACGCAGGTGGTGACGATCAGACTCCCGTGCCCCTAAGGACAAAGTTTGTGATCCTGGGCCAACAGGCAGATTGCTGCTGGGGACAAAAGACACAGACATGCTTTCTATTTTCCCTTTCTGATTCTAAGTGGCTACAAAAAAAAAATGCTGTCAGTAAAAAAAAAAAAAAAAATAAGCCGTCAGTGAGCAGGGCCTTGACCCCACACCACTCTCCATACTGCGGCCAACAGGCGATGTCTAAGAAAATGTACTCATGTCAACCTCAAGTTTTAAAGTGTTCACCAGCAGTCTTGGATAAAGTCTAAATTTTTCAACACTGTTTCAAAATAGTTTCCTATTAGGCGTCTGCCTAACTCACCAGCTTCAACCGATGCCTCTTGACTTGAGCTGAACAAAACAGCTTTGGGGTCCTAACCCTAGCATACAAGACTTGACTGCATTCTAGGCCCTGAGTGTTCATGCCTCATCTGCTCCCCCACCCTCATATCCCTTACTTAAACCTTACTCATTTTTCTCTGTGGTGGTTTGAATGAGAATGGGTCCCCCATAGGCTCACATATTTGAAGGCTTGGTTGGCAGTTGAGGGAATCGTTTGGGAAGTATTGGGGGTATGACCTTGGTGGAGGAGGCGTGTCACTAGGTGTGGGTTTTCAAAAGCCCACACCAGGCCCACTCTTTCTCTCTCTGCCTACAACTTGTGGATCAGTGATGAGGTCTCAGCTACTGTTCCAATACCATGCCTATCCCCCGTGGTAATCACGAACTAGCCCTCTAAAACTGTAAGCAAGTTTCCAATGAAATGCTTCCTTTTGGAAGTTGCCTTGGTATTGGTGTTTCTTCGCAGAAATAGAACGGTGACTAAGACATTTCTTAGCTAAGATGGGGCTTCCTTTTCATAGCCTTTTCCCGACCTCCCAAGCTGAGTTTTAAGCTTTTCTTCTGTGCACACCTGAACTCCAACATTTAGCTCTGTTACAGTGCTGGTCACACGCACTCATATTCTTCTTGTTGACTCTCCCACAGTCTTGGCGGGTCTCTTGTCCTCTCTGTACCCTTGTTCAGCACAGCACAATTAGGCCGCTATGATCAACAGTGGACTGCACAGACCAAGAGCTTCCTGACTTCCAGTGTTTGGTAAAACTCCCCTCCAACTTTACCATTGTAGCTATCATTGCATTATTCTGGGATGAAAGTTGATTTTCTGCATTGAGCAGTTAAGGCTCATCCTATCCCATACCGAAGCCTCCTTCCCCAGATCTGAAGGTACGAGTTGC
This sequence comes from Dicrostonyx torquatus, assembly GCA_028555095.1. Taxonomy (NCBI): domain Eukaryota; kingdom Metazoa; phylum Chordata; class Mammalia; order Rodentia; family Cricetidae; genus Dicrostonyx; species Dicrostonyx torquatus. Next base: position 338,628 of record JAQHUG010000162.1, read on the forward strand.
TTAGACTGCTGAATCCACACTGCTTCCTCTTTCTTTCCTTCCATGCAGCTCGTCGCTCACTTCTTCACGGTAGCCTGTGATTACTGTAGTATTACATGCTTAGCCTATTTCTCAGCTAAGCCAAGCTTTCCCTGAGCACAAAGACCAGTCCTTATGCTTCTTATGAAATGTGTCATAGAACCCAAAAGGCTCGTCAAAGTGTTGTTCATCTGTGTATGTGTCACCATAAAGCTTTATCTGGTTTGTTTTATTTTGCTCGATTACATCTGGTTCCACATGAGTTCTATCCTCTGTGGCTTAATCCCTATCTTAAAATTTATTTTGCCTGTGACATAGATAATGTGTGCTCTTCATATACACAGCAAATGTTTGGTGTCTTGACGACACTGATGACAATACCTTTAATAACACTTGTTGATGATATGATTGATTTGCCGTACCAAAGACATTTCGAGGCTATGTAGGAAAAGGAGCCACCTCCTGTGCAGTCATCTGACACAAGCTCTCTAGAACTCTCAAAGTCTACAGGCTCAACCACCTTTGTATCTGTGCCATCTGGCTCTAAAGCAGCAGAAAGGCCACCTTCCCTGGGACCTTAGATGCAGTCTAGATCCAGATTCTTTGAACTGAAACCTTCCTGGTAAAAAATGAACATCAGCAACACTTCTATTATAGAAAATTCACCTGATGAGGACTCTCCTGTGATGAAGAGCAAGCATTAACTCTGCCTCTGTGTGGCAGAGGGCAAAATACTACTTAATTATCTGAGTCCCTGTGTTCCTGTATAGTAACTATTATTACTTTGGGATTTATGGTTGTAAAGTAAGTATTTAAAACATGAGATCCTGAACTCTGCTGCAGCCCCATGATGTCTAAGTCAAGCTCATCACTAATAATCTACACGTGCCAAGAGCAGACGATAGCACCACCATTGTTACTTGTACATTATCCTAGGATCTAACCTTGAGCAGTTAAGGCTCGTGGGCCCCTAGTCTGTCCTTTTCTAGCTATGTGAAGCTTTGTTACATAGATGTGGACTGTTCTTATCCACAGAAGAGTTAGTAGTTAAAGCTTTGTCTTTGTGATACAGTGCGTGGAAATCTTTGGTTAGTATTATGATATCTGTTCTGAAAATAACGTTGGCAATTAACCACAGCAATGATTACTGTTTTAGTTCTTTGACAATTGCACTGTGACTCTTAAAGACAACAAGATATAGTTGTTTCCTGGTCTTGTCAATTCTGAACAGCCCCAGAAGCAGCCATCTCACCCATTCCCTGAGAAATAGAAACAGACCAGAGTGAATAATATCCCTTCAATTTTGGAAGCAGTGAAGAAGTGGGTGCCTTTATTTTTCCAGAGTAATTACCTGAATTCAGGATGCTTACCTTGGGATTGGGAAGCAGATCTGGAAAGTGTATGTAAGATAGGGCTTCTAAATTTCACTTTTATCAAGTGAACAAACTCTTTTTTTTCATGTGAATTCTGGCTAGGTTCATAAACATGAATGAAACTGTAGTGGTAATAATAATATGAGCTAAATTTCAAAAATGATCAATACTGGTCAGGATGGAGTTGCTAATGTTCTCTAAATGACAGCTAGGATTGTGGATCTTCCTTAGGAAGCCAAAGATAACAGCATGTGTCAAAGACCACTGTGCGCCAGATAACATAATGCAGTGTTAATATATTACATGCTCTCAACAACCCTTAAGGAACACACTTACCTGTATTTGAAAGCTAAGAAAATGGAGGTTTACTGGTGTTAAGTGCACTGTCTCCCAAGTTCCTGGCGGGGGTGGGGGTGCTGCAGAAGCAAGCTTAATTTGTCTTGGTGTTCCTAGGGCTGGATTATTACCAACAGTCTGAATGTGTAACAGATTTAACTTGTATGGCTCATTCATGTGAAGCCTTCAAGAAGGATGCTTCTCTCTCACCTTCGGGCTGTGAATACCCACTATACCACTCTCTGAGCTTCCCAATTCTGTGTGACCCTCTTTCCATCCACTAACTCTCCTCCTGGAGGTCCATTTATTACCCAGATTTACAACCTTCCATTTGCATGAGGACACCCCAGTTCTGCAGATTCCTATAACCTGATAGCTCCTGCTGGCAGTTACAGAACACGTATATGAGATACATAATCGGATTTTGGAAAATGTGACAAACTATTAAGGTTTTGAGTTTAACCAAAAGAGGAGGACAGGATTTAAAATGGAGCTAAAAGAACAAGATGGAGCAACAGGTGTTTGGAAGGGAGGCTGCTACAGTGGCCTTCTGTTCAGGGCTTAATCTACCTAACTCAGTAAAAGTAAACTATATTTGAGGAAGATAACTAATTGTATGTTTTCTAATACAAATGTGTATCTCACCAAAGACAAATCCATACACACAGAGTGAAAGACCCCAGCTCTAGGCATTCTGCACAGCTTAGCCATAGAAACGCCATTTTACAAGGCTTGCACTTACCCATAAGAGCTCAGATAAGAGTCAGGGCCATTGCCGGGCAGGATGGTCAGATATCTGGCCTGGGAAAGTACTGGCTGTTCTCCCAGACAAGAGCCAAGTAAGCTCCCTCCGGATGAGAGCTGAGCAAGCCCTTTGTCTAAACTCCAGCAGTAGCCCCCAAATAAGGGCTGAGAAAGCTCTCTATCTAATTTCTCAGCCTTCGAGAACATAACCTCATCCTCATGATGGCCTTGTCTAAATTAACCAATGAAATCCCTATAACCATGCATCTCGCTACTGTGCCCCCCCATGCTTCTGCACTTCTGCCCCCATAAAACCCCTAGAGCCCCGAACCAAGGGGCGCCAAAAGACTTTGACGCCCCGGATATCCGTGCATCTGAATAAACCTCATGCTGATTGCATCCGATGGTCTCAGCTGATCTCTGGGAACTGGGTCCCGCCTGAGATAGATTCCCTTCGGGGGGGAATCTTTCAAGAAAAGGGTGTACACATGCGGAGTATTATTTGATTTTGAATTTCCCAGCCTTCTTATTATTTAAAGAATGTTATTTTAAAAACAAGTAATTCTAAATTCCTATAATACCACAGTTGTCATAATCATAACACATTATCAAGAACATTAATGAAGAATCTTGTTTCTTTGGACAAGATGTACGAAAGATGTTTAGACCTGTTCTTTGATAGTGTGCAAGTCACCCATGAAAAGAAAAAGGAGGAGATTGATTCTTGATTTGCACTTTTCCAAAGGATCGGAAGTAACATTAACTCTAGATTAAGATAGCAAATGTTAATTTCTGAATTGTGCGAACTGTTTTCAAGGCCTTCTCTGCCTTTAAGAATGACAGCCTTGTTTAATTTGAAATGCTACACCCACTTTTGTCTTAATTTGAAAAAAGCAGAAATGGATTACACTTTATATGGCTTCCACGAGAGCTTAGTCAGCTACTGAAAGGCAAACGTGACATGCAAATCAAGGACAGGACCCAAGCTAACCATGAGATCCTCAGAGTCATTCTGAAGTCTGTCTGTAACCAGTCCACAGCAACCCAGAGTGATCATTTTCTCAGACACCTGTTTCAAAAAATGCTGTGCTATTAATTTTAATTATGTCTGCAGTTTAAATTGACTCTCCAATTTTAAAATGACTGCCTAAAAGCATTGATGTGATGTCTGCCACACATTTGGGTGAAATGAATGAGTTTTAAATGAGGACACTCTTCTCTCGCTTTGGGAGCTACACTAACTGGATAACATGGCCTACCATGAATCATTTTAATCCCAGGCTTTGATGTGGTCTATGCATATGCATGCCTCCCTATGATTTCTCATGTGGTCAGTTGGATTAGAAGGAAAGCCAATGATGATTTTCATTTGCTTGCTTTTTTTTATTTCTTTAAATGACTCAAATAAGTCATCTCTAATAAATACAGAGAGAAATGATGTTGAAAACATCCTCATGTAAGATCTGCACCTCGGACTGGTGTGTGCACTTCCTTCTCTGTATTTCTAGAGAGACTTATAATAACAGGAACAAATACACCTTTGGTCTTTCAGGTTGTCTCTCACCTGTAATTTTCTCAGAGGCTGGATTCAATTTGTGTGAGGACTTTAAGGGTCTCGGAGTATGTAACTTTGCAGGAAGCAAAAGAAAAGTGAAATATGCACTCCCGTAGATAAGTTTGGGAGATGTTCCAGCTTGTATACCTCCTAGAAAACTATCAGAAGACTGGGGAGTCCTAGAAGGCACAATTCCAGGTTAATTTGGAGAAATTCGAACAAAGGAAAGAAACACTGCAACTAAAAAAATTTAAGTCAAAACTGATGAAAAATCAAGAGGGCAGCTATCAATTATATTTAAATCTTGAACGAGTTGTTTTTAAGCCTGGTTTAAAGAGGAAGAATATGGAGGTGTCCTAATCCCATCTCCATTTTACATGCATCTTGTCTGCAAGCTCCTGAGATTGCATCTATTGGGCAATTCTGATAAGAACTCAGAATATCAGTAGGAGTGTGGACAGTGAAAACTGCTCACAAGGTTTCTGACGGACTTTCCTAACAGAGCCTTGCATAATGAGAACATGAGGACTCTATTGTGAACTGAAACAGAGACCATTCATGATACACTCTGGCAGGGCACTTGCCTAAGATTTTTCTCTATTCTGAAACTTTGTGGGAGGCTGAGCATAAAGGTGACTGAGTACATAGCCCCGCGTTGGTCATTTCGAGGCAGCTCAGCATTTGTCATATGGCATGATTATTACTGGAGACTTTTAGTCAAGGTTATAGTGAAAATTAAAAGCCAAAAGCAGAGAATAGGTTAAAACCTTATAGTTTTGTCAAAAAAGCAAGTGTAAAGGTGGGTGCTAAGGAACACATGTGTCCAGCAAGCCAGTTTTAAAAAGCTTAGCATGGTGCATAGAGCCATTAGGAATTGACTGAAAGACATCTCAAGAACTGACCAGACTTCACCCATGATGTAATCAATGGCATGAACCAATAAAGATTTTTTTAAAAAAAAACCCTTCCCTGAGGAAAGACTACCTCTGATATACCCTGCTTACTAGGGGCATCTAGAAGTTGTTCTCAGTTGTGTCACTGTGCTTGGCCTCTCAAACAGTCAGGGGCTGACACGGTTAAAATCTAAGGGCACCTAGACATTGCTCAGCCTGGTAGCATCATCTACACAGTGTTGTTTTCAAAGACAGATAGGATGTGAGAATGATAGGGTCATGGATGATTCTACTTTGGTTTTTAAGGCCCAAGAAGTCAGACAATACACAACATGTTTCTCATGACACACAGTGAGTCTCTCACAGGGCAGGGCTGTGAGACTGAAGGGAGAGATGCACTGGAGTTGCCAGAAAGTTGAAAATACCGGGAACATGGCAGTCTGCAGAGGAAATCCAGGCAGAGTGGAGGCAGCTCAGGAGAGAGCCCATGTGCTCTGAAAAGGCAAGGGATATGGGCAGACGTGGAGCTACAGAACTGAGCATTTTGCTTGCAGGATTTGTGTCTTGCTTTGATCCTAGTTCCTTGTTCTTCCATTTGGAATGGGAATAATATTTATTTCATAACATTGTGTTTTGAAAGTATGGAGTGTGTATTTTATTATGGCTCACAACTAAGAGTCTTTCTGGAGTCTTGGAAGAGATGATGAAATTAGAATATTGAATATTGGAGGAGTGCATTGAGAAATGACCGTGAACCTCTAAGGGTCAGGAGAGGGATACTATCATTTGAACATAAAATATGCAGTCTCACAGGCTTGTGCTGAGTGCTTGGTACCTTGCTGGTTGTTAACGCTGATGTGAGAAGTCCTTCTGTACATGTGTTGCTTTTATTGGTTGATGAATAAAGTTGTTTCAGCCAATGACTTGGTACAACCAGGTGAGAGATCCGAACAGAGATAAACAAAGTTAGTTGCTAAAGGAGAAAAATGCCAGAAACATACCAGGTAGACCACAGCCCCGTGGTGACACATAGATAAATAAAAATGGGTTAATTTAAGATGTAAGAGCTGGCTAGTAATA
>JAQHUG010000162.1:382342-408359 GCA_028555095.1 Dicrostonyx torquatus
AATGGGATCTCATGAAACAGAAAACCTTTTTTGTAAGGCAAAGTATGCTGTCATTTGGACAGGGCAAGAGCCTACAGAAAATGGAAATATTTTTACCAACTCCACATTGATAGAGCAATAATATCCAAAATATATAAAGATCTTAGGAAACTAGATATCAAATAACCAAATAACCCAATTAAAAATGGGGCATAGGAGTTAGAGAAATGACTCAGTGGTTAAGAGCATTGACTTCTCTTCCAGAGGTCCTAAGTTCAATTCCCAGCAACCATATGGTGGCTTATAACCATCAATAGTGGATCTCATGCATAAAGGCATACATTCAGATAGAACACTCATATAATAAAATGAATAAATAAATAAAATGGGCCTCAGATCTATAGAGATTTATCAATAGAGGAAACACAAATGGCTGTGAAACACTTAAAAAACAGAATAGATTTTATGGGTCAACTGGTGATGATGGGGACGGGAATGGAAATGTCAGGTGAGGGGGGAGGGAAGATGTGGTTGAGGGAGGGAATGTGGAGAAAGACAGTCCGAATGAAGGAGAATTTGAGGGTGGTGTGGAAATGTAGTGCAGTGGAAACTTTCTAAAATATATGAAGATCATCCTAATGAAGCCTCCAAATAACGGGGAGGACAGAGTCCCAGCTGTCCATCTCTTGTCACCAAAGAAAGCTTGTAGTACTGGGTTACATCCAATTGAGTTGTTGGCCAAAGAAGTCCCATGGAAATCTTCAAACAACCCAGGCTGTTGCCGAGACAATAGGTTGTTCTCCCCAAACTGACAGCAAGGCCTTATTGTTGAAGACAACACCCACATAACCTCATTGAACATGAAGAGGTCTATCTGGTGCCTACATAGAATCTTTACCCCTGTGTTCTAGTGTCTTTGGTATGGGAAGTATTTGGCAGGCTACCAAAAGAGAAACATAGACATCAACCCAGCCACAAAACTTTTCATCTACAATGTTGTCCTGCTTGCAAAAGTTGCTAGAGCAATGGTGGCACAAACCTTGTGGGAGCAACCAACCAATGTCTGATTTGACTTAAGGCCCACTCCACAAGATGGAAACCATATCCAACACTGGTTGGGTTATCAATAACCAGAAACTAAACAGCCCAGAGACCTAGGGTAAAACCAAGTATTTTTGGTCTTAAAAAATAATAAAAATAAAAGAAGCAGTGATAAAATGACTCCTAATGTCACCCTGATATACTCATAGGTCAGAGTGCCATTCTGATCTTGGTCACACCCACCCCCTCCTCAACACTTCCAACTCCCACAGGACCTCCCAATTTCATGACCTTCTTTTATAATTAATTAGTTAATTAATTTTAACCTACGGAGTTCAGTTAGGCTTCCCATACACACATGGGCCTATGGTCATCCACTTCGTCATAGGGAACTGGCCAGCGGCCATGATTCTAAAGAAAAGTGACTCTCTCTTCCCCAGCCTCAGTCACCTAAGGTAGGATGGGGGCTGGGAGATCAGGATCTGCCACTGTAAACAAGAGATACCCGGTCCCAGTGTTTCCAGAATTTGAAGTCTAACCCCTTCTTTTCAATACTGCTTACCAACTGTTTTAAGTTCTCCAACTTGAGGTTTAAAACAATGGCCTTTGCAGCCGGGCAGTGGTGGTGCACACTTTTAATTTCAGCATTCGGCAGGCAGAGGCAGGCAGATTTCAAGGCCAGCCTGGTCTACAAGAGCCAGTTCCAGGATAGGCTCTAAAACTACAGCAAAACCCTGTCTCGAAAAACCAAAACCAAACAAACAAAAAACCAACGGCCTTTGCTATTACTTGGTCACCCATGTTGGGGCGACAGTCCCCAACAATTTACTTGCTTACTTATTTGACAAGCTCTTGTTATATAGCCCAGGCTAATTTGGAGCCTTCTTGCCTCAGCCTCCCTGGTACTTGGATTATAGAAATGACTACCATCCTTGCTACCATCTGTGGCTCATTAAATCAATATCTTACCATTTTGTATTGTTGTGTGAGAGCCAGTACAGAAGGCTATGGAGTAGATATTTCACCAGTATGGTTTTCTTTGTGGTTCTGGGGAATGACAGAACTTTGAACCTTGTTTAAAGTGGGCAAGTTCTTATCCCTGAGCCATGCTTTGGTGTGATTAATACCTGAAGAAGGTGACATGGACACAGGTCCATTGAACAAAGAACACCCGCCCCCTGAGGTACCTTGGTGGTTCTAATTTGGGTTGTTCCAACAAAGAAACAATGGACCTTTGGTGGAGGAAGCTTTTCTGGCAGTCTGTGATGTGGTTTCAGCTCGAAAGGTGAGTTCAAGGCCCAGGAATAGAAGTCTGGAAAGGCCCAGAGAAGACACATGTTCTAGATTGGAAAAGAAGCACTGGTCACACTTCTCAGCAAGCTCAAGCCATGCCATAAGCTCCCTGCACAAACTGACAGTATTTAATGCTAAATTAAATCGGTTTCTATATTTTTATGAATCTTAGTATACATATTTATGTGGTGGTTTGAAAAAAATAGGCCCCAAAGGGAGTGGCACTATTAGGTGTGGCCTTGTTGGAGTAGGTGTGGTCTTGTTAGAAGTGTGTCACTGTGGAAGCTGACTTTGAGGTCACAGATATGCTCAAGATACCAGCCAGTGTCTCAGATCACTTCCTGTTGCCTGTGAGTCAAGCTATAAGGACTCTCAGCTCCAGCACCATGTCTGCCTGCATACTGTCTTGCTTTCTGCCTTGACAGATGATAATGGACTAAACCCCTGAATTGTAAGTGAGTCACCTCAATTAAATATTTTCCTTTATAAGAGTTGTCGTGGCCATTGTGTCTCCTCACAGCAATAGAAACCCCAACTAAGACAATGTATATACACCCAGCATAATGCAATCAAGGAAATGAAAATCTTTACTTTGAAATAGTGTTGAAATTTAAAGAAAAAAAATGTGTCTTTGAGCCTTAGGAAGCAGTTATAGGTAAGAACTCACCTGTGTCCTGGCCCATCTCTTTTTTATCCATGTTAGGGATATTTCTTAAACAAGCCTCTCCACCAATGCAAATAATTCCAATCAGACCAAATCAAACCAAATAAAAGATGTCCATGTTTAATGCAGTGCTACTGGGTGACCCAGGAAAACATGGAGAGGGAAAGAGAGAGGGGGGGGAGAACCACGTGAAACCCAGAGACCATGTGTTAATTCTCTGAGGGGGCAGTTTAAGAAGCCTGTGGGAGTGGTCTCGACCCTCCCTGGGGAGGGGTCACCATTTGGTGGGCTTTCTTGACCCTCCCTGGGGAGGGGTCACCATTTGGCGGGTTTTCTCAGAAGTGGAGTTTGGACTGAGGCAACTCCCAGGGGAGGAGGCTTGAAATGGAGTTTCCTGCCCAGTATTCCAAAGATGGGTGCCATGGCCTGGGACGAGGCCCCCAACTAAATATTTCAGACATTCCAGACATTTTGGATAAGAGGTGCCAGTGAGCTGAGGTAAAGTCCCTCAACCAAACATTTTAGACTCCTTGGATAAAGGGGTACCGGCTCCAGCCTGGCTGCTTCCTGCAGGCATGGGGCAACGTGGGAGAGGGGAGAGCTGGGAGTTGGTGGGCTCATGCTCAGTAAGGGGTGTGGCTGGAGAGGGATCCAGTTTACTGTCATCCTGGAGACCTCAGGCAGCTGTTCCTTGAGGGAGATGAGAAGGCAGGTGACTAGGAGGAAAAAAAAATATTGTTATTACTGGCCTATGAATGGGGCTAGCCATGGGAAGAGTCATTAACTACCAGAAAGAATGGGACAGAGAGGTGCCCTGGTTGTACAAGTGAGGCTTGGGTTGTCTCTAAAATGTTCATACTTTTAACCTTAAAGCAATAGCCTTTTGCTATGACATCAAAACTTAAGTCTGGGGGCTGGAGAGATGGCTCAGAGGTTAAGAGCACTAATTGCTCTTCCAAAGGTCCTGAGTTCAATTCCCAGCAACCACATGGAGGTTCACAACCATCTGTAATGAGGTCTGGTGCCCTCTTCTGGCCTGCAGGCATACACACAGACAGAATATTGTATACATAATAAATAAATAAATATTAAAAAATAAAATAAATAAAATAAAAAGTTAAGTCTGTTCCAGATACCTACAGGTTCCGGGAAGAAGTTCTGCTGCATTATCAAGAAATCTGGTCTGGTAAAGACTAACAGTCTCCAGAGTGTATTTTAACTCCACCCATTTTAAGAATATTTTACAGGTCACTCCTGCTGTCTGGGCCAAGACCAACTTACAAAGCACTCTCCAGACAATGCCAACACCTGCACCAGCTCCTGGAGCTTCACCCCTGGCACCAACTCTTGGGTCAAGGACACCTACCAACTACAGTCTGGTTTTATCTGCTATTGTGTCCCAATTATACAACCGAGCCTCACCTGTACAACCAGGGCACTTCTCTGTCCCATTCTTTCTGGTAGTTAATGACTTCCCATGGCTGCCCCATTCATAGGGCCAATAATAATATGTTTTTTCTCTTAGCCACCTGCCTTCTCATCTCCCTTAAGGAAGATGGTCTCCAGGTCTCCAGGACGGTAAACCGGACTCCGCTCCAGCCACTCCTCTCGCTGAGCGTGAGCCCACCTACTCCCAGCTCTCCCCTCTCCCACATCGCCCCATGCACACAGGAAGTAGCCAGACTTGAATTGGTGCCCCTTTATCCAAGGAGTCTAAAATGTTCGGTTGAGGAGCTTCACCTCAGCTTGCCAGTACCCCCTTATCCAAAAAGCCTGGAATGTTTGAAATATTTAGTTGGGAGCCTCATCCCAGGTCCTGGCATCTTTGGAATACTGGGCAGGAAATTTCATTCCAAGCCCCCTCACCTAGAAGTTGCCTCAGTCCAAACTCTACCTCCGAGAAAGCCTGCCAAATGGTGACCCCTCTCCAGGGAGGGTCAAGAAGGCCTGCCAAACAGTAACTCCTCCCCAAAGAGGGTCAAGACCACTACAGGCTACTTAAACTGCCCCCCAGAGAATGAACACATGGTCTCTGAGTTTCACGTGCCCTCCCTCTCTTTTTCCCTCTCCATGCTTTTCCTGGCCACCTGGGAACACTGCATTAAACATGGGCATCTTTTATTTGGTCTGATTTGGTCTCATTGGAATTATTTGCATTGCCAGAGAGGCTCGTTTAAGAAATAAAATAATTCACACCACTCACATGTTATTATTCTGTCTTGCAATTCTGCACAGTTCCCAGTGTCAGAAAAGATGGGACCAGAGTCTTCCCATAGACCAACAAAAGCAATTCTTCTAAAAACTAATGTGTCTAACTGTGGCTGTTGAATTTTACTTGGGAAACTGCATACAGAAGTCTATGGTTCAAAATTAGTAGATACCATGAGTGTCTGTGAGATGAGAGATTAAACTGAAGCTGAATGCCCATCCTGAGAACCATTGTTTTTAAAAGGGCAGATTTAGACCACCTCAAAACTGCTCTCCTTTCTCTGTGATCTAAGGAACATTAATTAGTATGACAGTTTAGTAATTAAATCTTTCAAGATTAATTAAATATGATGCGTTTCCGAGACTGTGCTGCCCTCCTGGTGAAGTCGATGGGAGTGTGGCACTCCCTGTGACTCGGTGGGTCTCGCTGAGAGATCCTGTTCTGACAGAGCTATTTAATTCTGTGTTATTAACCAACCAGTGTCTAAGACCAGCCAGACTTTGTGAAGATTATGTATTTATGCTTCAAGCCCTGGGTATCTGAACTTACTCCTCCTGGGAACATGAGCTCTTCGACAATGAAAAGACTGATTAAAGTTTAAGAAAAACTGCCAACTTAATGAGATGGGTTCCTTTAGAATAATTTACCTTGCTATATTTTAGAAGTGATATAAACCTCACTTTCAAATGTTTATCTACAAAAGTTTTTCAGATCTACTTACACCAGGGACATATCATAGGAACTCTGGGACAAATGGCTTAGAAAATTTGGAGGCTTCAGGGTCTGTTGGTACTGTTGCTATCTGTTGCCAAAGAGAAACATCTAAAACAAGTAATAACTCCCAAAAGCCACATGTCATCTAAATGCTTTCTGAAAAAAGTTAAAAGAACAAATAGAGCTGTTTTGATATTATTTATATTAATTGTGTGTTCTTCATAAAATTTTAAAGCCATCATTTGGACAATTTAGTTGGTAAAATACTTATGTTTGAGATAAGCCAATGATGCTTTCTTGCTGTTTTATTTTTAAGTGATTGCATGGAAGTGGCTGATACTGAATTTATTGAAAATATCACTGTTATCCTTGAGAGACTAAGAATAAGGGAGACAAGGTGGCTTCAAAAGTGAGCTCTGGGTGACTGGATGGACAGGATTTTTTTTAGAAAACCTTCTACAACAGAACACTTGGATACCAAAGACATCACCACACCCACACATGCATGCACACACGCATGCACACATGCACACACATGCACATCATCATCATGTGTGCAGAAGCCCATGGAGACCAAAAGAGGGAGTCAAGTCCCTGGAACTATAGCTACAGATGGTTGTAATGTGGGAGCTGGAAACCAAACCCGGGTCCTCTGCAAGAGTATCCAATTTTTTATTATTTCTTTATTTTTTATTGATTTTTATTGAGCTCTACATTTTTCTCTGCTCCCCTCCCTGCCTCCCCCCTCCCCTTCAACCCTCTCCAAAGGTCCCCATGCTCCCAATTCACTGAGGAGATCTTGTCTTTTTCTACTACCCAAAGAGCACCCAATTCTGTTAACCACTGGACCATCTCCTCTGTCCTTAGATGAGGATTTTTTTAAAAATGGTTTGATGTTCTTGAGAAGCCTTGCTTACATTTCTCCAGGGTCTCTGTGACCATCACAGGACTGCAGAGGGATGATCTATCAGAGGCAAGAAGGCAGTTCAGTTTAACACGACTCAGTAGCTGGTGCCGGCTCAAACTTCAAGAGTCTGGCTCACGCTGGGTGGTTTATTTCAGGTGTGTCTAAGCACAGCACAATTTGTTAAAAGACTTCCCTGGTGATAATTAACTCAATCTCACGTGCACAATAAAGTGTACATAAAACTCCTTGATGAACAAAGTAAGCCTAATAAAGATCAGAGGTGACTACATCCAAGCTTTGTAAAGTCCATAATGATGGGTTCTGTAGACTGACTGAAAAGAACAAGCTTTCAGTAAGTTCTTAGGGGAGGATCCAGTGTGGTCAATGGCCACACAATCAGCAGTCTAGAACGCACATCTGCTCCAGCCTTCTGGGCAGTAACAGGTATTTCATTCCTTTCCTTGAAGGAACAACCCTGTGTGTTCAATATTCCAGGTTCCTCCGGGGCTTTTCTGTGAGCGCCAAAACCTCCATGCCCACTACAACATTTTATGGCACAATCATTGCAAATGGGAAAGTGGCATTCTATATAAATGTAGGGGACAAGATGAGGGTTGTCTGCCTTTATTCTCTATTGGCAGGAAATCAGCCTATGTGAAATTGTGAAATGCTGCCCATTAAACCTTCTGTCAACTCCTACCAAGTGGCCTTTACAAAACAGCTCTTTGTCCAATAGGATGGGTGTTGGTCACATATGAATTAACCAATAGCTCCCCTGTGGGCTGCTTGCAGAGCTCGCTTCCTTTAGCAATAGAGAGAAGATACTGTTCATGTTGTTTAAATTTATTAATTTATTTTGGTTTTTCGAGACAGGATTTCTCTGCAGCTTTGGAGCCTGTCCTGGAACTAGCTCTTGTAGACCAGGCTGGTCTCGAACTCACAGAGATCCACCTGCCTCTGCCTCCTGAGTGCTGGGACTAAAGGCGTGCGCCACCACCGCCCGTTTAAATTTAAGTAGTGAAATTTACTACCGTGGCTCATCATATCCATGTCACCCTAAAATATTCAGAATTCCATGACTTTGATCACTCATCAAATAATTTTTATTGAATAAAATGTTTTTAAAAATTACTTCAGGAGCAATGTCTGTGGTAAGAAACTCATTTTAGTGATATAACACACACAGAATAAAATCAGTTGCACCCCTCCCCACGCAGATGCACACAAAAATACATCTCAACTGTATCTGACTGTTCTCTAAGAAGGGAAGCATTGAGCCTGCAGAGTTAGAGCAGAAGCCTTAAAAAGGTTAAAATACTTGCAAGGTCATATCCTCACTAAAATGGTGATGGTAAGGATAGCATTCCTCTGTTCTCCCCTCTTACTCTAGGTAGAAGAACAAAGCAATACTGGTGACTCCCACTTGAGAATCTTTGACCATGAACCACCCCCCCCCCCCCCCCCACACACACATACACACACTTGGATTTATGATTCTCGGAGTTGCCGCAGCATCCAGGAAGCCCCAAACATTTCAAGGGCACCGGGCTTTCAAAGCTATCTACAGGAATACATCTCTCCGAGACTATCTGGCAGAAGCTTCAGCTTCAAGTCAGCTGGAGATGGGCTTCCTCCACAAAGCAGAGTAAACCGGTGAGGAATGAGCCTCTTCTGCCCTCGGATGTGTTCCACAATCCACGGCCTTCTGAGAAGTTGAGTCTGTGAAGCATGTGCGGCTTCTGTGTGGCTTATGAAGCCATTTTTTGAAAAGTCTTTGAAAATATGCTCAAATTTCAACATGGAGGTTGGATCCAGGGCCTCCTGAAGGCCAGGAAAGCATCCTTCTGCTGAGTTCCAGACCCAGCTTCATTCTTTACCTTTATTTTGGAGATCCCACTAACTTGCCCCAGTAGGGTACCTACTTGCAAATCTCCCACCCCTACTGCCCAAGAAACTTGAACTAGAGATGTGAGCCACCATACACCGCTAACATTTACTTTTAAATGTCTTCAGAGTTGGTGTATTATGTGGAGATTTTTTGGAAAGCAATTGGGAGCCTTCTGAACCTCATCAGTCCACCTAGTACAGTCTGCCGCCGTCCTGTGAAATGCAAATGCCGGCCAAGCTTTCCTTAGTTGTACTACAAAATCTGTGAGAACCTACTGACGCGCAGCTCCCTACTGTACAGGGAGTTTGACGCTTTAAAAAGCTGTTAACGAGCAGGAGGTCCTGTAAAAGTCAATGTTTGAACAATTAATTATACTCCCAAGTTTTATATCGGAAAATAATCACTAGTAATTACTTTTCTTATTCCACAACCATGGTATCAATTAGCAAACACCAGCTGCCTACTTGGCCTCTGTCCCCCTCCAGCCCACACACAATTACCCACACCCAGCCCTTTACCTACTTGCCTGTCTCTGGGCTCCAAGCTGATAGAGCCACCCTCGAGTGATGGAGCTCCCCTCATGTCTTCCAGCTGGTTCAGTTGTTGCTGGTTAAAAAACGCTGATATACTGCAATGGAAGCTTGGTATCTGATTGTATTAGTGCTTAAGACTAAAATGACTGCATTTTCTTGCTCCAATAATATACTCTCAGTGGTTTCTCGCTTATCCCTGGTATCCCCAACATGGCCGAGCACAGCTGGTGTGTGAACAGGCGGTATCGGAGTGAGCAACGTGCAACCCTTCTAAGCCTCAAGCAACTTTTGAACCAGTTCATCTTGACATTGCAGGCACTGGGGTGCAGCCTGTCTTTTTAAAATCAAGACGCCCCGCCTGCTTCTTTGGTTATAACTAGTAAGACTTCCAGGAAACTATCCAGCCAAGAAGCGATTTCTACACAAGCAGTACCTGCCCGTTTTCCTTTATGGAATCTTGAGTGCCATGGTGAGGCCATTAAAAGCATTTGCGCGTAGAAGAAACAATCAGATCTGCATCCGAGGAAGAATACATCAGCTCTGACAACAGCAGGGAAGACTCTAAGGAGAATTTTACAAATCCTGAACAAGACCGAAGTGAAGCAACTTACCACAAGAGGGCAACAGAGAGCTACTACCTCATAGGCGTTCATTGTCCGCTGTGGGTGGAGGCGAGGGCTTCGGGCGGGGGAGGGGAGTGGGAGCGGGGGTTGGGATGGGGCTCCTGTGGTAATCAAAGGAGGTGGGTTCTGTGGTAAAAACTGTATTAGACTTTTTCCCCAAATTCTTGAATTACATACGAGCCTCTCAAAGTTCTGATAAGACTCGCAGTGAAGGCGCTGACTTCAGTTTCCCAAACAACTTAACCGTGCCTTCTTTTGCCCTGTAAAAGGCTTTTCAGAATGACCCGAGTCTTCTGTGGGAGTTTGCTTGTTCACTTATTTTTGTGGCACCAGAGATGGAACACGGAGCCTTGTAGATAACTGGTCTACCATTGAGCCACATCTAGCCCACCACGTTAAAGTGAACACGGTAGGCTTTGAGCCAAACCGGCAAAAACAGTTCCTACCTTTGAGAAAAATCTGCTTAAGACATTATAATATGTAAATGAGCAGGGTCTAATGATCAAGGAAATAAAAAATAATGAAGACGTGGGATGTCCAGATGGGTGAGGTGGGGAGCTCAAAAGATCCTTCCTCCAGAACGCAAAGTATAAAACATCAGAAAGGTCACAATAACTGAAGGGGACTCCCACACATTGGGGGCTCCCATCCAGACCCCAGATTAGGCACAAACCACACCCAAACACCTGTTTTCACAGAGACTCTTATTAAGTGGGGAAGAAAAGGTAAAGTGGCTGCTTTCTGACTTAGGCCAAAAAACAGCAGCAAATGACCTTGCAGAAGTCATCTTTTTTTTTTTTTTTTTCTTTTTTGAGACAGGGTTTCTCTGTAGCTTTAGAGCCTGTCCTGGACTTGCTCTTGTAGACCAGGCCAGCCTCAAACTCACAAAGATCTGCCTGCCTCTGCCAGTGTGGTGGCGCACACCTTTAATCCCAACAAGGGTCATTCTTAATAGAAAAGGAAGAGGTCTGTGTTAGAATGGACTAGGATGTCTAGGACGTGTAAAGGAGACAGGCAATGAGGGAGAAGGGGAAGGGAACAAGAGAAAGGAGACAGGGCTACTTGTCCTGGAGGACAAAGGACTGCCTCTGGATAGAGGGGACAGATGTGGCACATAGGCAAATGGTGGTTTAAGAAGGTGAAGGGGACAATCCCGTGTTAGGATGAGGTGTTTAATTTTAACTGAACATGTTAATTAGGTGAACCAAAGAGGGCTTTTGATAAAGGGACTTTAGTAATCAGCCTCAGGAGGGAGAAGTGGTCAAATAAGGGAACAAATTTTGGTGGCTAGCTTTAGGAATGTAATCTAACAGTTTTTAGTAAGGCAGAGGGAATAGAGGAGAAGGGCAAGGCCCGCCCGAGCCACATGCTCGAGTGGGCTGTGTCCCTTCAATAACCATTTCAGGGAAGTAATAGTAATTTTAAAAACATGAAAATTTGGAATAGCTTAGTTGATAAAAGCTGCTGGGCAGTCAGGGAGTCTGTGGTGTCTAAGACTGTTCCTGTGCTGCCTGTCCTCTCCTCCAGCTCCATCCGACTGTAGCAGAGTGGAGAAAGCTGCCTTGGCAAAGCAGTGATGAAAGGTCCTTACAGCATCAAACACCTGTATTTCATATATTTTCCATATGGACTTCAAACCTGTATTTCATGCAAGTTCCTACCAGTAGCATTTATTTCCTCTTTAAAGAACTAGAAAACACTAAGTGAGTCACAGCAGTTTGAATGAGAAATGTCCCCACAGGCCGAGGGCTTTGCTGCTTGATCCCCGGTAGGAGGTGCTGTTTGTGGAGGTGGAGTTTTGCAGGAGGAAGTATGTTACTGTGAGTGGGTTTTGAGATGTCATAGCATCACCCCAGTTCCACTTTGCTCCCTCTGCTTCTTTTGTGACAAGATGTGATCAGCCACCTTCCTGTTCCAGCCATATCTCCTCCACCATTAGGAACAGCTTCCCTACAAAGTAAACTCTTCTATAAGTTGCTATGGTGTTTTGAAAGAAAATGACCCCGATAGGCCCACAGAGAGTGGTAGTATTAGGAGGTGTGACCCTGTTGGAGTAGGTGTATGTCACTGTGGTGGGGAGTGGGCTTTTGGGGTCTCAGAAGCTCAAGCCAGTCACTTCCTGCTGCCTGCGGGTCCAGATGTAGAACCCTCAGCTCCTTCTCTAGCACCGTGTTTGCCTGCATGCCGCCTTGCTTCCTGCCATGGTGACAATGGACTAAACCTCTGAACTGTAAGCCAGCCCAAATCGAACGCTTTCCTTTATAAGAATTGCCGCGGTCATGGTGTCTCTTCACAGCAATGGAACTCTACCTAAGACAGTTGCTTTTGGCCATGGTGGTTTATCACAGGAGCAGCAAGGTAGCTGATACACAAACTAATGCCAAAGTGAGCATGGTAGATGAACTAATCAAGGTCTATTCTAATACGGTAGGAGTCCAGGTCACAGTGTAGAGCATGCCTCGGTGCCTGAGGACAAGAGAGGCAACAATGAGCCATCACGTTTATGTTCGGTATATTTTCCATGAAGAACCCATCACACTCAACAGGGAAAAGGTTTTCTTTTCAGGAAACGATTCTGGGGAAATCGAATATCCACGTGGAAAACGTGTTGAACCTTGCCACACACAGTTACTAAGCCCTAAAACTGAACCCCAGATCCATATAGACAAGCCGAAACTATAAAACTTCCAGAGTAAAATGTGAGAGAAAGTCTAAGGCCAGGGGCAGAGTTGTAGCTAGGCAGCCTGAGACAAGACTGTGTCTATCCGGTCTGTTATGAGGTAACTGGAGTCTGATAAGAGGTGGAGATGGGATGGCAAAGCCAGGTGGTAAGCCCTCAGTAACAGCCACAGGCTACGGTCATGCCTTCTAGGATATTCAAGGCAGTCTCCAGTGACAACTTGAATGGGAAAAATCAGATATATGGTCCTACCTATGGGACAGTTATGGTGGAATATTGCATCAGAGAAGAAAGGAGAAATCTGTTTTATATGCCTAGATAAATGACAACGTAACAGTTGCTTTCTATGATGAACTTTATTCAACAAATATTTGCCAAATGCCCATCTGGTGAGCAGGAGGCTTGCTATCCCAGTCGATTTTCAGAAGGAAGACTGTTAAGCGAGGCAGAGATTTCCAACTGTGGTGAGACTTTACAGATCCAGAGATAGATGGCATTAGTGCTAACATTTCTCCTGTCCTCGGGGTTGGTAAAATGTTTTCCTGATTTCCCATTTTTCTCTATTGGGGAGGTTTGAAAAGGTAAGTGCCTGGCGGGCAGTTGGCTGGTGTGGTGGGAAGAATAACAGTGCCCCAGAGCTACCCATGTCCTCTCCCTGGGACCCGTAGGGAATAGCAGCTTGTCAGGGAGTAGCGTTATAGTTGGGACATGGCAAATAACCTTGAACTGGGGTCATCATAGTGTTTTAGTTATCATCTCCTTGATGAAAATGTGTAAAATCTGTCACATCGGACAGTAGATTTTATAGCAAGCCAAAATCTTTTACCTAGAGGAGGCAAAAAGCTTTAATAAAATTATTTGGTGTTAATAGGTAGTTTCTACTTTCTCAGTTTCATTGGCCTTAGAGAAGCTGCGACTTGTTTAGTTAGCTTCCTTTTTAAGAAAAAAGTCGAGAACTCCATTAATTTTTTTTTCAAAATTCTTCAAATGGGACAAACTCAAAATGTCCTTCAATCCTAACTTCCATGCCCCTGGGAATTGCTCCGCCTTGCAGGGATTGCCCAGCTTGGTGTGGTTACATTGCAGCAACAGTGAGATGCAGACTGTGTCAACCTTCTCATTCCTGCACCAGCTTCCCTCAGTACATCCAAACATGAGGTAAATCAAATTCACCTTCTCCCAGAACTCCTACAGCCAGTATCCAATTCATGGAGCCAACACTGAAAGAAAATTGATTTTTTTTTCTATAAGGAAAATTATAAAACTGATTTCCCCAGTGCCTTCTGATTTAGCAAGTCAATGTGAGCTCATTAATATGTATTTGACTTTCAGGACTCTAGCCATTGCTTAGGCTTCCTGGTGATTCTATTTTGAAAAGACTCTGAGTAACAACCCCAAGAGGACATGGCTTTGTCACAATATGCCACAATCTTTGGTGTACACATGGGAAATTGTATCAGAGAGAGAAATTGCCGAGAAAGGAACAGACAGACTGTGGAATCTCAAGGGCAGGCGATGGATCCCCTCGGGTCTGGCCTTGCTGCCTAACTTCAAGCAGTTTCAGAAATTAGAGTCTTTCAAAAGGCCCAAGGTCAGTGAATTTGTCTTTTGTTGAGGCAGGGTCTCTCTATGTAGCTCTGGCTGTCCTGAAACTCACTGTATAGACTAGACTGGCCATGAACTCACAGAGATCTTGCTGCCTCTGCCTCCCCAGTGCATGCTGGGATTAAAGGTCTATGCCATCATGACTAGTAAGGTCAATGAAATCTTAAATGCAGACCAAATATAAGCTCCAAAACAAGCTTTTAAAGGAAAGTAACCCCAAGAAAACCTTCATTTACAAACCCATATAACTAACAGTGTACCTACAACACAGGGGAGTCAGAATTTGTGAAAGGCAGACATACATGAAAACGTAAAAGTCTGTCTCCCTGTCCCTGTTGTTTCCTAACCACCATTTCTAAATGGAACTAGGATCATTTATTAGTTAATCACTAGTAAATTACTCTAAACAAATATTTGAGATGTCCGGATGCTTAGGGTACTTTGTCAAGCAAAGAACACATTCATTATTTACATATTTTCTTCAGAAGACAATGTCTTCTCCAAGGTAATATATAACACTTTGTTACTGATTAGTAACAGTCTGATTGGTTTCATAAAAACTATATATGAGGCTGCCTTAAGGATGCAATTGCCTTGGGATGGGAATGATGGGAGGCATCAGGTCACTTGGATCCAGACAGTCCTATCCCTCAAATGTAGACATGTCACCAGGCCAAGGTGTCATTATCTCCAACCAATAACCTCATGAGCTGTTCACCAAAAATGGCTTGAAAGTTTTTATTTGCCTTTAATATGACAAAACGTATGGTAAATGTTATAACCCACCCCTTTGAATGTAAAAAATTTTCAAGCAATGTCCCCAGCCTGTTTTCTGCAAGTGTAACAAAGATGTGCAGGACATCTTAAGACTTGGGAGATGCACCACACGTGCCCTTGGTGCTGGTGATGACAGGGTAGAAAAGCCCCTGTAGGATAAGACCCCAGTCAGATGCAAAGAGAGAAAGATCGTCTGTCAGTCAGGAGCACAGAGAGAGAAAACACAGCAGAGGACACTACCAGGGAGCTCAAGAGAGTCAGCAGAGACTCCAAAGGCTCTCAGCTGCTCAGGGTTCCAGACAGTTTCAATGAGAGAAAAGAGCCTTTCTTTTGGAAAGACAAGGTTGAAGAAATTTGTTTTTGTTTTTAATTATGCATGTGCACATCCTTTGGGTTATATGGGGAAGAGTGTCAGAGAGAAATCAAGACTGTTTGCACCAAAGAGGCTCTGACAGGCATGGTCAAGGGTAGCACTGTAGAGCCCAAGAGAGAGGCAAGGAAATTGGCAAAGAGTAACCAAATGCACCCAACCATGGGCCTCCCTTCAAGGCTCCTTCCTTAAACAGCAGTCAGACCAAACTTCCATCCTCTCATTTCCCACCATGGGAATGAGTCTTCAACATTCTCTTCACTAGTGATAGATTAACCATGAGCATAGCACTTCGGATAAACCATGCTCACAGCATTTCAGATTAACCATGATCATAGCACTTCAGATTAACCATGATCATAGCACTTCAGATTTGAATAGAATGGGAGGGTCGTGGTATCAGAGTGTTTTATCTGTAGAGACCAAAGCACAGTCAACAAATCTTCAGGTGAACTACCCAGGATTCATCATGTTATTCCCTTTTGATGTTTTAAGAAGAAATACTATTAAAAGGAATTAGTGTTCTTGACATTGTTATGAATTTCAATTAGATTTCAAGTTTCTATACATTTTAGTAACAATTAGAAGTAAGATCTTCTAGTCTAATGAGGTAAAAAAAAGTTAATTATTGTCTTCTTGGCTTAAAATTGCTGAGAAATTCTGGCTGCTGATGGCACATACCTGTAATTCAAGCTCTGGTGAGGAGGGGGCACAAGGATTAGAGTTAAAGGCCAGCCTGGACTATGTAGCAAGGCTCTGTCAACAGGTAAATGTACAAATATCCTTAAAACAGGTCTTAGATATAAAAAAACACAGTTCATAGGGGGTGGCATTATTAGAAGGTGTGGCCTTGTTGAAGTAGGTGTGGCCTTGTTGAAGGAAGTGAGTCACTGTGGAGCATGCTTTGAGGTTGCCTATGCTCAAGCTACTCCCAGTGTGAACTCAGTTCACTTCCTGTTACCTGTGGATCAGGATGTAGAACTCTCAACTCCTTATCCAACACCATATCAGCCACATGCCATGATGATAATGGCTTACTAAACTGTAAGCCACTCCAATTAGATGTTTCCTTTATAAGAGTTGCGAAGGTCATGGTTTCTTTTCACCAAAATAGAATCCCTAACTAAGACAGATGTCAGTCATGAAATGTGAACATGAAAGGGACATAGACTGCCTAGAAGGACTCAGAAAAATGTACTTAGGAGGAGGTATTTCTTAGACAGTCTGGGAAGGGTGACTGAGCCTTTCTAATTCAGGTATGAGGAGCTATACAGGAATTCCAAACAGGAGAAAGAGAAGGCAAGAAGGAGACAGGCCTTGAAATGTGGGCCCTTGGGAGCAATGTGTGGCATAGTAAGAGGCTGCACTCTACAAAGGAAGCATGGATGACAGACTCAAGGTTGGTGGAGACTAGAGGTGAGAAACCTCAGACACCATGTTTTAGGCTCTTGGCCTTTAGGCAGAGAGATCAAAGAAAATTCTTAAGCAAAGGCTTAATGAGATTTATATTCTACAAAGATGGCAATTTGAAAAGAGGTGAAGCAAGCTAAACCTCTCTGTACCAGCAAGTTCTATTCTATGACAATGTTCGTCTGCATGTGAGAAACACCTGGACAAAGATATGGAGGAATGCTTGGTTTTGGTTTCTTTTATTGGTGTGCGTGTCTCTGTGTGTGTATGTGTGTCTGTGTGTGTGCCAGTAGGCTGTGTACATGTGTGTGCACATGTAGAAGTTGATACTGGCATCTTCCTCTATGATCCTCCACTTTATTTTTTTGAGACTAGGTCCTTTGTTGAACCTGGAGCTTGTGTTTGTCTCTCCATATATGTATGTTTGTATAGGCATATGCGTGTGTACATGTGCTTGGTGTGTGTGTGTGTGTGTGTGTGTGTGTGTGCGTGTGCATGAAAGAGGGCCAAAAGTCAATGTTGGTGTCTTCTCCAGTTGCTCTCCACCCTACTTTTTGAGGCAGGAACTTGGTCAGCATCAAAGAATTCAGGCAAGTCAGATGCATGATATGAGGCAGAAGGAACTAACAGAAACAGATGGGAATATAGGGGCTCTTTTAAGAATATAAACATGCAATGGATACAGAAGGTGGCACGGGATGAAATGGTCCTGCTTGAGAAACACCACCTATCAAACATCCCTCACCTGCCACATAGGATCTCTGGCCCCACAAAGGATCTCTGACCTCACATAGGATCTCTGGCTTTCTAGAAGTTCAGAGTCTGAAGCAAAAGCTTGATATGCATCTGAAGCACAAAGACAGATTAGATCTGCCACTAGCCATGTTAGCTGCTGCACACCGAACGCACACACCAGAAGACAGAACAGATCTGCCATTGGCCATGTTAGCTGCTACACACTGAATAACACACCAGAAGACAGAACAGATCTGCCATTGGCCATGTTAGCTGCTACACACTGAATAACACACCAGAAGACAGAACAGATCTGCCATCTGCAATGGCCGAGCTTCTGCAGGCTGAACTCAGACATCAACTCTCTGCTTCTGAAGGAAGAAAGACTCTTCAGAGAAAAGGCAAAGCCCAAGTTACAAACATGGAAAGTTGTTTTTATGAGATCCGGAAATTTTTTCCCAAGTCTACTCTTTCTTGAAAGCATAACCCCAGCATCATCATCCAGAAAATAAGAAGGTTACAGCCCCCTGGCAACAAAATATGACTTTAGGGCTCAGAAAGAGTCTGGCCTGTGTCTCTCCTCTCTTCTGAAAAACGCTGCTATTCCCCACTAGCTTAGAGAAAGATTTAGAGATTTGGCACAAATGTCCCCAAGAGAAGTCTCAAATGACACCAGAATTTGGTACTAAAATGGGTATTGGGAGGTGGGCAGAGATGAGAAGAAAAGAGATGAGATGGAAATGCCCAGTGTTTGATTTACACTACTGCGGAGTAGAGTCTGAGGGTCTCCCATCCCCCTACTTTCATCGCTCTTTTCCCTGGGCTCATTCTGCCCCCTGCAGGCCAAGACAGAGAACGCGCTCCTTGGTTCTGTCGGTTGTTTCTGCTTACCTTTAGCTTGGCCTCCGTGTCTGACTCTCTGTATCTACAGTCTCTCTCTATGGACCCATCATCCTGTGGTTCAAAATATGTTTGCTGCATCATTCTGAAAACATACAGGATTATTTTTCTCGTCGTTTTCTTAGAGGGCTGTAATTCTTCTTGGAGGGCTGTAAGCAATGGTTTGGTGACAGGAGAGCTGAGAGATTCTCTAGGTGGGAAGAGGAGGAAGAGCAGAGGCAGGAGAGACAGAGTGAGCCGATGAGAGAAAGTGGGCATAGAACTGATTCAGGGTGGCATTGGCTAGTCCTGTTGCCAGGATTGTTGTGCCAGTTATGCTTTGCTTGTGTGAACGCAGCATTGAGGAGGGCGCAGATGCCATCCTTAGCAGTGGTCAGAAGCAGTCCGTTTTAGTTTCAGGGTACTGCAGCTACCAAGAGACGAGATGGTCCTGAAGGATGTTAAGCTGGTCTGAGTCGCTGAGACAGAGAGGCTAACTTACTCAGAGAAATCCAGCTCTTTTAGTTCTGACTCCCATAAATCAATTCCAGAGGGACAAGAAGAGAGATGAGTTAGTGGCCCATTAGTCTCCTTTCAGAGGTTTGGGGCCACTACTATCAGTAACTGCTTCACAGCTGACAGAAGAAGGGAAGATTCAGAAGAGGCTTCACCCAGTGCTGTGGAATATTAGTTTAACTATGTAAAGATTGCTGCATTTGTTTACCTTGCCTGCCTAAGGTACCTGATTGGTCTAATAAAAAGCTAAATGGCCAATGGTTAACTAGGAGGTATAGGTGGGATTTCCAGGCAGTGAGAATAGGAAGGAGGAGGAATTTAGGCTTGAGAGAGAGACACACCAAGGAGATGCCAGGGACCAGACAGACAGACATGGAGGAAGCAGGAAAGCTGGACACACAGAATAAAAGAAAGATTTAAAAAAAAAACCAAGGCAAAACATAGATGAATAGAAACAGGTTAAATTAAGTAATAAGAGTTAATGGGGCAAGCATAAGCTAAAAGCTGATCTTTCCTGAGTTTTCATAATTAATAAGAAGTCTCTATGTAATTATTTGGGGGCTGGCTGGAAGCCCAAAGAAATTCAGACTACAATCCAAGGGGCCATGATGAAGCTTAACAGTTGACAAAGATCCAGAACACAAGTCATGAGGTAATAGGTACACAACGTTAAGAGACAAAGTTACACAAGGAAAACTTTTGCTTCAAGGTGAACACAAATCAATGTAACATAAGGTAAACTTCAGAATTAACATAAGGCTAAATGTACGACTGACTGAACCATGTACCAGAGTCCTATAGAGAGATTAGGTATCTATAACTAGCTATTTATTTACTTTAGACTCCTACGTAAG
Source organism: Dicrostonyx torquatus (assembly GCA_028555095.1). Taxonomy (NCBI): domain Eukaryota; kingdom Metazoa; phylum Chordata; class Mammalia; order Rodentia; family Cricetidae; genus Dicrostonyx; species Dicrostonyx torquatus. The sequence continues at coordinate 402,020 of JAQHUG010000162.1, forward strand.
GAACATGTACCTAGAATCTTTGTAAAAGAAGTCAAAGTCAGTATCCAAAGAATGACTCTAAACAGGTGCTTCAAATATTCGCAATGCCAATTATTACTTAATGAACAAAAACAAAGTATATCAAGAAAAACACAGTTTTTGGCTAGAAACAATTTGCTAAGATGAAATTTTTAAAACTGGGACCGTTACTTTAAATGACCATATCTGGTATATGAAAACATGACTTAATACATATTTAAATGGCCAAAATGCCTACAGAAGATTGACCAGAACCCTTTTAGGGACGGAAATGACTTCTGTAACCCGAAAGGGAAGCTGGGAAATGTAGTCTGTCAGCAAGAAACTCTCAAGTTTACATTAACTCAAATTTACATAAATTTACATAAATTTCCCACTTGGTACAGCAGTGGGTGCTTGAGAAGTTTATGATTTTGGAGCATATCAAATTTAAAATTTTCAGATGATAGCTATTCCACACGAATAAAACGGTATAAAAGTAATACAAAGTGCATATAATTGAGTTCCATGAAAATACCAAACCATTTTATGCGAGAGACTCGAGTAGCCATGGGGTCTGATGTCACTGTGGATGGGCTGGAGCCACAATCCTACGTCACAGCAGAAAGGTTTCAAGTTGAAGTTTAGATTGAGTGGATATCCTTGACTTCCTGGGTGGTTATCTAAACTGCCTCTCTCCCATCACCCGTCTCTACCATGCTCTCTCAAGAGGCCACCAGCCAGCAGTGGTATCCTCAGAGTAGTGGGCCCCAGCTGCCAGGCTGCCTCAGCCAGGAGAATAAAAGAGCCTTTCAGTCCCTTTCTTGGCTCGCCAAGGCCAGGCACTGCATCCACCCAACCCCCTCCCCTTGTGGCTCAGTTCTGGAAGGGAACCGTGAGATGCTTCCTCTTCATGGGTACTCTCACCGTTACTATTATGTTATCCAGGCCCTCTGTCCCTTCCTTCAGGAGTCATTTAAGGAGGAGACAGCTTTATTTTTAGGGGTGATACTCTGTCTTATCTGCTACCAGGCATCTGCCTTTAGATGGTGAGAGCACACGGTCAGGCCTGGGCCCATGTTTTCATATGCAGTCTGAGCTCACTGTCTTGTGCATGGTGAGGGCTGCATAAACACAGAGATTCTGAGCGAAGCTGAGAGAGTAATGACAATGGCAATATAAGCACAGGGAATTTCATGGGTCTTAAGAATTTGGTCCTTTGCTTTTCTTTTAATTTACACACACACACGCACGCACGCACACACGCACGCAATCACGCACAAACACGATTGTTTGCTTGCATGTATGTATGCATACCTTGTGCATGCTTGGTGCCCAAGGAGGTTAGAAGAGGGCATCAGACCCTCTGCAACTGGAGTGGATGGTTGTGAGCTGTCATGTGGGTGCAGGGAATTGGACCCATGCCCTCTGCAGGAGTTACTGTAAGCACTCTTAACTGCCAAGCCACCTTTCCTGCCCCTTCTCTTCCACAGCTAACCAGTGGACTCGCAAGCATTGTAAAGTTCCCAGAAACAAAGGCTGATGAATCCCATTCTGATGCTTCTAAGTCTGGCAAAAGGATCTCCCTGATTCCCTGTGAAGCGCCTGGGTTTGGATATGATCCAAATCACAGTTCAAGCATTCGTCACAGCTGCGGTATAGCAGTTCCAAATGAAACCAAAACCAAAAACCTACAGCTTAAAAAAAGAGAAAGGAAGGAAGGAAGAATTTGGAGGAATAGACTAAAGTCATACTAAAAATTCTAATTTTCTGATGGCAGATTTTGCTACATTAAGGGAGTAAATGGGTTAAAGCCTGTCATGGCTTTCTTTCTGATTCTGCCCAGGCCTCTTGCGGTTTAAAGTCTCAGTACAAAAACAAAATAGGCAAAAAAAAAAAAAAAAAAAATGGAGGCAAATGACCTTGGAAGAAATCAGCTGTTGATTTAACTAAAAAGCTGCAAAGTAGTCTTCAGTGGTGAGCTGTAGTATATAAGTGTTTGCTTTGGTTCTCAGAAGTCAAAGCAATGCAGACACAGACGGCGTCAGTACTGAATGGCGTAGAAGACGCCACTGATCACAAGTTTCCTGGGAAGGCCCATGAACAGCGTAGTAAAAGTAACTTCTCACAAGTATTTCAGTAAGGAGACAGTAAAAATATCTGAACAAGAGCATCTTGGGAACTACAAAATAGCAAGACTTTTTTCAGTGACTAATAAACGTAGCTGAAAATTTATGCTTTTTTTCTTAATCTATGGCATTTCTGTCTCCATCTGCTTAGTCTGATCATCCTGCTGACAGCAGGAGACACGCCTGTACTAGGCAGCTGGAAGGCTGGCTGCTATGTGTCAGCAAATGGGAGGGAGAAAGGGAGGGAAAGAGGGAGGGAGGGGGAGAGGGAAGGGCAAAGCAAAGTATCTGCTGTCGCCGATATATTAAAAATATCCCCAACTCATTGTCTCCTCCACAGAAATGACATCACCTTGAAGAGTTAGAGCTGTGAACACCAGCTGGCAGCAAAGAACCATGAATCTTTCCAGTATCTTCCTTGTGTGTAATGTTGAGACCTAATTCATGAGAGAAGGAAAGCAGGAAACAAACAACTCATAGAGGTTACATCATCAGAGACAACTGATCATTCATTTTTAGTCTCAGAATATTTTGTTTCTAAAAGCTTTGCGGAAACAAACCCTCTACTTGACTAGAGGTTTATTGTGTTTGAATATCATTACTGACCCTGCACCAAATGTCTTACACCAGCACACATCACATGGACACAGCAGCTCTGCATGCCACCAAACCCAGAAAATGCCACTGTCCGTACATTCCTTCTCTCCCCAGGAACCTCTTTAAAAGGAGCTCAGGGAATGGCTTTTCTTCCAAGTAAACTATTTTAAAGACTTTTTTAAAATTAAAATTTTATGTGTACTGGTGTTTTGCTCATATGCAACTCAGTGTGCCACATGCGTGCAGTGCCCACAGAGGCCAGATCCCCTGGAACTGGAGTTACAGATACGTGTGAGCTGCTATGTGGGTGCTCGGTGCCAGGTCCTCTGCAAGAGCAGTCAGTGCTCTTAACTTACACCATCTAGCTCTCCAACTGCGTGAGTAAAGAAAAAAAAATGGATTGCCAACGTTTTATTAAACTTATAATAAAAATATTATAGGTAATATTTCTCAGAGCTCAGCCATGCTTAAAATTTCAGCTGGATTGTTATTCTCATAAACAGAACCAGTGTGTATATACAGACATTGGTGAATTCACTGTAATTCTGAAGGAAGGAGAGGGTAGAGGGAGACGCACAGCTAAGCTGGCACTGGAGGGGGATGTGCCGAGGGTGTGCGGGGATTTTAGTGGAGAGAGGATGAAGTTCCGTGGAATGTGCGGCATTTGAGAGATTCAGGAAACAAACAGCTGGCTCTCAAAGGCTGCCCTGAGCAGCTGCGGGCAGGGTGTGGCACTGCCGGGGCGCTGCTATGAAGACAGAGGAAGCATGGAGGGACAGGATGGAAACTGGCCAGGCCTGCTAAGCCTCGGAAGCAACCAGGTCTCCCTCCTGGCAGTGTAAGTCACGAAAGCCTGTCAAGTGTCCAGCGGGAGCCTCAAGGGAACACATTGTGTTTTAACAAATGTGGGTGACATGTGGGAAGGAAAAGAATTCATTTTGAACTCAGAGAGGGAAGGAAAAAAAAATCCAGGTGAGAAGAAAGATGGATGATAGAACAGAGAAGGACGCCAAGAACACTTGAACAGAGAGGGACACCAAGGACACTTCGATGGTGGACTGTAACATGAGGGGCCTGCTCGTTGGGGTTTCTGTCCCGCCCAGTACCCCACAGCCGGCAAGCCCCAAAGAAAATCACACAGAGGTCTCCATAAGATGGTAAACTGATTGGCCCCCCATTAGCTCAGTCTTCTTACTAGCTCTTATAACTTATATTAACCCATTGTTTTCATCTATGTTAGCCACATGGTCGGTACCTTTTCTCAGCCTGACAGCTTACATGTTGCCTCCTTGGTAGTCTGTGCAGGAATGCCAAGGGAGCTTCCCGCTTCCCAAATTCTCCTGTTCTCCCCTCTACTTCCTGTCTGGTTTTCCCACCTATACTTGCTGCCTGGCCAATCAGCATTTATTTAAAACATGATTGACAGAATACAGACAATTCTCCCACACCAGTGGACGTCAAGGGGAGCGATGGTGGCTCCTTGAGAGATGAGATGAGGACACTGAGAGATAAACAGGAAGGTGGGCTTTTATCCTCAGACTGCGGTGTGCTTCACATGTATTCATTCACAAACCTATGACATTTCACAATGATGTGCACCTCTCCTTTCAAAAATATGACTGCACATAAAAATATAAATGCACATTTGAGTTTCTGCCATTGACATGGTGTACGTCTTGGTGTTGAGAAGGTCCCACGGCTATGTTGCATGTTCTCTGCGACGAAAACTGGGAATGCATATGCAGATCTAGTCTCATGTGTTTGTTCTGAGCAAAAGGTGAGACGCCAGGTTCCCATACCGTCCTGTGGATATGCTGGGACATGTTCCGTGGTGACATGCTGAGACAGGACTGCCCTGAGTCTGCTGGAAGGTGTGGAGGGAATTGTGTGCGGTGTTATTTCCCAGCCACAGTGCTGATCCATGACGGACTGCAGAAGCCAACACAAGCGGGACACTCCGATCATTTAATATTAATTAATTAACTAAGTAATTATCTGTTATTTTACAAAGATGACAGGCAGAGGCTAAAATATCTGGTGATAAAAGTCAAAGAAGAAGGAGATTTGCAGGACAGGCAGCCTCTCACCACTGCTCTGTGGCTCTGAGGATGGAGTCAGAGGCAGCGGGGGCGGGGGGGGAGTCAATGCCTGATGGATGCCTGGACCCTAGGAAAGGAATTCAGTTCCCAGTCAGAGATTTCCATAGGAAAAGTAATATAATAAGGAAAGAAACAAAACCAACTGGAAATCTTTGTGGTTCTTGTGGTTTTCAGAAGAAAGGGAAAATTCTGTATTTATCCCATTCTTATTAGCATTAAGAGCATTAGGCTTCTCTAAGAAGTGCTCCCTGAGTTCTGTACCACTTAAACTATAGTCTATTTGCCAGCCTCAGTCCCCAGGGATTCCTCAAAATGCACTTTCAAGCTCTTCTTTGGCCTTAGTGAACCGGACTGTATTTTTTTTTAATTTTTAAAGATTTATTTATTTATATTTTGTGTGTACGAGGGTTCGCCTGCATTGTCTATGTGCCACGCCAGTTCCTGGTGCTTTCAGAAGCCAAAAAAGGGTGTTGGATCACCTGGCACGTGGAATTACAGGTGGTTGTGAGCCAGAAATCAAACCTGGGTCCTTTGCAAAAGCAATTGGTGCTCCTAATGACCGGGCCTTCTCTTCAGCCTGCATGCAGCTTTTAATAGGCATCAAATGTAGGTCTATCGATGACGAACATCTCTGGTCCAGTCAGTCTTGTCTTTCCACCACACGAATCCTCACAAACAGAAAGTTAAGTGACGCAGAGGACAATTCCTGCACCGTGATGGAAAATAACCTGCTAGCCAAAACCAACACTGCAACAATAAGCTGACTTTTAAAAGGTGCTAGGATCAAAACTGTCTTTTTACACAGATTTCTTCCTCCTTCAGGCTGAGGGGCAGTGGGCTGTGGGACTGTGGACACACCCCTGGGCCTGGATCTGGAGACCTCCCAAGAGGAGCTGCATGCACAGAGATCTCAGTGGGGGAGAAGAGCGGCTTGTAGTCTACCTTCTGAGAGGCATGTCTGTCTGACAGGAATGCGTCAGAACATGACGTCAGAACCACATTTCTTCATTCGAGAGTCATTTGTCTAACAAGTCTAGGGAAAACATTCCTGTCAGTTCTGACTCCTGAGAACTGAATTTGCCCTCCCCCATCAGATACTCTGTCCTCTGAGCCTCTGTGATATAATATAATATAATATAATATAATATAATATAATATAATATAATATAATATAATATAATATTATGATATAATGCATGAGTAGTATTGGCCCTATCTCCAGAGTGAGGTTGGAGCCACAACACCATCTTTAAGGTGTAAGTAAACCTCGAAGGTCAGTGTTAACAGGTCCTGCTGAGATCCTTTATGTACCACACAGGCAGAGATATTTTCATTATTTATATTTATAGTCAATAATTTTACTTAAAATCAAGGACTGTTTTAATCAGTCCATATTGCTTACTATATGGATTCTGTAATCGTGTCTAGAGAGATGCCGCAGCAATTAAGAGCACTGGCTGCTCTTGTAGAGGACCTGGGGTAAATTCCCAGCAACTGCATGGCAGCTCACAAACATGT
>JAQHUG010000162.1:411381-429739 GCA_028555095.1 Dicrostonyx torquatus
AATCCACTATAAAAACTCTTGGGAATTTCATCTTTTTGTCAGGGGGCAGCCACCGTATTGGTCCACAAGAAAGTATGAATTAAAAAAATTAAAAATGTATTTTTATTTCATATGTTGGGTGTTTTGTCTTCATATTTGTCCATGTACTTCATATGTGCAGTGCCCATAAAGGCCAGAAGAGGACATTAGACCCCCTAGAACAGGCGGTGGAGAAGGTTGTGAGCCACATGGGGGTGCTGGGAACTGAACCTAAACCCTCTGCAAGAGCAGCCAGTGCTCTTAAAAAAGGCTGTCTCTCCAGCCCTGGGAATATGAAATAAAATAGCCAATCCCTCTGTTTGGTTTGGAAAAACAATATTAGCCCCAATTTTTTTTCCAGAAAGTTGATATTGATGGGTTGCAAAAGGCCTTGTAACTAATTAACTAATTAAGCTGCAACTGACAAGTTAAATTGTAACCAGTTGCCTCATTGACCGAGCTGAGTTCTTTGGATAGCTCTAGGCTGCCTTTCATTTTTCTATAAGTATCTTGAGATCGTGTTGGGTTTCCCAGAAACTGCTGTAGCTCTCGTTTGGAAAGCAGCTTGTTTTGCTCAAATGAACACTATTGACTTTAATTGGTCTAAACAATCTTCCTTTTAATAACCCTCATAGGGAACTTGGTAAGGGTTCCAGAGAGGGTAAATGAATAAATAAAATTCATCTCCTTTAGTGTGGTTTGTCAAGCCTATTTACAAAGTTTAGGAAAATTTGTTTTGGCTTCATATTTTAATATTGATAATTCTGAGTTAGTTATTATTAGTTTGTGTGTATGAGTGGGTGGGGTGTGAATTGCAGAAGCTGGGGGATTACACTTAAGTGCCCTGCTCTATGTTTCTTCAGCATTGAGATAGGGTTTGTCACCGAGCCTGGAGTGAGACAGTCTTAGCAAGCCCAGGCAATCCTCCAAGGGGTCACAGTACTGTGGCGTGGCCATTATTTGCCTATTGCATCAGTGCTGGGGATTTGAACTCATGTCTTCACGTTAGTTCAGCAAATACTCTTACCCACTGAGCCATCTCCTCACTTACAAAATTTGAAGACAACCGGCAGAGTGTTTGACAAGGCATTGATGAAAGAAACCAATGCCTTTGCTTATATTTTTCGAGCCTACCCATTGGACTACTTCTCCTTAGGCTGCTTTTGGGTCCCGTGTAGTTCAATGCTTGCTTCGGCTCCACCCACATGTGTTGAACATTGTGCCTCTTAGTCATTCCTGATCTGGGAGACTGGAATGTTCCAGGATGGGAAAGTTTTTAGTGCTGTGGTGCAAAGGGCAAGCTTCCTCACGTGACTGGTCAAGATATGAACTCACTAAAACTGCGTGAAATTACCTTCAGCCTATGGTGTAAGCTATATATGAAACATACATCAACTTTGTTTAAATTTAGGTCTCTTCATCTCCATAATACCTCAGCATATCTGTACAAATGTTCTGAATTTTAAAATATAGGAAACCTAATGGATTCTGCTCTCGCACATTTTGGACGAGGGATATCTGACTTGCAAGATGCAATATAATGAAAGAGGGTGTGGCTCCTGGCCAGTGTCCTTATATCAGAGTCACCCAGGGTCAACTGAGCCTGCAGGTGATGGTGAGAATAGTCCTGGAAGTTGGTGTCTCACCACCGTGACTTGCAATAGCTTAGTTATAACCAGAAGCCATAGTAGACATACAATTATCTCAAAAACAAAGACTAAACATATCCAGCTTAACTTCTTGTCCAGAATACCCTGAATACCCATGTCCTTTTCAACAGCGGGGACAAGAAAGGAAGTCAAATGTGGAATCAGTGGTTTTAACTGGGAAGAGTCCCTGGATTTTACAAAATAAATATGGCCAGAGAGTACATATTGGAAACTGGCTTAGGAGGCGCCTGTGCAAAGTAGGAACCCTCATGGGTGGTCAAACAATACATACTATGCCGAGCATTTCAGATAGGAACATCATACTTGCCAAAGCTATCCAACTAATCAATGCTGTATAGGAGAAAGCCCCAGATGAAACTTGTACCCCAACTTTGGATTTGCCACACCATTTTTCATTGAAGCCATTAAAATCTAGAATACTGGAAGTGCTAATAGATTCATAGAAAAAAAATCGTTTTTTTTTAAATTTGAGTCTTTACAAATTTTTTAAGAGCATGCAGCAAATGAGGAAACATTCCTTTAAAAAAATCTAGAACTCAAAAGAACAGCAGAAGTTTTTGAAATTTGAATTCTGTCTTTCTCTCCCTCCTCCTCTCTGCCTCACCTTCCATTTCCCCATCCCCCTGTCTCATGCAGGGTCCCTGAGATGAAAACTACCCCAGACTGTTTCAGCCAAGGACAGGTTCCATGGTCAGTAGCTGGAGGGCTACCCTCCACAAATTGAAGGGGTCTCAGCATCTCTCCTCCTCCTCCTTCTACCTGGTCCTGAAGGTAGGTTGTTATGGGGATGGCTGCAAATGTGTGGGGTGCTTCGTCCATGTAGATACCACTGGGGGATGATGGTGTTTATTCGGACATGGCATGCTAGAAGTACCAGATCACACGCACACTAAACTATCTTTGCAAAGCCATTTTGAAGTAGTTCCTAGAAACGGAGTGTGTGAACAAGTGTAATTAGTTGGTAGCAAATGGTTTTGCAGTCAAGTGATTCTAATGTTTTTATTGCCTGAAGAAATGGATTTATTGCATTAAATCAACACTGTGGATATGACATCGTAAAGTGATTTGGAGCATATAATTTGGAAGCAGCTTAAAGAATTGAGGCAGGATGCTGTTATAAAATCCTGCCTACTTCATCTAAACAAAATAAATAGGTGTCCTAGTTTCATTTGTTGCTGTGAGAAAATGTTTCAACAAAAACTTGGGGGAGAAAGGGGTTTGGTTCAGCTCACTAATCCCGATTACAGTTCGTTGTTCTGAGGAAGTAAGCAGGAACTTCGAATGGCTAGAGATATCCCATCTGCAGTCCAGAGCAGGGAGGAATGCATGCATGCCTGCAAGCTTGCTCACTTGGCGGCTTGCTTGGGCTCAGCATGATTTCTCCGCTCTTTCAGGACTCTCTGCCTGGGGAATGGTGCTGCCCACAGTGGGCTGGGTCACTTACCCTACGAAATGCCACACATACACATCTAACCTAACACAGACCATCCCCCACTGAGAATCTACCCAGGTGATTGCAGGTGACGTCAAGAGACTAAATGGAGTTTTATTATAATCACTCACTTATTTGAAGTAAGATTAGTGAATACTTGCCTGCAGAGTTCCAACTAGGGGTTTACTGGCTGTTCTGTTTGTGGTTACTTAACAGTCTCACCAGTAATGCCAGAGGGCTGCAGAGCTATCTTGCCAAACCTGTTACTGCCTATGTTTTGATTACAACCATTCTAAAGAGACAGATGTCATGCCTCATTCTGATGTGAGTTAGCCTGAAGATTCACAGTATTGACCATCTTTTGATGCCCTTGCTAGTGGTCTGTATATCTTGTCTGAGGAAGTATCTACTCAAATCCTTTATTCACTTTTAATTGTTGCTTTTATAAATTATTGAGGTGTGTTCTTTATGCATTATATTTTCAAAATAAGAAATAATGACTTCTTCGATGCTGAGCCATCTCTCCAGACCCAGGCCTAGTTTTTATGTGTCACAGATTTAACACCTCTGGTGACAGGTCAGGTGGGGTCCCAGGCTCCAGCCAGCGTTTGTTCTCCAGGTCCTCAGTGCTCGACCCAGGGCTCCCCCTGGCGGCCAAAGGCTGTCATCGCCTGTCGCTCTCCAGGTCCCTTCGGCGGCCCCGGGGCGGCCGGTAGGGAGTGCGCAGGCGCGGTCCGACGTGGCCTGGGCCTGGCTGGGGCCGGAGGGTGTCAGGCCTGTGCCCGCGCGCTCTCAGTGGGCTCTCGGGCTCGGAACGGACCGCTGACGTCCCGTGCGCCTTCTGGAAGGTCAGAGTGTACCAAAGCTCAGCTCGGCGCGGGTGTGGTGACGCGTGGGCGGGGCCGGCCACAGAGGGCGTCACTCGGGGCTTTGTGAGTCTGAACTAACCCGGGATACGCCGCAGGCTGGGGGGCTGCGGCCCGCGCCACGCCGGCATCTTGCGGGGAAGCCCTTCTAACCGGAGAAGTTTCCAGAAGTCCTGGAGAGGGTATTCCAGCCAGTACTGAAGGAGCCTTCGCCCTCCCTCGACCTCCTACAGTGCTGGCCCTGGGAACGGCGCTCAGGTCCTAGATCCTCCCGCACCAGGACGCCGCGCATCCCTGGTGCGGGTCCTCCCATCCCTGGTCCCCGCGCGTCTCCTGGTCCTGGTTCTCCAGTCTCGGAGTCCTCGGTCATCCATGGTGTGGGTCCTCCCATCCCAGATCCTTTCGTGTTCCCGTCGTGAGTTCTCCCGTACCTGGTCCCTGCTTATCCCTAGTGTGCGTCCTCCACGGTTCTCTCTCCAAATCTCACTGGCTTTCTCGCTCCCCAGAGCCTAGAGCTTGCCCAAAGGTGGGCAGCTAGCTCCTAGGAGCAACAGTACTGGAAATGAATGGCGTCGGGGGTTTGCTTATTGGAACACACTGGTTACTGGCATCCAGCGTCTCCGAGGACCCCTGCGGACTAACTTCGTATCTGGAAAAAGTTTTCTCTGGGAATGTGCACGGTTTTGTGACGCTGCATTATTGCGTTAGTGTATGGCTGGCTCCGTTTTTTCCATGGTTGTGATATTTCTTGACGGTCCTCGAGGTTTGCTTTGTTGTATTATATATACACTTAACGATCGTGCCTTCTAATTTTTATTAGATAAATTTTGTTTCGGTAAAATGACCCTGGGATATCTAAGAAGTTAGCAACTGTCTTAAAGTTTACTGAAGCTATTAGGCGAATAATAGGGCAGTAGAAGAATGCTCCCAGTCCCGAGGGAGTTAACTCTTAGTTCGTGCTCTTTCCTGATTGTCTTAATTGATGGCTGTGAAGGACTTGTTTGAAACAGGAAACTTACGTACTAATGTGGATTGTGGTTTGCTGCCCATGCGTGGTGCTTTCTGAAACACACAGTTTCCTAGGAAGCTGTATTGGCTGGGATGGTACAGGAGTCGACTAGATGCCCACCCCTAGTATCAGTCCCCCTTGGTCCCTACCAGGATAGGAGTAAGTGATGTAATTTTGGGATCTCAGTTCAGTCTGCTAACAACAGCTGATCATGGAGTATTGTACACATCACTGAGACTGAGTCTCAGCTCTTTTCATTTTCTTTAAATGTCATATATCTGGGGTGATGAGTAAGTTAATTAGCTTTATTTCATCATTCCAAATTTCATTTAAAAAAAAAAAGATCAGGCAATGGAGCTCAGTAGGCAACAGGTACTTCACTTGCAGAGGACCCAAGTTCAGTTCCCAGGGCCACATCTGTGCTATAACCACCTCTAATTCCAACTTCAGGGGATCCAGTGCTTCTGGGTACCTACACGCAGGTGCACACACCTGCCCCTCCTCTCATGTGCATAATTAAAAATAATAAAATCTTTAAAAGGTCAAAATAGTTCAAAAGTCAGACTGCAGTATCACTTTGTGCCCTATAAATGTCTATGTGTAATTTGTCAGTATATAATTTAAATAACAAACCCTTCCCATTCCCCCTCTTCTGTAACAGACCAGGCATGCCAGCCTTAGACCTTCTCTTCCCATCCCCCTCTTCTGTAACAGACCAGGCATGCCAGCCTTAGAACTTCTCTTGCTGTTTGTTTCCCTTAAGCAACATTGTTTGCTTCCTTTTCTGACATGAAATGGCTGTGAGTTTCCAAGGATTTTGAAACAGAATTTTACTTCTGCTGGTGCAAAATGAACCACATACACACACATATGAGGGTCCATAGAGCAAAATGAACCACATACACACACATATGAGGGTTCATAGAGCAAAATGAACCACATACACACATATGAGAGTTCATATAGCTTGAAGAAGGTGTCTCTTAAATCTTTTATTGGAATGTTCAAATGAGCTGAAGAGATGACTCAGTGGGTAAAGAGCTAAGCCTGAGGACCTGAGTCCAGATCCCCCACCCCAAACCTGTAATCCCAGCCCTCCTACTGGGAGATGGAAGGGAGAGACAAGAGACTCCCTGGAAGCTAGCCTTGTCTGTGGAGCAGGGGATGAGGGTGGGGGAGGCAAAAGACCCTGTCTTAGACCAGGTGAAAGACCAGGATACACACCCGGCATTGTCCTCTGACCTCCCCAGACCTGGGCACGTGTCTGCCAACATTTCACACTCAGATTTGTTCACATACAGATAAGGAGAAATAAATGTTTAAAAAAGTCCACCATGTTTTATTATCAAGCTAATAGTGCTTCGTTACTTCAGATTGGCCTTCCAAAGACTTTTCTTGTTCCAGACTTTGAGAATTAAAGCATATGAAATTCTTAACAATCTCCAATCTTCTCAAGACATAGAGTAGACAGTTTTCCTCTGTTTCCTTCTCTGTTTTATCCTAAGCACACGAGCCCAGCCTGCTGCCCGGAAACCACACACAGCCCAACACAGCCAGCCACACATGCAGCCCAGCACTCTGTGGATGCCGCTGCTAGAAGTTTGTACACTTCAGAGTCCATGCCTCCTTGTGCCCTAGAAAAATGAACTATAGAACGCTTATCCTGCGGCTTCTGGGAGGAGAATGTGGCTGGGGTCTGTGGATACCTGTGGCATTGTGGTGACAGCAGGGTAGGATTCCAGGGAAAGTGCTGGGTTCATTTCACTAGTGACACCAGTGACACAGGGTAGGGCAAATATGGGTTTGTATATGGCCACTTGTATGTGATAGTTCCCGAACTGGGGGCTGAGTGTGTTCTGTTCACTACCATGAAGTTGCTGTGGCTGGAGCAGCTGTTGGCCTGTCTGTTTTTCACTTCTGAGAAGTCCGACTACTGAAGTCTGTGGCCCCTTCATTGTGTAGACAGCTGTGGAGATACTCTTCTGCTCCTTGACTATTTTTTTCCTGTCCTGAGAAGCTGTAAGGAGTCCAGAGTGCCCAGCACATGTGGGCATTGAGCGTTTGCTGGGGGGTACGTTGGATTGGACATAGCCTTTGAAGTACAGCATAGGCTGTCTTTGGAAGACGTAACGCAAAGGAGTAGAATACTCCACAACTCATTTTGATTCATGCCGGAGTAATACTTCGTTGTATTAGATAAATAAAAGCGGTCGTTGAAATTTCACCTGTTTCCTTTTACTTTGTTAGTGGTTCCTGGGAAATAAAAATTAACTTTGTGGACCGCAGTATAATCCTCCTGGACAAGGTGGCTGCTACGGCAAGGCTTGTATTTTTTCTGTAAAGTAACTAACTCACCTTTCGCCATGTTCATAAAGAATTAAATATCTTCGTAAGCCAGCCTCTCTGCTTCCTTCCAAAGGCCGCTTGGATTGGTTTTCTGACCCGGTTCTTGGCGTCCCCGTGTCTCTCAGCAGTATACTAACACTACTGCTTGTTTCAGCCTTGGGCATTGCAGCTAAAGTCCCACTACAGAGGTTTTAGCGCCTTCATCCTGGCACACAAACTTTCCATCCACCCGCTTTCCTGTTCCCTTGGTATGGTTTGTTGCATAATTTTGCTAACATCAGGATCCTCTATTTTCAATGTTAGACACCAAGAGAAAGAGAATATGCCCTGATTACTTTATGGGTTTTGTTTGGCATGTTTTATCTGGAGTTAATAATTGTCTTGATTTTTATCTCTCTGATTTTTCATTCTCCCAGGGTTGTATAAATTTTCCCTAAAACCTAGAAACACACCAGAAATTGTGGATTTTTATTTCCTGAATGCTTTCTGAAGTATCTTCCAGTCTGACTGTGTCACTCTGGAACTACCTTGGGAATTCCATCTCCAGCCCTGGGATTCCACTAACTGTGGTGTGCAGGTAACTGTCCTAAGGTCTGCCTCACACACCTCTCAGGTCCCCAAGGCTGCTGTCGGCCTCTGTCAGCACGGTTTAAGCCTGGGATTTCTGCTTCCTCCTCTATCTGCTGTGTTACTCCCTCTACTCTTCCGTCCGTCATCTTCTCTATTCTGCCTTTCAGAGTGTTTGTCCTTCACACGGGCCTTTTAGACAGTGTTCTAATTTTATTGTAATTTCCTGTTCAGCCTTTTATTTCATTGCTATCTGTTCTGGGCATTTTTTTCAAACTCTGTAAACATTTTCTCTCTCCACTGAGTTCACCTTCCAGCTATGTGTGATCTCTAAAGGCTAATTTTTTGGGGGGAAGGAGGGGTGTCCTTTTGGGCGCATGCCGATCTTCTATCTTACAGATTTTTTTTTCCCTTTGAGGTCAGCTGTGGGCGGTGCTCTTCCTCTGGAACCAATCACCTTGTTGTTTTTCTTTTGTTTGAGACAGGATCTGGAACTCTCTTGGAGCTGACCAAGTAGACTACTAGCCTGCCAGTGAGTCCTCAGGGATCCACTTCCCCAGTCCTGGGGTTAGTGTGTTGGGAAGAGGTCCCCTGGAGCTTGGAGCTAAACTCTGATCCACCTCTCTAGCCCCCTTTATGGTATTTTAGGATCAGGCACATTTATTTATCAACTATAAAGTTGATCCTGAATGTTTTGTCTGAAGGGTTTGGTATGCAGTTGTGAACAGGCAGGCTCCGTCCTTGGAATACATTCGTGTGGGAAAGAGGGCTAAGTACACAAAAAGCTAACTGGGTAATGGCAGGCGATGTTTCTTGTCTTGCAGAGATGGAGCGAGAGCCGGGAAATGGAGAACCTGCTGAGATTAAGATCATCAAGGAAGCATATGAGAAGGCCTTTTTGTTTGTTAATAAAGGGCTGAACACGGATGAGCTAGGGCAGAAGGAAGAAGCAAAGAACTACTACAAGCAAGGAATAGGACACCTGCTTAGGGGCATCAGTGTCGCGGCAGCAGAGCCGGGGTGCTCAGGCCCTGCATGGGAGTCCGCCAGACAGATGCAACAGAAGATGAAGGAGACCCTTCAGAACGTCCGCACCAGGCTGGAGATCCTAGAGAAGGGCCTTGCCACGTCTCTACGCAATGACCTTCAGGATGTGCCCAAGTTATACCCCGAGTTCCCTCCTAAAGATACATGCACGAAGTCCCCAGAGCCAGATTCTGTTAGTTCAGCCCCCCAGCCTGCTGAAGTAGATGGGAGCATGTCTGCAGCAGGTGCCACAGGTGCCAGGCCAGGTGCTGCACCTTCTGCTGGGCCCTTACCTTCGCCCAGCTGTCCCGCTGAAGCACCCCCAGCCTACACCCCCCAGGCTGCTGAGGGTCACTACACTGTTTCCTACGGAACAGACTCGGGGGAGTTCTCGTCAGTGGGAGAAGACTTCTATAGGAACCATTCCCAACCTCCCCCTCTGGAGTCCTTGGGGCTCGATGCAGACGAACTGATTTTGATACCAAATGGAGTGCAGATCTTTTTTGTAAACCCTGCGGGAGAGGTCAGTGCTCCGTCATACCCTGGGTACCTGCGCATTGTGAGGTTCTTGGATAATTCACTGGACACCGTACTGAACCGCCCTCCTGGGTTTCTCCAGGTAAGCTCTTCAAAGCAGTGTGTGAGTATAAGCCGAGAAACAGGTAGTATACCTCGTTTTCATTTGGTGATGTTTGTAACACATCCAGAATAAGAGCAGAAGAAAAAGGGTTGGATATACAGAGTTCTGAATACATCTGTGTTTGTGTGTGCTGGCATTTCCTCTGTCTTTAAAGTTAAAAAGTCTGGTTTTGGTTTTATTTTTGATTGATTTTAGGACTTAAGAAAGCTATGTTTTGTCTGAAGAAGAAATGTAGTTATGCGAATTTCAAAGGGAATTTATATGAATCATGCTAATATATGCCTATGAATATCCACAGACGTTATTAAGACACACCTGGGGGTCTGGACTGTCCTAGAACCACTCCGCCAGGGGCGGTTTTGTCCCTTGAGGAATCTATTTTGACAGTGTCTGCAAGTGTTTTCATTACAACTGAAGGGTGGTAGTTACCTGGTATAATAGAGTGGCCAGAGAAACTGCTCAGTGGCCATGCAACATAGCCCATCAGGAGAAAATTATCCATCCCTAAACCTCAGTCAGGCAAGGCTGAGAAGCCCTGGCCTAGAGGGCTGAACTAACTAGGATGGCCAGAATGGTCCGAGAGTAAAAACTGATGGGAAGCAAAATGTGTGTCAGGTCATTGCTGTGGGCTCAGTGGGGTCTGCTGGGGTACAGTCCAGCGCCATCTGCTGGGAAAGGGTTGCATGTAGGTGCTGGGAGATGGGCTCTTGAAAACTGGGACACGGTGTAGATTCGGTGTAGATTCGGTGGGTTTGTGCTGAAGAGACATTACTGTTTAAACAAAGCGATTGCCTGTGCCCAGAGTCAGATAAGATAATAGAACTAGGCACTGGCTGCCTGCAGTCCTAATGCTGGTTTGCCCTTGTACTTATGGAAGCCAAGCTGAAAGTCTTTTAACAATGGTTGGAAGCTAATCAGACATGTGGAAAACATTCTTGGGGCACAGTTGAAAGATTCATTACTAAACAAGAGGCATTGACTCGGTTATCTTAAGGAGGAAGCCTTAGGGTTAACAAGAGCAGGCTCAAGACTGAGGTTAGGGGAGGGGCTGTAGAGAGTTTCTGCTGGTCTGGCTCCAGAGGTGCAGGAAGAAAACAAACACATCAGAAAGATGGCCGGCCCTTGGCTGCTGGATCTCAACTAGGAAGATGCTCCAGTTCTACCAGCAGTTTGTCTTGTCCTACTTGATTCAATTTGGTTCTTAACATTTTACATATGTTGCTTTTGGGTCCTAAATAAAAAGTAGAATTGCACCCCACATTTCATTAAGTGACTGTCATTCACATATTAGCTATTTGTAGCAGTGTTCTAAAGAGTTAATGAGTGTCTACTGAGTATATTTATCCTAAAAAAAAAAAACACCAAGAAACCCAAAACCAACAAAAATCACAGCTATCAGTTAGAAATTAGGTAAAATCTCCTATACTCTAAAAATCATTATTAATCTGTTCAGGACATGAGAGTAAGGTTATTTTCAATAAGCAGATTTTCTAATACACATTTAATAAGTACCTACTGAGTTGTTGGTTTTTTGTTGTTGTTGTTTAGGTTTCTGAGTTCCCTGGCATCACATCATACTTTAGAAAACATTGTAGTCAGCTTTGTTCTAATCTACCTGAATTTTACTATAGTCAGAATTGATGGATTCTGAGATAGAGAAGAAAATCTATTTTAAAAAAAAAAAAGATTTTGAAAATGTTTGTCAGGCTCTCTCCAGGAGTCAGCCTTAAGCATGTAGTCTTTGCATTTATCTTCTGCTGGCCAGCAGGGGGCGATGTGTCTGAGAGCCTTTTCTTTCAGTAGATTGATAATCGCTCGACCCCTCGGGTTTCTTTATGGTAGGTGGTGTTCTAAGGTTGGGACAATTATACTTCAGTTGTTAGAGAGTGTGATACATGACAAAGGAATACATTTAGGAATTCTGATTTGGATAGCCAGGATATGAGCTTAAGTCTGAGTGTTGGGGAAAACTGACCTCCCCAGGTGGTGCTGCAGTATCATTTGGCTTTAATCTCAGTCCCCAGTGGCATACAATGTTCTGCTCTGTGTCTGTCACATCAGGTTCCCTGGACACTTGGCAAAGCAAAACCTAAACCATGCCTCTGACACAAAGAATGTGTAGATGCAAGCTGCACTTTCTGGTTGTCAGTGCTGAGAACTTAAGTGCCCTGGCTGTGCCTCCGCGTGTGTTGTAAAGTGACTATGGCAGACCATTTTCACAATGGAAATGACCTAATCGTTCACGGGGATTAATGAATGACGAAAACGTGGTATGTGTATGTGGTCGGGAACGGTGCACTACAAACTGGAGGCCGTTCTGTTCAGTGAGAATAGCCAGGCACAGAGAGCCAGGTGCCACCTGGTCTAAAGGCTGAGAGTGGAATGATGGTTAGGAAGGCAGGTGTGTGGGGTGAGAGGAGAGTAAGGAACAACGAGCTGTGCTCGTGGAGGATAAATACCGTGCTTCAAAAAAGATTCGCTTTTTCACTATGAAGAAATGATAGGTTTCTGAGGATGCAGTATGAACTTCATCAGAACGTTTTTGTTACCCTGTTACTATGACAGTGTTATCCTTTTATTCACCAGTTAGCAGTGAAATGGACTAGCCAGTTTGATAGGGTGCTGTGAGGATTAAATGGATAGCATCGGTACTGTACTGGGAAATGATTTTGTGCTGTAAAGGGAGCTCATTAGAACAATCAGCCCTCGGTTTATGATAGCCACCTTTTATCTAAAGCTAGCATCGTCTTCAGTCAAACACAGGAGCCCTAAGGCCACAGTAAGACTGTTAGTGGGGTGTTTGCAGAGGTTTTTAATGCAGGAAGACTGGTAGAGGATGGTTTACTTATGGTGGGCTTGCTGATGGCGGGACTATAAAACCCTAAAATGCACCAAACCCTGACAGGTTTGCTTTTAATGTAACAATTTCATGGTGATCCCCTCGCTGACGGCCTGTTCTCCCCAACTCTTTCAGGTGTGTGACTGGTTGTACCCTCTAGTTCCTGATAGGTCGCCAGTTCTGAAGTGCACCGCGGGAGCCTACATGTTTCCAGACACCATTACAAGCCGCAGGGTGCTTCGTAGGTGTCGTTCTGTCATCTGAGCTCCCAGAAGATTGCAGAGAGCTGTTTGAGGATCTGTTGAGGCAGATGTCTGACCTTCGGCTCCAGGTAACCTGGATTCCTAGGTAAACTGACTTAAGCGTGAGCATCAAAGATGTACTTTCAAAGACCCCTAACAGGCTTCAGGGAGATGAGAGTTGTCTGCCACTGGTTGTTCAGATTGTAGGCACTGGAGTTAAATTCACTGTGTGATAGCTGTTAGCCTAGCTGTTACCAGTCTGCTCTGCTTGTAATTTTCTCGCTGTAACACGGGGTCAGTGATAATGTCTGCTTCACTGGCCAGTGGTGGGAACCGAAGCTCTCATTTGACAGCTAGCAGGTGGTCATGCCCCGTGAATTGTGCCTATTTCACCACTGTTTACAGCGAGGTTGGCTAAGATGTAAAACTCTGAAGATAATTCTGCTTTAGTAGATTTGGACATACACGGTGTATAAATGGTATTTGAGAGAGATTTTGGTCGACACAATATTCTCATGGTGAATGAAGGCCAAATAAAACATGATAAACAGTCCCAAGGAGCTGAGTTAACTAAGTGTGGTAAAGTTTCTTTCTTTCTTTCTTTCTTTTTTTTCTTTTTTAAATTATGAGTGTTGACAGTTACTGCAGCTAAATTCAGTTGACAGCATGGCAGTGTAATCTTTTGTTTTCCTTCAGTCACCGGATATTTGGGTTCTTTTATTAACCAGTTAAACTGTGTTAGTGGCAGGGTACAGGCGAATTTAAGAATATAGCTGGGTAATGTGTGTGTGCGCGCGCATGCATGTGTATGGGCAGTAACTTAATCAGTGATGGCATAACACACAGCCTCTGTGTAGATGTGTGTGTGCACATGTGTGTGTATGTGAGTGTGTGCATGTGTGCCTGTGTGTGTGTGCAGTAACTTAATCAGTAGTGACATAACACACAGCCTCTGTTTAGTACATCACTGCCTGTGTGTCCACAGGAAGGCGTGTGTAAAGATTGGAACGTGGGTGAGTGGATGTGGCCACACCCCAGCTTTACTGCTCACTTGCTGTATTAGTCACTTGTTGCTGCAACAAAACACCCGACAGAGGGACTTACGGAAGGGACGGTTGATTTTTGGCTCACACTTGGAGGATATAACCTGTCATAGGGCTGTGTGTGGCAGCAGGAGTGCGAGGCAGCTGGTCCTGTATATCTACAGCCAGGAAGCAGAGCGAGATGAATGCTGGTGCTCAGACCCCTCTGTCCTTTTTATTCGGTCAGGACCCCAGCTCATGGGATAGCGCTGCCTTGAGTGGATCTTCCTGCCTTGGTTAGCATGGTTCAATAATGCCTCCCAGATGTGCCCAGAGATTGGCTCCCATGGTGGTTTAAATTCCACGAAGCTGACAAGAGTAACCATCGTGCTCACTGTGGTCACGTGTAGGTGCTCACAGGCCTAGCGAAGGACACCTTTGCCCTCACCTCTGGGCCTTCGCTGTCAGGCTTCAGGAAGGGACCTAAGGAGACTCCAGGGTTGCAGGATGCTGCTTTCTTTTATTTTGCTCTATTTTATTTTTGTTTCTGTGCTGTTGCAGAGTGTCAGTTGTAAGCTGGAAATATTGGCTCTGATATTTACATTTCAGCTTTTGCTCGTCCGGCAGAGCATGTGCCAGCAAAATGCCTGTGGCATGCAGTGAGACGCTTGACCCCTTCCAACACTTACATATACACTTATACATGAACTTTGTTCATTCCTTGCCTTTGAATACATTCTCAACTTGCTGTATCTCCTCAGATTTATTATTGCATTAATTAAATCCCAAAGTAGTATTCATTTCAAGGTAACTCACATGAACAACTGTTAATGGTTGCTTTTATACCTTCCCTTTTGAACTTCCCTGTCAGCCATCTTGCATAACCCAAGAAACTCCAGAGGTTTAATGTTTGGTAAGGAAGTGACAACAGTGTAGACAGGAGAAAGCAAGGTCTAGGTTGTGGCTCAGAGGGCAGAGCACCTGCACTGCAAGGCTCAGGAGAGCGCATCCCAGAACTGCTAAAAGCTGTACACAGTAGCACTGGCGTCTGCAATCCCAGCACAGCCCTGTCCAGCTAGGGAAGCAGAGGCAGAAAGATCCCAGGAATCCAAGCTGTGCCTGGCCAAACGGCATGCAGGAAACCCTTTAAAACACCAGTGGTTTGACGGTGAGAACCAACACCCAAGACTGTCCTGTGACTGTCACATGTGCTTCATGGCATGAGCACACATGGCTGCACACACAAGGGAAACCAGCAACGGTAGTTATCTATGCACTCAGACACTGGTATTTGAACGTGTGTGTCATGAGCACATGGTGTAGTGTACCCAGAGGGAAGACCAGCTGAGCTAAGCCCAGTCCTTTATGCTCCAGGCAAACTGGAATAGAGCAGAAGGAGAAGATGAATTCCAGATCCCTGGGAGAGCAAGACACCCCTCTGAGCCACGGAAGGAAGCTTCTGGCATGGATATCAGGCAGTCGGGTTCTTCAGATTCTTCAATAGATCAAGGCAGCAAGGATGCACGCCATAAAGGAAAGCGTGGGAAAAAGGCAAGTTAAAGAGGCAGTGGGAAGTGTGCTCTCAGTCTGACGGCCATCCACCACAACAGCATGTCACAAACTGTCACAGTCCCCAACAGGGCTACCAAGCATTTCTGCTCACACTGCTTGAAGAGAGATGTGTCTCCTTCAGTATTTCAAAGGCTTTTTATTTTTACACTAAGGACCACATAATTTTTTTTAATGCTTCCTCTGCTTGTTGACTGAGAGCTTGCTCTGGATTTGCACTCCTTCCCCTAATAAATAATAAATGAATGGAGAATGGATTTTCTGTGAAATTGTGAAGAAGAAAAAATCATTCTGCTTTTACTCTTATAAAACATTATCTTAATTCTATGTATTATTTCTTGTTGATAATTTCAAATTAAATTTTATCATATAGATTATATATCATATGTATGGAAAAGCTTAGTCCTAATATTTGCTAAAATTTGCGGAACTGAGCACTGCCTGGTGACTTCAGGATCCACTGGATCCATCCCACGCAGACAGGGGAGCTACATACTCCTTTCCTCATGGCCTGGGCAAGAGTGGGTGGGTGGCCAGTGTTTTGGTTTTTTTTTTTTTTTATATCTTAACAATGTGATAGTCAAGAAATTACATTTCCGAATCTTGTAGTTTACATTCATTTTGTTTTGGATGGTGGTGGGCACTCTGTGTACTGTCTATTCCTCTACACCCATTTTTACTATTGGGTTCTTCATCTTTTTCTGCTCAGGCTCCAGGGGTTTTTATATGTTGGAGACATTGGCCCCAGTGATACAGATTTTCTTTGGGTTTTACAGGTAGTTCTCCTATAAAGATGAGTTGTTTTGTTTTGGGGGTGGGTTGATTGTTTGTGTGTGTGTATGTGTGTGTGTTTATAAATTCCACAATCCTCTATCTTTTTTAAAGCCAAGTTCTTTGTAATCTGTTGGGCAAAGAAAATCTTTGTTCTTTCCAGCTATTTTATAACACTCTGAGGTCTGTGGTTACCCTGCTTCTGGGTTCCTAGAATGGGTGAACGTGGCTTTGAGTTTGGGTGTTGGCCAAACCCTTTGACGCTGTCTGTGAAGTGCTGGTGTACTGGTGTTTCCATTTAAGTGGAATGGTAGGTCATTGTGTAGCTAGATATTCGGGTGTCAAACTGAACTTTTTCTTCTACCCAAACCAGTTCACTTAGATACATCCTTCCTTACTGGCGGAGTCATCTAATTTTTTAACCTGACAGTACCATGCAACTTTGAGGGATGATGGCCATGTGACCCAGGTCACGAGCTGGTGGGAGGAGGACATGGCTAGCTTGACTGATTTAGTAGATGCTGTGTTGGAGTTGTGTTTCTACTTAGAGCTCATCAGTGGGAGCTTGTTTAAGACCAGAGCCTTTTCAGTTTTGTGGCAATTCTGGTTTTCTCTGTTTTGTTTCATTAACAAGGTGGATGCTTACACTCACCTCAGCTAGAGTTTGTTGACAGTCTATTATATAATGCTCTCAATTCCTTTCCTTTGGTCTTCACTAACCTTTACATTTTGAACCATTTTTACTGTTTAGACTAAAGATACTCCAAGTGAAGAAGTTAATTTGAGTCAGATTGTACCCTGTGAGCCAAGTTCAGAAGAAAAATCAAAAGAACTGCCTGAATGGAGCGAGAAAGTGGCCCACAACATTCTGTCAGGTACCACAGAGCTGTCCGTTAACCCCCATGGTGTCAAACCTTGAACCAGTAAAAGTGCTGCTTATAGATTTGTATCTATTAAATAACATATTAGAAATACTGACAGGTGAAAGGGAGGGGCTTTCAAGAAGGCAGCACATTGCTGTGTAAGTGTGGGTTCTTCCATGGATCCTTCAGCTATCAAAGAGATGTGAGCATAAATTATGTCCTGTCTTGTGTGTTCTCATCCTTTCTCCCCTTCTCCCAGTGTCATGTTCTGGGGTTCTTGCCCTCTAAGATCCCCATGTTGAAGCAGCAACCCCCAAAATCACAAAATAGAAGGTGAAGTCTTTGAACAGCCACTGGGTTGAGGGAGGAGCCTTTGTGATCAAGATTGGTTCTTTATTGAAGGGGCCTGGGAGGCTGCCCTGCTTCCGGTGTCCTCAGGAATGCCTTACCAGCACCCCAGTCCTGGCTTTCCAAGAAACGAATCTCTGATGCTTATCAACCGCAATTTTGCAGTGTTTGTTACAGCAGCAGTCTAAGATGCTTCCCAGGAGAGTGAGAAATTCTCAGTCGTCTTTAGAAGTGTAGTAGCTTTCTACTGCTGCGGCAGAATACCAGAGACTTCTGTAAAGCCAAAAAGGTTGTCTTGTGGCTCAGGAGGCAGCAGTCCATGGTGGGTACTCTGCTGCTTTGGGCCTCTGATAAGACTGCCAGAACAGGAGAAGATGAGAAACCGGGGAGCAGCAGAGCAGGGGCTAGGGCCCCATACTTCCCTTTGAGGTAACAATGCTTGACCCAAGGGTCTGTCTGTTAGGTCCACAGTATCTCCCACCAGCACCCTGACCTCACGCAGTCTTCAGGCCACAGAGAACTGTCCTGCATTCACACAACTAATAATTTGATGGGCTTCAGGATGATGGGGTGCTTAGATAGGCCACTTAAGGCTTGGCGGGGTCCCCTTAAAATATGAGAAGAGAAAATACATGGCATGTAACTGGGGACTCAGTAGCCCCTCATGTGCTATTATCTAGATTTTGAATATCAAGGCCAAAATATAGAAACATCAGTGTTCTAAAGTTATTTCTTATGATAAAATAATCGTAAATGTACCAGGAAGTCAGATCTGTTTCTCCTCAGGTCTCCACTCCCTTCCACCAGGGGAAGAAGCCATGGTTTGTGTTTTTATTTTTAGTACAAGTACAAATGGCTGATTTCCTTAAGTCAGTAAAAGTGAAGAATAGTCCAGAAACTGTGGTGTTAGGTTTGATCTAGAATAGTCCAGAAATTGTAGTGCTAGGTTTGATCTAGAATAGTCTACAAACTGGTCTAGAACAGTCCAGAGTCTAGAATAGTCCAGAAACCGTGGTGTTGGGTTTGCTCTACAATAGTCCAGAAACTGCAGTGTTAGGTTTGATCTAGAACAGTCCAGAAACTGCAGTGTTAGGTTTGATCTAGAACAGTCCAGAAACTGCAGTGTTAGG
>JAQHUG010000162.1:430239-447329 GCA_028555095.1 Dicrostonyx torquatus
TTCAAATTCAGCTTTTTAAATTTTTTTTTTAAAAAAAGAGAAAACAAACTACCTTTTTTTTCATTTTGCATACCAATCCAGATCCCACACCCTCCCCACCTCTCACCCCTCCACATGCCCCCCACTTACCCCCCTCCACTCCTTAGAGAGGGTAAGGTACATTGCTTTGGGGAAAGTCCAAGGCCCTCCCTACTATGTCTAGGTTGAGCAACGTATCCATCCATAGAGAATAGGTTCCCAAAAAGCCAGTAGTAGCAGTAAGGATAAATCTTACTGGTGCCACTGCCAGTGGCCCCTCAGTCTGCCCCAGCCATGCAACTGTCATCCACATTCAGAGAAACTAGTTCAGTCCTTTGCTGGTTCCTTCCCAGTCCAGATGGAGTTGGTGAGTTCCCATTAGCTCAGGTAGACTGTTTCAGTGGGTGAATCCCTCATGGTCTTGACCTCTTTGCTCATATTCTCATTCTTTCCACTCTTCAGCTGGACTTTGGGAGCTCAGTCCAGTGCTCTGATGCGGGTCTCTGCCTCTGTTTCCATCAGTTGCTGGACAAAGGTTCTATAGTGACATTTAAGATATTCATCAGTCTGACTACAGGGCAAGGCCAGCTTAGGCCCCCTCTCCTCTATTGCTTAGGGGCTTAGCTGGGGTCATCCTTGTGGATTCTTGGGAATTTCTCTAGAGCCAGGTTTCTTGCTAACCCCATAATGACTTCCTCAATCAAGATATCTCTTTCCTTGCTTCTCATCTCTGTCCTTCCTCCATCTCAACTAACCCATTCCCTCAAGTTCTCCTCACCCCTCCCCTTCTCCACTCTTCTTCTCCTTCCACCCTCCCTTCCCCCCACCCCCCTGCTCCCGATTTTGTCAGGCGTTCTTGTCTGTTTCAACTTTCCTAAATTCAGCTTTACAGTTTTTCCAGACTTTTCACTTTTCAACCTCTAGGTCAGGAACTCTAGACACACACTTTGTGTGTGTGTGTGTGTGTGTGTGTGTGTGTATGTGCATGTGCACATGTGTGTGCTCAGTATCCTTGGAGGCCACAGGAAGGCAATAGGTCTGGAGCTAGAGTTAGAGTTGTCCTAAGTCACCAGGCATGGGCGCTAGGAACAAACTCAGGCCTTTTAGAAGAGCAGCATTCTCTTAAGTGCTGGCTGTCTGTTCCCACCCCATCTTAGAATGGCCGTCCTCAGACCTTTGTTCTTCCTGGACTCTCCTCACCTGGGTGGTAGCTGGTCCTTGAGGGAGAGCAGAAAAAGAAAGCTTTCTAATTAGTTACTGCAACCTACTTTGAGCTGTTGCTACTCTGAATAAATAGCTGTAGTTGTCACGTGGCCTCGCACTGTTTCCTGGCACAGATCTGGATCTGGAGAGAATGAATGTGTTTAGGAGCTTTCTGTTGTAGAGCTGGCTGTAGAGGAGATGTAAACTGTAAACTCCTGAGAGGAGGACGGTGCTCCTCTTGCTTCTTTGTATTTCTCTAGCCACCCCCACACACACACACATTGTCTCTCAATCCTATGCTCTGCTGAACCTAATGACAGAGTGTGAGTACACTGGAAAAGTCGGGAGCAGCCTGGCCTGCAGCTGTCTCTGGGGTGTGGGCCCACTCCTGGCTTTACTAATGCTTCCACAGCCTGAACTAGAAAAGCTGTTGCCACCGAGACATCAAGAAGGCAGAGCCTTGTGTAGGAGGGGAGAGAGGTCTTCAGCCAGGCCACACAGATGCCTCAGTGGTTAAAAGCACTGACCACTTTGCAGAGGACCTGGGTTTACTTCCCAGCATCCTTATGGTGCTCACAAACACATATAACTTCAGTTCTAAGGCATCTTCCACCCTCTTCTGGCCTCTTTGGGTACTGGATGCATGTGGTGCACATGCATTCAGGCAAACACATAAAATAAAAATAAGATTTGTTTTAGGAAGAAGCTCTAGGTATGCAGTTGGCATGTTCATGGCCCATGTAGGATCTACTACTGAACCTTGTTTTCTGCTCGTGTTATTAAAGGATTTAAAGGCATAACTAGCCATAATCACTGTAATTTTAAATTTCCCTTGTAAAAGGTGCTTCCTGGGTGAGCTGGGGTTTAGTCAAAGGTGCTGAATTTACTGGCAAAGCCATCCAAAAAGGAGCTTCTAAACTCCGAGAGCGCATCCAACCAGAGGAAAAACCGGTGGAAGTGAGTCCAGCTGTCACCAAGGGCCTCTACATAGCGAAGCAGGCAACTGGAGGAGCAGCGAAAGTCAGCCAGTTCCTGGGTAAGTGCCTGTGCTCCCTCTGGGCTAGTTACAGAGGCTCCATTGCTCCACAGTAGGTTTCATGTCCACACACAGCTCACAGCTCAGTCTCGCAAGGAGTATGGATGATGTGGCTCCCCTCCCCCACAGCTACACCTGCAGCCCAGCAGCGCAGTGGTTCTGTCTCTCTCCCAGGTGACACTTTAGCATCACAGCCCCATGATTTGTTTTTATAGAGTCACACCAGTCTGCAGTGGGTTTCCACTAAATTAAGTAAGATTATCTTTTTTGACACCCCAGAAAAATGAAAGTGGATGGTTTTCTTTCTAACAGAAGTGTGTCCGAGAGGCAGGGTTTCCATAGATACAACAACAGCTAACAGAGGCAGTAGCAGCCACGCAGAAAAGCAGTTGGGGATGGTCGTTTGAGAACTTTGCTTGAGGCAGGTGGTAACATGAAGAGAAGAGTTTCTTTGAGCCTTTGTCTGTGGTTGTATTAGTTGACGGCGTCTGCACAGTGGCAAATTGTGTTGGCAAAGAACTCGCTCCGCATGTTAAGAAGCATGGAAGCAAACTCGTTCCAGAATCTCTTAAGAGAGACAAAGATGGGAAGTCCACTCTGGATGGCGCCATGGTTGTGGCGGCGAGTAGTGTTCAAGGTAACAAACAGCCCTGGGTTTATTTTGTTTGTTTATTTTTGTTGTGTTTCTGGAAGGGCACTGAGCTACCTGAGACACTCGGGCGGGCTGTGTACCTTAGGTGAGACTGACTTTTAAATACCTTTACAGGATTTTCAACTGTCTGGCAGGGCTTGGAGTGTGCGGCTAAATGCATCGTCAGCAATGTGTCTGCAGAAACCGTACAAACCGTCAGATACAAGTAAGTGAGGCTTCATTTTAGAGATAAATAAGTCTCCTGTATCATCAGCTCAATCCATGACACCTTAGATTTTTGATGAGCGTATTTTTTACTCACTGTTTCCTAAATAGGGAAAAATGTTAGTCTACTGATTGAACTCCTGTGGCGTTGATTTATGCTGCTAATTGTTATAAATGTTCATTAATGCAAAGAATATGTTTAATTTTTGACTATATCATTTTGACGGAAGTGTTTGCTTGAAGAAAAAAAAATAAAGACTTGATTGGATTGGAGGTCCCGCATTAGCATTAGCTCATCAGAGCGCCGTGACTACCAAGTCATGGATCCTGCTACACATTTATATTGAAGTAGAGATGCCGTCTATTTCACGCGGTCAGTAGACAGGACAGAAGTGGATTTGCACAGCTTATCTGATAGTTGGTGGCATAATCTCCTTCTCCTTTGGCTTTGAGATCCCTGGAGAAAGTTGACTTCATTGTGCCCTGCTTACTTGCTATTAGACTCACCGACCCCTTCACCTTAGCAGGTGACCTAAAACTTGTGTCCAACTCATAGCCAGGTGTCTTTGTCACAGGACACCCTCAGATCTGTGTCCAGTTCTTGACTGGTGAGACACAGTGGGAACGGCACAGGGAAGCACAGGAAAGCAGAGCTCTTTACTTCAGAACCCCGCACTGTGTGCAGGCAGCAGGGTCCTCAGCCAGGAAGGAGGCGGGCACCAGGAGGACAGGCATTCCACAGAGAAGAAGGAGGGCCTGTGACCTTATTGAGGTCCATGGGCCTTTTGGGCGGAGGTGGATAGGCTGGCTGCTTTAGAGAAACCGTGGAAGGGGAAGTCACTCACAGGCCTGTGGTGTCAGCATTGTTTTGTTTTGGTCAGCAGTTGTGGAGTAGAGCAAATGCAGTTGAGCCAGTGAGAGGAATGAGTCCACTGTATCCCCAACAGGCTATGCAGCGACTACTAGATTAGACTGGGCCAAAGGTGGCAGGATATACCTGGTTCCGAACACTTGAGAAACAAATACTTTAGCAGTGTTATTAAAGAACAAATTTAAAACGCTGGCTTTTGGGTGTCTTCTTTGTTTGAACTTAGGTTTTACCAGTGTGTATTGTACAAAACTGGGTTTCAGTGTGACATTTCACGTGTGCATGGCGTGTACCTTTGGTCTCCTGCCCTCTGTCTGAATCAGAGAAACTGGGATCTAAAAATTAAATCTAATGGGACCTGAGTTGTTTGGTTAGCTTCAAATTAGTTTGGATCTTACTATTTATTTATGGGGAAAAAAAAAGAAGCAGTAGGGCTCGAGATAGCTCAGTGGATAAAGTTCTTGCCTTACAAGTAACTGGAGAATTGGAGTTCAGATCCCCAAACCAACACAGAGCCAGGCAGGCATGGCAGCCCCTTGTAATGGGAGCTACAGAGATGGATTCCCGGGACAGAGATGGAATTGGAGATCTCTGGGTTCAGTGAGATACTCTTCCCAATTAATAAAGTGTAGAGTGATGGAGGAACAGGTGAGGCCTCCACACGCATGTGCATGCAAACATGCACAGTATGCACATGCAAAACTGTAATATTAATAGTGGTACTATTTGAGTTCATACTTAATGTATTTGTACTGTGTTCAGGGTTACTCATATGTGTTATTTAATTTTAACATTTCTATCACAGTTTTGTAAGGAAACTGGAAGGAAACCAAAACATTAGAAGTTAAAGAGCTTGCTGGAGTTTACGTTCCTAGTCAAGTGGTGGAGCTGTGGTATAAACCAAGTAGCTGTCATCACGTCTGTACTCTGCTTACACCCGGGGAAGCATGCTGAGCCACCTCTGCACTTGGTGGGCTGTCCGTACAACTTCTTAAGTTCTGACTGGCTTCTGGAACCATCAGTTTGCTATTATTTAGATTGCTTTCAGCTTAGGTAGTACTAAGTTGTTTGCTCTTTCAGCGTGGGGTATGCCTTTAATTCAAAGCAGCACGACAGCTCAGGTATCAGGTTTACTTGGCTGAGAACAAATACAGAGTGAATTATAATTACCATTTCTTAGCACAAATATTGGGAAGTGAGGGTGCTTGTTAAATTTTCTCCAAATATGTGTGGATTATTAGTGAGAAGGTTGGTGTGATGAGCAAGGTACTTGTCTAGGGTTTCATTTCTGTGAGGAAACCATGACCACAGCAACTCTTAGAAAGGAAAGCATTCAACTGGGGCTGCTTAGAGTTCCAGAGGTCTAGGCCGTTATTATCACAGTGGGAAGCATGGCAGCATGCAGGCGGACAGGGTGCTGGAGAGTAGGCAGCAGGAAGAGAGAGTAACTTCTGGAACCCCAAAGCCCATCCTCAGTGGCACACCTCTAACAAGACCACACCTCCCAATAGCGCCTCTTGCTATGAGCCTAGAAGGGCCACTTTTATTCAAACCCATCGTATTTTAATAAATAAGCAGAATTACCCAGCATTAACCTCGTGACTAGAGGAGCAATTTTCTCAACAGTGGCTTCACCTATGCAGTTAGAGTCTTGGGAAGAAGGAAGAGGCCATGGGAGATTCAGGATTTGGCTCCAGAATTCCAGATTTTGCATCTGTGAAGGCCCAGAAGTAGAAAATATCTTTGATGAGACGTATCGGTTGAGCCGGCAACATCTTAGTGACAGAGTGGGAGAAGAAAAGAGCTATTTGTAAATTCCTTCATTTAATTTAGTTATTTATTTAAATCTACTCTTTCTATATCCTTACACATATGACACTGGAGAAAGCAGAATGAGTATTTATTAGTGTCTACCGATTTTAGTGTGATGAAGAAGCTGTGTCCTCGCTGCCTGTGGAAGGTGCTGCTCTCCCACAGAGTTTTAAATCTGCCTAAATCATATGCATCATGCCTGGGAGGAAAGCATATACTTTAGATGAACTTTCTTACCTGGTGTTTGCTGGCCTTGGCCTTGGTGGGAGGGAGTAGGGACACCGAATCTTTTAGGTGACTATTTAGACTTTTTTTTTTTTTTTGGGTCTGTTACTTTAATACTTTGGTCTCACTTTTTTTTTTAGATTTAGGCAGGTGATGACATACAGGAATACTGGAAAGCCATATGCAGCCTAGCGCACTGAGTCCAGCTGCAGCAGCTGCTCACTAGATAACCCTCGCTCCAGCTTAACTTCTAGAGCCGCAGAGTTGGCTCCTCTGGCTTGTTAAGGATGATGATGTTGCTGCAGCAGGTTTGGTCTGCTTGTATTTTCTCCAGAAATTATAAAAATAATTTCATCTTTATCCAGTTATGGAAAAATAACCTTAACAGTGTTTTACTAGAAGAATTTTACTCTCAGATGTCACTAGATTATATTAGCTTTAGAGTAAAATTTGATTTAAATACCCCTTAAACTTGTAGAAGTGAAGAATTAACTCCAATGGCAGATGCCATAGTCTCTGAAGCCAGATCTGCATGACATCCGTGCTGCAGGAATTAGTCTGTCTTCTCTTTGCATACAGATCTGTACAGATATTTAAACAGCACCATTGTCCCTGTCTCTTGGTTTTTTTTTTTTATCTGAGCACTCTGGTTTCTTGGACATGATTTCCAGGTCCTTCATTCTCCCTATCACTTCTCATTTTGTTAGGAACAGGCTTAAGTTTGTCAGTTTTCTAAAAGGAGTCAGAGTTGACTTGGGTGTTCTAGAGCCATGCTGATACAATCAGGTGCAGAGCGCTGGCTTCTCTTGTGTTGGTCATGTTTTGCTCTTGATGAAGGAATACAGTGTGTTTTGGGTAGCCATTACTTTGTTGACTTATATCATATTTGACACTTAAAAAATACCTTTAAGATCTGGACCTTTGTTTGTTTAAGTAGAACTCAAGAAGCTGTTGGTACCAGGCAGTGTTCTTCCACTAAGCTGCATTCCAGCCCCACACCTCTACCTTGTTTTCAGGTTATTTATTTATAACTAAGACCTTTTCTTTATGCTGCTTTATTTTATTTTGTTGATTTCGATCCATGATTAAGTTGATGTTTCATTTTCCCAGCAATTTTTGGGTAAAATCTGATTGCATATGTAGTTACCCATCCTGACTGGTTTTGAAGCCATACTTAATGCTTATTAATACCAATAGGTTAGCAGTCTGCGGGTCACCCCACAGTGACCCCATCTCACTCATCCCAAGGCTTGTTGTCTTCTGCATGTTCATTACACATCGTTTCTTTCTAGAGTCTCACTGTAATGCAGCCTCTTTGTTCCTTGAATAACGTCACTTTCTGAGGGTTTCTGTTGCTGTGATGAGGCACCAGAGGCACCTTTGGTGGGGGCATGGAGCAAAGGGTTTATTTGACTTACACTTCCATATCACTGTTCATCATTGAAGGAAGTTAGGACAGGAACCCAAACAAGGCAAAAACCTGGAAGCAAGAGCTGATGCAGAGACCATGGAGACATGTTGTTTATTGGCTTGCTCCTCGTGGCTTGCTCAGCCCACTTTCTTACAGAGCCCAAGACCACCAGCCCCAAGATGACCCCACCCACAGTGGGCTGGGCCCTCCCCCATTAATCACTAATTAAAATGCCCTATAGGGTTCTCTATAGCCCCATTTTATAGAGACATTTTCTTTATGAAGGTTCCCCCCTCTCAGATGACTCTATCTTGTGTCAAGTTGATATAAAACTATCAAGCACTAGTTATCTGTTCCCATGGCTATAATTTCTACCTCTGCACCAACAAGTCTCAAGGCTATTTTTTTGTCCTTCTTGCCAGGCTCAGTCACATGCCATTGAGGACTTTAAGGCAGGCACCACGTCCTGACCTCACTCTTGTGCATTTCCACCTTTACACGGACCTTCCCTTCTTATCGGACACAAGCTTGTTTCTTGCCTTGAGTTCGTTCAGAGTCAGAGGGACTTGTAGAAACTTGCTTTTGGTCATTGCATTCCTTTGCTGATTTTTTCCCCCATCGCTTTCATGAAAAACTTAAAATATTTATCTTCACCTATGTGACCTTCCTAAACTAGCCACAGCCTGCCTACTTTCAGTAAATAGGAGAATAAGATCTGTTTCTCCTTTAAATATTCCAGGTCACTATTTCTAAGCGTAGTATTGATGGCTGCATATCGCTTGATTGACATGAGAGATGTCATACTGAAACACTAACCCGTAGGATCTTGACTCATAACAGTGTTCTGCCTCTGTCGACCTCAGTGAACACATTGGGCGTATCTGAACAATTCTAGTTCCAGTTACATTAGACCCTCTGACTTAAGACATCTTTACAGTCACTTTATTGTCCTTCAGTTGAGGTGTTTGTCCACGAAGTGTAACTGAAACGCTCATTTACTAAAAAGTAATAAATAAATAATTGAAATTAGGCTTTATGTTCTTATCCAGATCCATGCTTTTGAAGAGGTTTTAGCAGTACATTTTGAGTTGAAGTGCAGTAAAGGGCTGAGTGGTTAATTACCTAGGAAGAGAGGAATAGATGTCTATTAAGAGAATTGTGGTTAAGGAATATTAGAGCCAATAAGTGGGGACATATTAAAAATTAAACACAGCAAGTGACAGCCCCATAATTCCTTACTTAGGAATTTTCTAAGTGATTTCAGATAGATATTTTTATGAGCTTGAAGTGCAGAGATGGGGATAGTTGGCCAAAGTCTTATGATCATAGTATATGATGTCATTTCCTGACTCTCAGGTCGGTGAGTTTCCCACAGTTCTCGCAGTCTGAAGAACCAACAGTCAAGAGACCGAGACACTCATTTAACACATCAAGGATGGTGTAGCTTTTAGAAGTGCATTGCACACAGAAATATCCTGCTCCATGAGGTATCAAACTGCCGAGCAGGAGTGTTCCAGCTATTCGGAGATGGGCATTTATGCTTCTGGATAATTTCCTGTTCTTGAAGACAGCACCACTTCTGTGTGGCCCCCACAGTGATGGAAAGTGCCCTCCAGGATATGTTCTACTATCCTTTTATCTTCTCAGACTTGGCTTTAAAGACTTCCTGGTTATCATTGTCAGAGAGTTATGGTCACTTTTCCATGCTGAAGCCCACACTTCATTCTTTTTTTTTGAGTCATAGCTGGTGGATCCGCTGAGAACTGCCTCGGCTGTGGGTCTTTTCTACAAGACAGCCAACCCTTCGCAATGCTGAGAGGTCACAGAAAGCAGTTACAGGAAGTTTTTCTGCTTGTGCCTAATAAGGAAGTCCACATTCCAGGGTGATTCTGAGATAAGATTTGACTGACTGTGGGTTCTATTGTTTATAATCACTAATTCCCTGCTGAGGAAAGATTGGGGGAGCCATCCAAGCCACAGTAAGATAGGTGGCTTTGGACTTACAGCACTGGTTTGGAAAAGCCAGGGTGTTGCAAGTCTGTTCTGGCTAGGCAGGCTGGCAGTAGATTCCTTAAAGCAAAAAGCAGATCAGTGTTTGTATAAAATGTCAAGGGCTGGCCCTCAGTGCCAAGCCTGGCCACCTGAGCTCGGTGCTGCACAATGGAAGAAGATAACTGACTCCTGACCTCCTCACACTGGCGCACACACAAATGAATGAATAAATGTATTAAGTCCAGAAGTGACAGCTCTCTCCCTGAGATTTCCTTTGTAGGGTATTTGAACCTTGGCTTTGGGTGTTGTATAGACAGGCCTTTGTGGATCAGCAAAACTTTAAAATCCTGTCATCAGGGTATGGGTAAAATTATGTGGGGAGGCATATTGTGGCGTCCTTGTATTGTTCAGATTTACTTCCTCAGAACCACAGTGTTAAAGACTTACTAGCACCGTCAATATTAAGTACTTGTGTATACTTTATAATTTCTCATGTAATTTACTATGCATTTTTCGTTGCTGTATATTAATTGTGCACAACAGTAAATTTCATTATGACATATCCATGCATGTATATAATACACAACTATACTGTCCTTTCTGTCCCCCTTTTCTTCTTTCATATACCAAATAGACTCTACTTTTTACTATCAAATTCTCCACCCACCTCAGATTCCATGTGTAAGAGAAACAATTTGGCAGTGGTCTGTGTGACACCAGCTTCTCTCACTGAACATGGTTCTGCTCACTTCCTTTCTAATGACCATGTTTCATTTCCGTGTTGCTGAGTTAGCTGGATTGTGTTTATAGCTCACTGATTTTCTTTATCCATTCACTTTCTTTTTCCATCCAGCCAATAATGCTTACCTAGGTGATTCTGTCACTTGACTACTGCAAAAAGCAGTGCTCAACATGGGTGTGCAGTTGACTGTACAGTGACCTGTTGCATTCTGGGTGAAGAATCTGAGACAAATCAGGCATAGTGATACCTGCATGTAATGCCAACAGTGGAAGGCAGAGGCAAGAGGGTTGAGCTTGCAGTCAGCTTGGTCCATGCAGGAAGGAGGGCTGGAGAGGAGGAGAGGGGGAGATAATGCCACAAGTGATTGTCTCATTCATTCATAAAACATTTACTGGATGCCAGACACTCAGAAGTATAGGGTACATTTGTGAACAAAGCAAAGATTTCCCTCTGCAGTGGGGTTTATATTTTAGTGAGATAAACAGAGATGTTAACAGTTGTCATTAATGCATTCTATAGTGTATAGACAACGGTGAGCTATGGAGGAAGAAAGGGAAGTCAGATAGAATTGGTTGTCAGTGAGGTAGGGCGCATGGGCCAAGGCCATCTAAGCAGCTTAGAACTAAAGAAGCAGCAGTGACTGCTCAAGGCACGTGAGGCATCAAGTCGTGACATGTCTGGAGACAGAGCAGAGCAGAGGTCCAGGACGAGCAAACAGAGCAGAGCAGAGGTCCATGGCTTCTGTGTATTTCGTGGGTTCTAAAGATAGCAAGATGGCCAGTGAGTTGGCAGTGGAGTGGTGTACCAGGAGGACGTCACAGGATCTCTGCTTAGAGGCAAATCAAATGCTTGTGGGTTAAGGAGCATTTGTGATGCTAGAGATTCCATGTCCTGTAGATAGATGCTCATGGTTTAAGGGCATCTGTGATGCCGGAGGTTCTGTGTCCCTAGATGCTCACGGTTTAAGGGTGTTTGTGATGCCAGAGGTTCTGTGTCCCTTAGCTGCTCATGGGTTAAAGGACGTTTGTGATG
Organism: Dicrostonyx torquatus; assembly: GCA_028555095.1. Lineage (NCBI taxonomy): Eukaryota > Metazoa > Chordata > Mammalia > Rodentia > Cricetidae > Dicrostonyx > Dicrostonyx torquatus. The sequence continues at coordinate 441,435 of JAQHUG010000162.1, forward strand.
CCAGAAGTTCTGTGTCTCTTAGCTGCTCATGGGTTAAAGGACGTTTGTGATGCCAGAAGTTCTGTGTCTCTTAGCTGCTCATGGATTAAAGGGCATTTGTGATGCCGGAAGTTCTCTGCCCCTTAGATGCTCATGGTTTAAGGGCATTTGTGATGCCGAAGGTTAGTTGTCCTGTAGATGCTGGATTAAGGAGCATCTACATTTGTTACTTTGAGAAGTGAAGTAGAGATGTAAAGAAATGATAACAATGTTTGTTTTAATTTATGTTTAGGGATTTTTCACCATTTTTTATTACTGTTGTAGCTAGTCTTTTATCTTCACGCACACTTTTTTTTTTCTAAAAGGGGAGGTGCAGTTTTGTAATCGTGGTTTTTGTTCTCTCCCATGTCTTCACTTATTAACTAAATTGAAACCTAAACTTCAGTTTCGCTTTCAGGAATGGCACAGAAGTCATATAACTCAATGGCTCCTGATTTCAGGAGAATGTTTTCAGAAATATTATGTCATTCTTGCCTTTTGTTTTTTTTAAAGGTATGGGCACAATGCAGGAGAAGCTACACACAATGCCGTGGACTCCGCTATCAACGTTGGCCTTACCGCCTACAATATTGACAACATCGGCATCAAAGCCATGGTGAAGAGAACCGCGAAGCAGACGGGGCACACACTCCTTGAGGACTACCAGATCATTCACAGCTCTCAGAAGGAAAGCCAGGGAGGAGCAAGCACAGATGTGAGAGGAAACACAGAAAAGCAGACGGAGGAAGAGGAGAAAGGAGCAAAGAAGAAAGATAAATAACAGTAGTTCTGGGAGTGACCTACACCAAAGCCTTACCAGATGGATGAGTGTGAGATGGTAGATGTGGATTCTCCACACAAGGAGCAGTGTTTTCTGTGTATTCATTCCTACAAAATGACTGTCGAAAGTTTGGGGCATGTATCCACTCACAAGAAAAATAATCAGTATTCTTACATCTGGCTTCTAGAAATATACAGTTTATAGTCTCAGTGAATTTATTTTCCCTTAAATGTGGCTCAAATATTTTTGCAGTTAAAATAAAAGCTTATAATATATGTGACTTAAACCTAATGTCAATCTATTTTTATATGTGCTAGCCTTCAGAAAGCAAAGTAGGAAACTATACAAATGATGTTCACAGCCACATGAATTCTCTATGCTGGGAATGAATGACCTAATGTCGTCACCTCTTTTTTGCACTAATTGTGCATCTTTGAGATACCCAACAGAATTTTCAGCATATAAGCTAAATAACACCGTGATCTTAAAGCGTGTTCTCAGATAACATTTAAGAAGTCTTTCTTATACGGGAAAGAGCCTGACCCTGAAAGTGCCATGCAGTTCTGCAATGTTATCTCTTATTTGATAGATCTCCTCTCTACTAGGAACCAAAATGGCCTTTTGATTTCACCCAAAGAAAAAGTTTCTTCAAGTCTTTAGGATTGAGAGTATGCAATTTTTTGAGAGAATGATTTTTATTAATTCTTTGAGAATTTTTACACAGATGAAACCGTTTTGATTTTATTCTCCCCCTAATTCCTCCTAGGCCCACCCTTACCCCTCCTCCCCACTTCACGCTCTTATGTTTTAAATAACCCACCAAGCAGTCTGCTCTATGCTGCCCATTTGCTCATGGGAGTGCGGCCGTGCACCACACCCCTCTAAAGAAAACCGGCCTTTCCCTCCCCAAAAGCCATTAACTATCAATAGCTCCTCTGCTCGAGCTGGGGGTTTGTGAGACCCTGCCTGTCCCCGTGCTGTGCTGGGGTGTTGGGTGGTTTATGTTGTTGAGGCAGCCTCAGCTGCTGCGAGTCATGAGTACAGGAGCCCTGTCGTATCTAGATTGTTTCAGCCAGTCTTCCTGGACTTCTGACTCTTACGGTGTTTTCATCCCCGCTTCCCCCATGCTCCTGAGCCTTGGGAGGGGTGTGGTATTTTGAAGTATGATTAATATTCTATTAAATTTTGAAGTCATTGTTAGTGGCTTTAAGAAATCACATTTCCATATCTGCTTCAGTAAATTTTTCCTAAATTTGCAGAAAGTAAAACATAAACATTGCACTTACTGATAGTAATATGTTTCACTCAGTCATTAGAGTTTATACTAAAAGCCAGTAAGTGATTTAAAAGGGAGAAACCTATTCCTATCAAGGTAAAGAGTATGGAATCCTTTGGTGGGTAGTTCCCACTTCAGTGGAAGGCAGGATAGACATTTAATGATAGTCTTTACGCTACAAATATATAATTAAATACTTCATGGTTATTTTATTATTTTGTTGACTTTTAAAGGTTGATATTGGACTATATAGTTATGTCTATTATAATCATTTCTGAACCTGTAGTTGGCTAGCTTATAGATTTCATTAATTGGTTAATGAATTGCTTTGAGAATAAAATGATCTCTGAATTGCTGGGCCTCAGAATATTTACTGGGCTTGTATTTCAAGAATTCGGAACAGATGGGGATTTTTTTTTTCTCATAGGCTATAGTGGTTGTTGAAATAGATTGTTAAATACTGTCCTGTCGGTCTTTGCTTTTATTTCAAAAGCAGAACAATAAGTAGTAGGGCCTTGGTTTAAAGCTACCTTAGACCAGAGACGCACAAGCGCAGTCCACTGACCAGATCCAACTGGCCACCTGTTTCCAAAAATAAATTTTTACTGGGGCAGTTACACTCATTTGTCTTCACATTTGCTATGGCTACTTTTTTCAATGCACCAGTTGTTGTAAGAATATATGGCCCCAAAATGAAAGTACTGGCCCCTTTACAGACAGTGTGCTGACCTCCTGACTTAGACTGAAGAAGACGATTCTTCGTCTCCACAGAGTTGAAGCAAACCACACTTCAGACTTGTGAATCTACTCACCAAACTTTACCATTCAAGATCTTTAAGGAGGCCGGTTGCTCAGGCATAATTAAATTGTTGGCTATTGCAGATTAACTCAGTCTCAGTCTTGTATTTATTGCCTGTAAGGTCGAGCACTCAAAGGACTATGATTAATATTCTATTAATCAAAGTCCCAACTTTCTCACTACATGACTAGATATGACAACCAGCCTCCTCATCTAGGTGACATTGAACTCCTCAGGTTTGTTTAAAGGGGAATTATGTGTGAACAACAATATTCTGGTTTTTTGTTTGTTTGTTTGTTTTTCGAGACAGGGTTTCTCTATAGCTTTGGAGCCTGTCCTGGAACTAGCTCTTGTAAACAACAATATTCTGTGACTCCAAGAGTTTTCAGAGCTTTGTTGGGAGCCAGGTACTTAGACCGAGTATCTAACTATTAATATTTATTTAATTTATGTGTGAGTGCATGTCTTTATGTGCACCATTTTTTTTTATACAATATCTGTGGAGCCCAGAAGAGGACATTACGTGCCCTGAGACTAGAATTGCAATGAGTGGTCCTGTGTGTGTTGAGAATTGAACCCCTGTTCTCTACAAGAGCATATAGTGCTCTTAGCCACTGAGCCTCCCCCAGACCCCAAATATCTATTCCTATCTTACCCCCTCACAGAACATCCAAACATCTGTGTTCACCATAGTTCACAAAGCTAACCAATCACCCTAGCCTAGTTTCTGTTTCTAGAGACCTTCTGTGGCTTGTGTGACTTCTTACAGATGTCAAGACGCAAGAATAGGAGAGCGCAAGTTAGATGGCTGCTTGAGAGAATTCCAGAGACTGCAAACACATGGGAAAGCTGGACAGCAAGGAAGGAGAAAACAAGGAAGTGACAGGAGGCACCTCTTGGGTCCAACCCTTAAGACAGAGGAAGGGGGAAATCTGGGGTTCAACCAGCATAATAATGCCTAGCGCAGGACTCTTGTACTCAGGAAGCATCCAGCATCCTCAGGGGATCCCGGGGTGGCCATTTCCCTCTACTTGATACCAGATGTCATGTCGAAGGTGGGTACAGGGCACCCAAAAGGGCTAGCCGGGGAGAAGACTGGCTGTTTGTTAGATAACCCATAAACCTAGTAACCTGCAGGATTGCTCATGAGGGCAAAGGTCCAGTCGATTTGAAATGTATTGATATATTTTGCCTGCATGCAGTGCCTGCCGAGACCAGAAAAGGGGAGTTGGGTAGTCCAGCATCCATTATGAGTCCTCATCAAGAGCTGTGTGAGAACTACAAACACAATGTACTCTTTTCTGTCAAAGAATTAAATAAGACAAAACTTATTTTTAAAAAAAACATGGTGGGCTGGAGAGATGGCTCAGTGGTTAAGAGCATTGTCTGCTCTTCCAAAGGTCCTGAGTTCAATTCCCAGCAACCAAACCACATGGTGGCTCACAACCATCTGTAATGAGATCTGGGCCCCTCTTCTGGCCTGCAGACATACACACAGACAGAATATTGTATACATAATAAATAAATATTTAAAAAAACATGGTAAAGAATCACTTGATAGAAATCTGAATTCCACTAGGGTCAATACTTCTGGAAGTCAAAATACGTGCTGGCAAATCGCCTTCTGTTCTCAGTTATAGTTTTCTTATCAGTTGTGCGCTAACCAACAGCGTGGGAGTGTGAGGCCTGGCTCTGGTTGCTCAAAATGAGGCACATGACCCTTTTGTTCCTTTGTGGTGGAAATAAAACTGGTGCGCTTGCCTGCTGACTTGACGGGTTACATACCCTTCTGTAGAAGTTAAACATTCTGGCTTGCTGGGATACTTTGGATTGTGCTGTCATTTTCTGGGGGTCCCTGACCCATTACTAACAGCTCAGGTGCTCACATCCACTGAGCCATCTCTCCAGTCCCTCCGATATTCCCCCCCCCTTTTTTTTTCTTTTTTGAAACAGGGTTTCCCTGTGTAACAGTCCTTGCTGTCCTGGAACTAGCTCTTGTAGACCAGGCTGGCCTCGAACTCACAGGGATTCACCTGCCTCTGCCTCCCCAGTGCTGGGATTAAAGGCGTGCTCCACCACCACCCGGCTCTCCTCCGATCACTTCTTGACGATTGTCTGGACTCACTTCTTAATATCCTTATAAGAGGGATTTCATTTCAAGATGAATTTTTGTGGGGACAACCCGTATCTAAACCGCACGGGAAAAAGCCTATCACCTTCCTGATAAAAATGTATAGCTTAATTAAAAATAATAAAGTATAAAAAAAGATGAGGGGGAAGGCAGAATATATTAAAACCGAGATGACTCAAGAGTAAAATGCAAATATGATAAGCCTGTCAGTACATGGGACTGCCTAAACTCCAAGGAAGAATTTCTTGGCCTGACAGCTCACAATCATCAAAGTTCAGACGTAATGTTTTCAAAGCCTAAAGCAAATGAAGGCGGGCGTTCTTAATCCAGCATACCTAGTGAGGCACAGGGAAATGCCCAGGAAAGCAAAGTCAGAAGTGGGGCAGAAAAAGTTGGATATTCTGGGCACCTGTATCCCAGACACCACCCACAGTCCCAGGTTCTTCTATACCTTGCTCACACTAGGGCTTGCAGACATGAGCCATACCCTATGACGTCATGCTATGGCTCCTGGCAACGCATTTTCCTTCCGGGTTCTTAGGCATCCCCAGGTCTTAAGCCCTAGGTGGTGTGCAGGGTAGGGGAAGGGCGCAGGAGGTCCCTAAGCTGCTGCGATGGGAGAGGGCCGGGGAGACACTTTCGAGGGTGTGAGCACAGACCGCCTGAAGCTGGAGCTGCTGGAGGAGATCCACATGAAGTGAGTGGGCCCCGTGGGCTTCATCTCGCCGCTAGGCCTCTTGTGACCTGCAGGGCCGGAGCTCTGATGTGCGCGAGGAGGCCCCTGTGCGCGGGTGGGAATTAATACAGGGCTCACCAGGCACCTCCCAAGGAAGTGTATATAGAGAGGCTCACTGTATGTGTGCTTTGTGTGTGTGTGTGTGTGTGTGTGT